>OW026319.1:10834746-11364746 GCA_932273695.1 Apotomis betuletana | reverse complement strand
GACTGCTCTAATCCAAATGTGCTATGTCTACTTACTTTTTTAACTTCATAACACAATAACAGTGGCGTAGCGGCCATAGAACCCATTTCTGACTTGACTATTTTAGAGTGCTGTTTTCTATCACTTAGAGACAAAGTAAGCTAATTCTAACACACATTAAAACATTGTTTAATGGATTCTGTTTTTAATGTGGAATTACAAATTTTTATTACATTCGCTTAAGCATAAGGTGACGCAGAAGGCGCTCTAGTAGCGTAGAATTATGGAATCAAATATTTGGTGTGATGGACGTAACGATGTGATAGCTCAGTTGGGAGAGCCCTACGCCACACGTTCGATTCTTGTTCGCATTGCAGTGGATCACATTATTTCTTTCATAATTTACCTTTGGGTCAATATTTATACTTCTACTACAACTTACCCAGGAATTTCTTCGGCGATGGGAAATGTTAGATTAATGTTATCATTGTTACAGATACTACCTATCAACCTTCAAAGATGCGCTTCGACAGGTCGCCATCGACGTGATGACCGGCGAATCCCGCGACATCCCCGACCAGCTGATCGGACGAGAGTGTACAGCAGTCAAGGTTGCAGTGTTCAGTGTGCGTGCATGCCCAGCTTTAACAGTACTTTAGATGTAATCAGTAGGTTAAGAGTCCGCAGCAAGGTCCGCTCAACTCCGCGTTGAGATCGCGCGCTTACGCTTTAAAATGTTGTTGTTTCACCTAGAGGAAGACAGGGCGCTAGCAGTAAAGCGAGAGCGCGCTAGGAGCAAAGAGTATGTAATCACTACGTTTTAAGAGACGGGAGTGCCATACAAAAAGCGTGAACTCGCATTAGTATGAAACGGGGGCGAAACATACTGCCAATATGAAGCCGCAAACGATATCAGTGTCAGTGTCAACTCATGACATAATGCCAACATCAAGAACAAAATAGGGATGTCACATGTTACACAAATTATCGAATTATCGATATCGGTATTTAAAAAAAATGGTTCAGGCGGGGTTCGCATTCGCACCCGCGTCTCCAACGGCTTTCCGGTAATTTAAATCATTCAATATTTCGCTTCAATGTAAACATTTGGTTTACTTTAGGTTACTGACTTCATAAAAAAAAACAAGTGTGCAAATAATTTTATTTCGTTCAAACTTGGCTTGGCTTGCTGATAAACATAGATGAAAAAAGCCGTTTCATCACTCCAGTCTGTGCTCCAGGTTGGAAGTTCTGCAACACAAATAATACAGGGTAAACAGAAAATTACAGAGTAAAAATGAATCTGTTTGTCCAGATGAAACCGTACCATTCATAGTCCATTGAAGATTTTTCGTAAAATATTTCTGTGACCATAATCTAACTCAAACTGGCATAAAAAGTAGTGATAATAATGTCTTATCCTCTCATCTGAGACGGCTTTAACAGCTGTATTCAAGTGCACACTTTTGTATAAGTACACATACCAATAGGCTTTTGCTTGAAGAAAGATATTCCGTGTTTACCCAGGTATTTTTCACTTCAAATGAAAATTATCGATAAAACTTACATACAGCACTATTGTTTACATACGTATAAGGGTATGTATTATTTTACCCGAAATACCAAGTTTTCAATGAAACTTACGATTAACATGGTTATAACACGCAGTAATTAAGTATATTTTTTACTTACCGATCTTCGAACGGTGGAAATCTTGCCATGAATAGTCTTTTTTGACCGTCCATTCGACACGTTTTCATTCTGCATATTTCGCACTTTTTCCTTTTCAATCCACTCATTTTTGCAATTGTGATTGTCTTGTGTACCTTCTAGACGACCACTACACCCAAAGAATGCAAATTATTAGATTATTTGTGAAATTTGAATTATTTGAAAAGATCGCAGAACCTTGACAGAAGTGACAGACTACACAACAAAATAGAAACGTCATCTAACATGGCATGGCGGACAAAAATGGCGGCTGAAGTACAACCCGCCTAAATTCGATTGTCGCCAATTATCTAATGCTTTGTAGGTTTCAACGTTCTTTCAAACTTAGGTAAAAAATTCACCTCCGTTTCATACAGCCGTTGTCGATCGTTTTTTACCTTGAGAGTTGCGCGAGGCTGGCTAGGAGTAGCTATGATAAGGGCGGTGCTTACCGCCGCCCCCCCGGACCGTTCCCCGCGCTAGAGTAATTCGCTGCAGTTTCGCAACAATTTTTTGTAATTTATTTTAAGGTTTTCGTAGTTACGCTCTCATTTTAAAACTACGAGATCAATTTTGATAAATCTTTTTTCTTATCAAACTGAATAGTTTAATCGACACCGGAAATAGGTTTTGACTTCAATCTAAACTATATTTTGGTCGTAGTATGCCGCCAAACTGAACAACTTTCTGGGGTCTAAAAATGCAAAACTTGTACTCGCTCTATTTTCTTTCTATTAACATTTCAAGAGTCATAAACTAGTTTTAGCCCTAGATATATCTTATCTCATTATATTTAGAGAATTTCATGATAATGTGACATGTTATATTAAAATAAGGACGTAACTACGTTTGTATGAAGAATCGAGCTTGCTGCGGACTCTTAAGGCAACTTCTCTGACTGGGCGAGTGTACAGCAGTCAAGGTTGCCGTGTTCTGTGTTCGTGCATGTCCTGCTTTTACAGTAGTTTGACCGTAATCAGTAGGTTGAGGCAACTTCTCTGACTGGGCGAGTGTACAGCAGTCAAGGTTGCCGTGTTCTGTGTTCGTGCATGTCCTGCTTTAACAGTACTTTAGACGTAATCAGTAGGTTGAGGCAACTTCTCTGACCGGGCGAGAGTGTACAGCAGTCAAGGTTGCCGTGTTCAGTGTGCGTGCATGCCCTGCTGTAACAGTAGTTTAGACGTAATCAGTAGGTTGAGGCAACTTCTCTGATCGGGCGAGAGTGTACAGCAGTCAAGGTTGCCGTGTTCAGTGTGCGTGCATGCCCTGCTGTAACAGTAGTTTAGACGTAATCAGTAGGTTGAGGCAACTTTTCTGACTGGGCGAGAGTGTACAGCAGTCAAGGTTGCCGTGTTCTGTGTGCGTGCATGCCCTGCTGTAACAGTAGTTTAGACTGTAATCAGTAGGTTGAGGCAACTTCTCTGATCGGGCGAGAGTGTACAGCAGTCAAGGTTGCCGTGTTCAGTGTGCGTGCATGCCCTGCTGTAACAGTAGTTTAGACGTAATCAGTAGGTTGAGGCAACTTTTCTGACTGGGCGAGAGTGTACAGCAGTCAAGGTTGCCGTGTTCTGTGTGCGTGCATGCCCTGCTGTAACAGTAGTTTAGACTGTAATCAGTAGGTTGAGGCAACTTCTCTGATCGGGCGAGAGTGTACAGCAGTCAAGGTTGCCGTGTTCAGTGTGCGTGCATGCCCTGCTGTAACAGTAGTTTAGACCGTAATCAGTAGGTTGAGGCAACTTCTCTGACTGGGCGAGTGTACAGCAGTCAAGGTTTCCGTGTTCAGTTTGCCTACGTGCCCTGGTTTACTCCCTTAGATCAGTGTTCCGCAAACTGTGTTCCGCGGCACCCTAGTGTACTGTGGTCATTAGTTGGTGTGCCTCGGCAAAATAAGCCTATCTTAGTTAAAAATACGGACGGAAGGAAAATACCTACGCGGGTGCAAATTAAATTTTCCATCTATGGTGTCATCTTCATCATAAAAAGAGTCAAACTCATGTCGGTGTAGCTGATGTAGTAAGTAGCTGTCTCCGTCTATCCCTATCCAAAGCCACGACGTTGATTTCTCTATACGACATGACGTTTACTTTCTCTATGTATTTGTTATGTAGCTTATTCTTGGTTTTCTTTTTTTTTTATCATAAAAGCTTAGATGGTATGTGAAACATTTATATTCCGCCAAACTGAGAACAGTCCTTCCACTTCCTCACTTCACTCAGTTCCTCCAACTTTGCCTTTGATGGTGTTACTTATAAACGCGTCATGCCCTCTCCTCTCACAGAACAAAAGAATTTGTTGAACACCATGGAGATGGTGTTCACTTAACTAGTAAAATTTACAGCTACTGTTGATGCTGACCCGCCCCGCCTTCGCACGGGTGCAATGCTGATAAATTTTGCATGTATTATACATATTGACCGTCCTCTTGAATCACTCTATCTATTTAAAAAAAAACGCATCAAAATCCGTTGCGTGGTTTAAAGATCTAAGCATACATAAGGACAGACAACAGGAAGCGACTTTGTTTTATACTATGTACCTAGTGATAGGTTCAAAAGACCGTCTATTTGCAGAGACAGGGAAATTCGAAGTTATCATTTCGTCAAATAGTTATATAACGTCTTCAGTTGCAGGAGCAAGCGGCGCCGGACACGACTGCAATGGCTCAACACGTCAAGTCCCTCATCGACGACTGCAAGAAGCTCATCGTGGACACGGAACCCGTGCTGGGGGCCTGGGGGCTCATTGATGCGGATCCCAAGTGAGTAACATCATTGTTATGCAAGGTTGCAAAGTTTTTATTTGGCGCGAGTGTTGAAATTGAAAGCTGGGCGAGCCATATTACGGATTTTTAGTGGTACTGATTTATTTTACTTGCAACAACAAAATTTTAGTAACTGACATTGAAAGTCTGAATGTCAGTGATGAAAGTCAAGATTTTTTCAATAGGATTCGGTATTTATTTCGCAAGAAGAACGAAGAATTGAGCAGCATTCCGGTAAACAATGCTTTGAAGTTAGTTAATGGCAATTCCTTGACAAATACCTTTGACGTTTAATAAAGGGGCTTCTAAACGGGCCATGTTATGCTGCAATTTGTGGCCCGGCCATTATTTGCATCTTGCTCTAGCGTACGGTGTCAGAGAGGGACGGCCATAGTTGCCGGCCAGAAATTGCAGTAAAATGTGGCCCGTTTCGAAGCCCCATAATGCAAATATATGACGTATGCACATTATTGCCATATGAAAGCTGTTTGAAGCGCCACTACCCCTGGGCCATACCGACGATTGTTAGGCTATACCAAACATCATACTTTCTTGTACTTTCCATTTTATTCTTACATTCTTTATTTTTATCATAAAATACACTTTTATTGTTTTATACTTGTTTTGTTGCCTAAATTCTTAAGATAGGTAAAAACTAAGTTAAGTTCATATTACTGTAATAGTTAAGTAAGTTTCTGAAAAAATGACTGACTGTTGAGTTTATTTCGGCGTTTCTTCTCAACAGTGGTCTCCTCCTGTGAAATGCCCCGGTATAGGCATGTAAAAGTGCCCTGTGGCCTACTTGCAGAATTAAGTTCATTATTTGACAATGTGAATGACAGCACTGGCGCTTGTCAATGTCATTGTCTTGGCATTGACAAGCGCTTACGCTGCGTTCAGTCTAAGAGTGGAGCCGTGTGTGTGCGGTTCACCGTGGCGTCACCGATAGGTTTCACCGGAAGACCAGCGCTGGTTCCCGGGCCAGCATTTATGCTGAGGTGTGACCTTGTCGTGGCATACACAACAACGATTTTATTTTATTTTATTTCTAATATTTGTTGTCCACTTTGTGTATGTTAACGAATATTTTTTTATTCTATTCTATCCTATTCTAAATTTGTTACAGTACCGGAGACCCGTCGGAAACGGAAATGGACAGCGTCCTCCTGCTCACCAGCGACGCCTACCACGTGGCCGACTACGACGAGACCTCAGACCGAGTGCTGTCCGTGCAGAAAGTGCCGCTGCGCGATATCGTGTCCGTCGAGCTTGGTACTGTCGAGACGAATGTTACGGTAAGAACTTTTGGAGTAGTAGGGCCTCGTGCAGGGTCCGTCCGGATTATTACTACCGTCTTGCCTGCTAACCCACCGCCAAACAGCAATGTTCGCATTGTTGTGTTCCGGTGTGGGGGTAAGATAGCCGGTGAAATTACTAGCATAGAGGCATTCTATCTTCGTCCTCCGGGTACGCAAGCACTTGTGATCCTCTGGTCTTGCAGGTGTTTATGGGCGACGGTAATCGCTTTCCATCAGGCGATACGTTTGCTCGTTTGCCCCCTATGAGAAAAAACAATAATAATAATAAGTAAACAAAAACATACAACTCAAATATGGATTTAGGGTCTCCTGGAGTTACCCCAGTATACGATGCCGTAACGCAACATTGATGCTACATAACCATGGTAAGCTGACATAACGGTTTCCTTGCTTACTTTCTTCGCGAACTTGTACAAAACATAAGCATACTGGCTTAATTTCTGAAACGTATCATGTATGTGAGTTATCAAATAAATAGGCTTCATGAGTTGATTCCAAATATGTACTACATTTTATGACATGGATTTAGAAAGGAGACTCACCAAAAGACTTAAAGTAAAGACTTATTTGACTTTCGGTGAGTCTCCTTTAAATAAGTCTTTATTTCCCATTTATTTGATAATTCACATACATGATAGGTTTCAGAAATTAAACCAGTATGCTTATGTTCTGTACAAGCTCGCTAAAAAAGTAAGTACGGAAATCGTTATGTCTGCTTACCATGGTTTTGTAACATCAACGTTACGTTACGGCATCGTATACTGGGGTAACTCAAGGTGGAAATTTTCAAGTTATTGCATGTGGCATTGATTGGCATAGTCACTAATATTTTTTGTTAACTTCTACTTACTTAGATAAACATGGGTGATACCTTCGTGTAACATTTTCAGATATTCAGCGTGGGCCGCAAAAGTACAACGGAACCCATATCTTGCATAAGGATCAACTACACATACAACAACGAGCCCGGCTACTTCCACATGTTTCGATCTACCACGCTGAGGTTCTTCAACAACATGGCAGTCGTCATCAACACTAAGGACGAGATGATTGGTAAGCAATTTTGAATTTAAAGCCTGACCAGAAATATACGAGGATGCGCCATATTGCGGAATTTCAATGAAACTAATTTCTTACACTGGCAATGATTTTATAATGGCTTGTCAACAATGTCAATGTCATTCGTGGTAATTTCTTTAAACGACAAATATTTAAAATTATCCAAAGAACATGCCGAAAAACATTCACAGTTGTGAATTGTAATAAGATAAATAAAGTAAACATGTTTACTACACGAAAAACAGTTAGGAAAAGAGTGCATTCCATTAAATGATATTACGAGGTTAACATAGTGGAACTGACAGGTATCTAAACTAATGTCATTATAGTGGGTTGCGATTGGTTGCAAAATTGTTGCCATGTAAATCTTATAAAAAGTGCCCTCTTGACAATCCTCATATCTTTCTGGTCAGGCTTTAGAAATTGTTTCTCTTAGGAACATTACTGGTCGGCGAGAATTTTGTTCCAAATTAAAAGGAACGTTATTCTATTCAAATTCAAAAGAAGAAAGAAAGGGAAAGAGTTATTTTATTGTATTTGGAATCAGTGTCTTGCCACTGTTGCTTGCTAGTTTATGTTCCAAATTCAAATTGCGTAAATAGAATGTTCGAGATTTTTAAGTTAGAAAAAGTGTCATTTGATTCATGTATAAAAGACGTAAGATTGGTGGAATGCGACTGGTTGGTGACACGTTTTAAACTAAAAATTAATTTAAATCGTCCCGTTTCAAACGACGCTTCACGTAAATTACGCCCAGGTCGCAAAATTGCTGTTTTTGGGCATTTTGCAAATGGGCTTACTGGTCGGAGTCACATGCCAAACTCAAAAATGGAATCGAATAATAATAATAATAAATATCAGACAACCTCACACAAATCAACCTAGTCCCAAATTAAGCTCAAGAAGGCTTGTGTTATGAGTACTAGGCGACGATATACATACTTATATAGATAAATAAATACTTAAATACATAGAACATACATGACCCAGGCACAAATATTCGTGTTCATCACACAAATCATCCCTTGCCGGGATTCGAACCGGGGACCGTCGGCTCAGTAGGCAAAATAAAATTCGAATAAAGCTTATTCCCACTGGATCGTTATAATATATGTATGATCCAGCCAATACACAACGCAATGTTATTTAAGACTAACTGGAGTCTCTTGAGGTATTTCTTTTCATCGTGCATTACAATGAAGTGATTGTCCTCTTGTTTACAGAATCGCTGCACTACATCTGCGAGTCGTTAGTGGTGGCCCGGGACGTGGCCAAACTACCGCCCATTCCTTTCCATAGCGGAGTCAAGTTGGAGAGGAAGAAATCTAAGGTACGATTAATCGATTAGTTTTTACACACACTCGCCAGCACATTGCCAGTCTTTGAAGTCTTAAATGTATAAAACTAACTTGCAACGCTACTGTGAGACTTATTATATCCCGACACCCTTGTTTTTAACACCCGAAAAAAAGGGGTCTATAATGTCTGTGACACGTAGCTCCTAAAGAGATTAACTTTGTTTTTTTTTGTTTGTAAGGCGGCTTGATCAAGTCTGTATTCTTAGCTATACTATTCAGCAATCTAAAAGTTATCCGCAGTTTTCTAGATGTGTGTTTTCCCGGTGGGTTTGAGCGGCGATAACTTGTCTTTATGGTTTAAGCGCATAAGGTCCTATTCGCTTTGGATTTTACTGTATTTTATTTAGTTTTCAGGTCTCAGAGGAATCTTGCGATTAATTTATTATTTTATGTTTTTTTCATTACCTTTAAAATATATTATGTTCTGACATCTGCCATGCTTCTTGTCATACTCTATCGTCATTTTTATTGTTTAAATATTATGCTGATTATTTTTAATTTAATTTATTTCATGTCAAATGTGTAGTTAAGTTGGACATAAGTATATTTTCAACCACAATGTATATTGTTATTGAATAAATAAATCAATCAAATCGATCAATCAACAGATACACCCTACACAAGCAGCATCAGCTGGCGCCAGATCGTCGCTCTATTTGGACTTATCGCGGCTCCCGACCATCACTAGGAACGTGAGCGAGACGCAACTAGTCGCCGATATACGGAGCGTTGGTAAGTCACCACCCAGTATGTTTATATGTATATCTCCGCTAGGGGTTTTTTTTTTTTTTTCTGGCTTTACAGTGATTAGCCAATGTCAAGTGTTGATCCGCTAGGAGGGGTATAGGTAGGGCTACCATCCGTCCGGGTTTCCCCGGATTTGTCCTATAGTCTGTACTTTTAGGTATTAAAAAAAATGTAAACAAACCGGAGCTATCAAATTTGACAGATCCAGTGGTAGTGAACCTTTTAAGGCCAGAATAAATTATAGTGATCCAATTCGGGATCGTGTTTTTAACCATTCAAAAACACGATCCCGTAACAAAACGACAAAAACAAACAATTTCAACAAAAATTATAAAAAAATTGAGCAAGTGCGAGCCCGACTCGCGCATGAAGGGCTCCGTACCTATACATATATATAATCTATAACAAGTTTGTTGTATGGGAGCCCTCCTTAAATATTTATTTTATTTTATTTTTAGTATTTGTTGTTATAGCGGCAATAGAAATACATCATCTGTGAAAATTTCAACTGTCTAACTATCACCGTTGTTGAGATACAGCCTGGTGACAGACGGACGGACGGACGGACGGACGGCGAAGTCTCAGTAATAGGGTCCCGTTTTTACCCTTTGGGTACGGAACCCTAACAACGGAATATAAAAAATTAAAACTAACGGAAAATACCAATAAACGGAAGCTCGAAAACATAAATATCGCACGCGTATCACATGACAGCAAGCAATGGCGAATGTCAAACCGACAAAGTTAAAAATCACGTAAGGTAGGTGTTGCTACTTTAATCCTGTGACTTTCTATTTTAGTCTTGTTACTTCCAGTATAATGCACCTTGCGTTTTAAACCTCTGCAGAATTGGGTACTTTTCAGTGACGATTTACTGAGAAAAGAAAAATATTTATTTAATGTGATAAAAATATGTTTGTACTCGTGAATTTGTATATATACGGTAAAATTAAGCGATAACACATGTTATTTAAATGGAACGGACTGCAGTAGTGAGGTCAAATATTTTATAATGTAAAACATTTAACAGGAACCAAACGTTACCTTATAAACAACCCTTTTAATGGTTTGTTTACATTCTTTTAAATACCTAAAAGTACAGACTATAGTTTGGAGGCCATCCGGGGGGTTTTCAAAACGTGTCCTGGACACTTTTTAGTTAATGAAAAATAAGGTGAATTTAGAGATGGCAACCCTAGGTATGGGTTATCGCGGGCTGGTTTTCCGCTCGACGTCTTTGTTCCTACTTTGCGTGAAGGGTTGATGGCACTATTCTTGCCAACCTAACTACCAGTGTCTTGCCGGTACATTTTTATTATACATCTAAAAGCGACGCAATGGTTCCTAATAGCAGATATCGCTATCTCTCATAGTTTCTGACTTCTTCATACTAAAAAAAGGTATTTTTTTACTGTCTCCAACCACAAGGTAACTATATCATTCGGGGATAGTGGAATACCACGTACATGGGTGAATCAACTTTTAAGTGCACCTTGTTGCTGTTGTTACGCAAAATTAGTCCCTCGGACAACCTAAGCATTTTTTTATGAAACAGTATGAAGATGTCACTTGGACAACGGGGACAGAGTAAACAACACAAAAAAGGTGATTCACCCACATAACAGCTCTCGATAAAGTTCTCATTTCAATAAAATACTTAGCATTTGTTTGAATGTTTATTCGTATCTACACTTGTTTCTTACGCGGTATTGCACTATCCCCGACGATATAGTTGTGTAACACTACACTACAGATAATGAGCTTAAGACTCACATCCACCATCCACTAAAGGCTAGATAGTAAAATAAATAGGACCAGTCTTACGGCCCTGCCATGATATCGCATGACCATCAGAGCGGTAGGCATAGGTGCGAGCGGAAAGTCCGAGCAAGATGTCTCGCTCACTCCTATGACCACTCGTTGTCAATGAGACCCAAGAAGGGTTTGAAACCTCGATCCCATTTAAGGCCGGCCACATACAGTCGGAATTCCCCACTCCGGGCAGGTGCGGCCGGCTAGCCCCGCCCCCTGCCATTTGTTAGACAAACGGATGCAGCCATACAAGGCTTCCGGCTTCCCGATGTAAGAAAAAAAAAAAAAAAAAATCGGAATTCCCGTCCGGTTTCCGTACGGAATGACGTCAGAAAGTGTCTCTGTCTCTGTCTGTCATATGGCGGTGTCTCGCTTGCTGACGTCATTCCGTTCGGTAACCGGACCGGAATTCCGACTGTATGTGGCCGGTTTAACACTCCCTACCAATCCCAGATTCCTTACAACCCGCTTCTCCGTCGGCGTCAGTCCTGAATCAATTACTACGCCACTCGGCGAGTACAATCACGGAGTATCGTTACGTGAGCACTGTCACAAGGAGTACGCAAGAGGATCTTAGTGTTAGTAAATACGACTAACTATTTAGCCTTGAGTATTTAGCCCAATGGAGTTGCCCAAGGTACACTCTCCGAACATATTTTTTCTCAATTTTAACGGGAGGCAAACCATTGCGTACACTAATGCAGCACCACCACAATACTAATGCAGACACTCTCACAGTCACACAAACACAATGTTGCCATAAACGCACAGTAAAAAAAGAAACACACTTATAATGCCTTATGACCAAATTGACCAATATACTTTGACAGAGGGGTTCGCCCGTGCTTGGCATCTCCACGGGCTAAATACTCAAAGAACCATAACGAATTCAATCCCAGTAAATTCCAAAAATATTCATCGCAATATTCGTCTATTTTTGCCACTCAATGTTTTTTTTTTTTTATTTACAAGTGTAAATGTCCCACTGCTTGGCAAAGACCTATCCTTGATTTCCATGACTCCAGATCAGATGCATCCTCCGGCCAGTCGTTAGGGGCCGTGTTCAGTTCGTCCCGCCATCTCCTCCTAGGCCGGCCCGCCTGCGCTGCCCATCTTCTGTCAATAATAAATAAGTAATATAATAACATTTATAATTCCAGGATCAAAAGCCCTGACTAACATGTCAGAACAGTTCAGCAAGCTCAACAAGCTGTCCCACTCTCTCAATGCGCGAGCGCGTCCCAGTCTCCAACTGAAATTCGACCAGGGAACCTCAAGATCCAAGAAGATATTCACTCTTGGTGGCAAAACTGACACCAAGAAAAAAGGAAGCCTTTCCGATGGAATGTCTTCCGATTATTCCTCAGACGATGAAAATAGGACAAATATCTTCGAACCGACGTTAGACAACTTCGAAAATACTCAACATTACATAGGCGCATCCCAGCAGAAGGAAAGAGACAACGATTGCGAACTCATACAAAATCCTTTGTATTCTTCCAAAATCGAACCCAGTGATACACAAGTATTCGATCCGAGCGCTGTTATAACAAGCTCCGTCGACAAACAGACGATAAAAACGCCCAGTAACATAAGTAAAAGAAACCCGTTCGATCTAGAAGATAACTGCAGCAATCATTCTAGAACGCCAGAAATACAAGTGGATGATGTCGGTGTATTCTCAAAGCCGATTCCTCCGAATTCGCTAGTTCTATCGCAAAAATTGTCGCATAGTTCTAGTGATATAACGGTAGACAACCCGGGCCTGCAAACCGAGGGGGTCAACTATCATGTCCGGTCGAATTCTCAGCATGAGATCACGTTGAATATAGCGCAGTCGCATAGTGAGTCGGCGTTGAGGCAGTTCAAGAATATTGCTAGTCCCGTGTCGGCTACTAAGGATATGGTGCTGTCTCCGCTGACGAAGTTGGCTAAGGGTGTGCAGAGTTTAGGGGCGAATTTGGATCCGAGGAAGATTAAGGTAAGATTTCTATTCTCAAACATGCATCAAAAGGGTAACTTATGTTCATGATAATAACCAGCAAAATATTGAATTTCGAAATCGGCGTCCTTTTTTAATTATGTAAAAGTGTACTTTTTAAAGGACATTGGGCTGCACAATGAATTATGTTAATGTCACTACTCAGCTAAGATAGTACTTTACAAAATCATTTTATTATGTTATGTTTCATTTAGCATGGTACTTAGGTTACCTGTCTTTTTTTTTAACATTACTGTTTTCATTTTGCTAGGATGAAAAAAACTGATATTTCTTTAACAATTTTTTTTTTACAGGGACCGGGGCCGGCAGTAAAGCTTATAACAGACCAGCAGTACGAGGAACACAGAAAGCTGCAAGAAAAATGGCGCGACTGCAACACTCGCCTCGTCGCGCTGTGAGTTGTTGAAGGATATTTAGTTTAAGGTGCCACGTTCAGATTGTTACCTTCGTTAAACCAGCAGGTCTAGCGCAACTGTGACACGCGAGATAAACTACCTAGCTCTTTCTGTCTAGTACTGTAAGAGAGTGACAGGTGATCTATGCCGCGTGACAAGAGTCGCGAAACACAGTTGGTGATGGATTCCAAATGTTCCAAACCGTTACGAAATGTTTCCTAATGTTCCAAAACATTACTTTTGGACTTACGTGGCACCATGCTCCAGTTGCTTAGTTACTTACACTAAATAAAGAGTCTATTGTGTCACATTGTTGCAATCGATTCTAAAGGGATTTACAGTGTATTGGGATTTTGTAACGTTATCGTTAGTGAGGTAGTTAAGTATCCGTGTTTTACTGTTACATGTATACCACTGCATTGAAAATACCGTAAAGATATATAGTATAGGTACCGTCACACGGTCCGACCACAACTTAGGGTCTTAGCGGTAAACAAATAGAGCGTCAACCGCGCACGACGGCTTGTGGCGTGCTTCATATATGACGACGCGGTTGGCGCAGTGGTTAAGCAGCTGCCAAATGAACCGACGGTCTTGGGTTCGAATCCCGGCAAGGGAAAATATTTGTGTGATGAACTCGAATATTTGTGCCTGGGTCAAGAATGTTATTTTTGTTTAAGTATGTATCTATCTATATAAGTATGTTTATCGTCGTCTAGTACCCATAACACAAGTCTACTAGAGCGTACTATGGGACTAAATTGATTTGTGTGAGGTTTTCTGATATTTTTAATATATTATATCGTATATTATATATTGCTATGATTTTGTTTCTACTGCTGCCACTGGTCGCGCGTGGGTGTGGTCGGGCCATTATAGATTACAAGTCTAAAAAAGTTAGACTATAAATCGAGTTTAGTACTACTATCGGTCTACCTGTTTCATCAGGTCATATCATATTTTCTGTACGCAAAAAAGATTGAGTTTTCGATCCAAATTGCAGCTAGATCTTTCAGAATATATGTCCTTTATTTTCTTAAATAATTAAGAGCAACACTGCGATAAAAAAGACTCTTTGGTAGTTAATTTTGCACATAGATAATAGTTGTTGGAATTTACTTAGATTAAAAATTAAACATTCCTTTGTCTACGTCACAATTTCCCTATTCATGTGTATTTATAAATACCTCACGTTTCTTCAGAACAGTATTAATTTCAACATAAATTTGTAATAATTAGTCCAATCTCAAAAACCTTACGTTCCTTAAAATATTAGGGAATTAAAACGCGTATTCATCAATATCATACTATTTAAGGTGATTGTCCATAGCTGCTTACCGTCATATATAAAATTAAAAGCGTTGTCTTGCCTCCTGCCTCACCTATAGTATCGCGAGGTATGTGGACGGTCGCCCTAAAGTTATCTAAGTATTGTCCGTATAGACTAAATGTATAGAACAATTCGTTATCTGCTTTATAAGTGCCCAAAACATATTCCAGTATTAAATAATAATTATTTAAATTATCAGTTTTAGTAGGTCACTATCGCAGCAGGGTTACCAATATTTGCCTAATTGCAATGTAGTATTAATTCTGCTGTTTAAAATTGTGAGTTTTATATTTGTCTTTTCAAAATAAATATGTACAACATTGTTTAATTTTAGAGGCAGAAGATCAACTTTCCAAATGTCGCTATAATTCTTGGGCTATAGATGTCTGTACAGTAGCCGGCAAACTTCTTGAGCATAACCTTGACTGCGCAGTAGCCGATTTACGTACAAATGTACTTGCGCAGATACGCCATTTTTGTTCGAAAAGTTTCCGTCAACTATAGCTTCATTTCAATCTGTCAATAGTGTCTGTCTAGTACTACTACTAGTGCCTACGCCACATCTTGGGATTTAGGTAGCCGACCCCGATTGAGAATTCATTATCTACAAAGATACAGACAAAGACAAAGCCTAGAAGGATGATGATGTATAGTGTATTTCTAGTAGTCATAGTGTGCCTTTTTAGTGCACATCGGGCCTTTATACAAACTTTTCTAGTAACTCTGTTGCGATGGTTCTCTGAATAGGAATTAATGTATAGAAGTATAGAATCATGTCCTATATTAATAGCAGTATTTACAGTAAAAACAAGAAGCGCCGTATATATGGAAATATACAACATAATACTACATTACATACCTAGGGCGGTGAATTCGTGAATGGCCCAGATCGCAGGTGTTTGTGCCATAAATATGCGATCTTGGGATTTACGAAGTACCATCCGTGGTTTGTTTAAAATTTTACGTGTTGCCTTGGGCAGGAAGTGAGATTTTCTTCCCGCGTAGCGGTCAGAAACCCCACTTACGGCCTAGGGACGTAATATATATTTGTTGAACATTTAATAGTTGTAGTTGTCGATGGGTTCACTGACAGTTGAAAAATTACGACATTTTAATCCATCGCGAAAACATTTACTCAAGTTGCTGATTTTCATGGAAGTATAAGCGATTTCAGGCTAAGGCTTTCATTTAATAATAGTAATAAATCTACTCAACGCTTTAATAAACAATACCTTATTTTAACTTTACTACGCTGTTTGGTTGCACGCATGTCGTTGTCGATATAATATATTGTAACATTTTACTGAGATTAAATAAAAAATATACTCAGTACGATGACCTTCAGCAATAGGAAATAGGTATTCTCATTTTTATTGGAATCAGAAACATACTAAGCTTTCCCTATAACTAACTTAGATATTTTTAAAGACTTTTTGCCAATTTGATAGGCTAATTTTCTAATAAAACAACAGCATGAATTTAAAAGCTGTAAAAATGTTTCTAACTTTGTCTTTACGTAGGGTTTATCGGGAATTTGTTTATCGAAATTCAATTCGACATAATTATGACATTTTCTTGGACTAAAAGTTGAAATAAGTATAGTCATGCTTAATACTTTTTGTTATACCTCCAGTAGTAAATTATTTCTAAATTAAAAATGTATACCTAACTGACATTATAACTTTATAGTACATATATCAATGTAGCCATGTACAGATTCCTGAAGTCACTTACTTACTTTGCGCTACCTGATTATACCTAATTTCCGAGTGTCCTGATTCTTGAAGCTGTATATCTGTGGCAGTCGGTTTGTATAAATAATCCGTATAACATTACGGCTAAGTTCAAAAACAGGGCCGTTTTGAAATGCGGCGGTTTAACGATAGCCAGATTGTCATTGCGATACGTTCTTCAATAAGGCGGCCCACGTTTAGCCGCATCGTATGAACACAACCGCACTGCTAGCAGTAAAGTAGATTAGGTTAGGTTACAACCGCGACCACAACACCGCGGCAGCGGTCGGCGAAGCGCCAGAACCAAACTGCTACCAGTAGAGTAGGTTAGACCAGGTTAGGAAGAGGCGGCTAATGAAATGACTCGCTGTATTAAATTACGGCTAGCTGTGTTGAAGAACGTATGGTATCGAATAAATTCTGGCGGATCTTCACTCAGCCGCGTTCAATCCGGCTAGTAGTTGAACCGCCGCATTTCAAAACGGCCCTGAATTTGATAACTACTATGTAATACGGTGGATTATACAAACCGACTGCGACATATCTATTACGTCACCGCACTTGATTAGTTCAAAAATGTACAGGCAGTATTATTAGTTAATAATTTGCTAGTATTTTTGACGAATATTTTTCTACTAATCGGAAACCAAGTCAATTGTAAAACGAGTATACCGTAGGTATACAAACTAGTTTTCTAAATATTTGTATGACATCTATGCGTGTTTCAACCATCCTGGCCTCTTTTCTATAAATGTTTCTTGGTGTCCTACTTTGACCTCTCTCTGTTCATACAATACGTTATTTGTTAAAGTATTTAAATAAGTCGAAGCACTCAATTGCTTTCGGTAACCATGGAAGTGAAATGATAAAATACGCTAGTAGTCACAACTTTCATCGTCATTTAGAGATGGTCGGTGATTTGGTCAAATCTCTAAACCGGTTTGGTGAAATGTCAAAATAGGATTGTAGGCTTAACTTACTTTGTCACTTCCCTTGACAAGAGCGTTGCGTAAACGCTCTTATTTTATAAATAGAGTTCAATATAAAATTCGAAGCAAGTGAGTGGTTAAACTAAACACCATGTGACTCAGCAAATTAATAGAATCTTTTATATATGTCGGTATTTTCAGCAGTCAAAGGTAGTGCTTTCGGATTGAAAACTATTAATGTAATATATAGAATATTTATTCATGATGTATTAACAGAATAGAGGTCAAAGTATTGTTTTACATTTGATAATAAAATACGTAATTTAACGAACATTTTCAGCTCCATTCCTTGAGTAAATGCAACGAGTATACATCCACTAGATACTACGCATATAAGTAGGTATTGGCACTTAAATCATTCCAATTTTGAGTAGTTGACACACGCTGTTTTTATTTTGACGTTTCTCTATTTCGATTGGGATTTGTTTTCAACATATAACTGCATGCCTGTCGCGCGACAAATACTAACTGTCACTTTCATTTCAATGTCGTGAGAGCTAGACAGGTGAAGTCGCCGTAAGATATGCTGGTCCTACTGGTGCAAAGAATGTCGACGATAACTCTATCCCGTTCTATCATGAGTTTCACACTCGATTTGCAACCTTTAATTTCTAGTGGATTTGTATTCGGTGGATTACCTTGTTTAGATTCTAAAGAAATGCACCAATTAATTGTTTAGCGCAATTTAGAAGTAAATATTTAGCTTAATATTTAAAACGAATTGAAAAGCTTCCTCTATGTATAATCGTTTCCGTCTATTACCACGATAAAGCAATATCTCGCATACGAATTCATTATAGCTTGGAATTTTATTTTACAATACACACACACACACACACACACACACACACTATAATTGGGGATTTCTTATATTATGTATTGATTTGCTAGCCAACTCCGATCGAATCGCCCCAACCTAATTGGATCGCTCCAACCCAATTTAGTTAGCATCAATCTTTGTAGAATGAACATAAGGAATTTTAGTTAATTAGCCTTTGACTAGGTTGCAGGCGTGAAACTAATCATGAGCAAGCCGTTGCAGTGCTATCCTAGAGTGCCTGTCCAAGGTCATATATGCCCATAATGATTAAAAATATTGTAAGTCAAATCGCTACAACTGTTTTTATTTATTAATTTTGGAGCACTTCTTTTTTCTTTGTCGTCAGTGACACTGTGAATTACTTCCGCTTCCGTTCAAAAATCGATAACGTGTGACAGGAGATAGAAATCCCCAACTATTTGCTGATTTAATTTCATTATTAAAAATGTTATTCAATTACTTAAATCACTCAATAACCGATGTTCTCAATGTGTATAATGTTGAAATTGTTTCTGTGTGACTATTAATATAACAAAATGTACCTATTATAGTGAATTGAGATTGTATTATAAATTTAGACAAGTAGACGGGGACAAACTGACACGGTTGTGAATAGGCACTGAATAGGTAATGTCAAGCAAAAAATATACGTTTCTGTCAGTTTATTTTGTTCAATAGGTACACTTAGTTTGTTTAACCACTTTAATTTAAATTAGACCTAACTCCTAACAATCATGTCAGTTTGGCCCTGTCCCCAAACGTACCTAATAATCGGAGACAATGACGGTACAATACGATTAAAATCAGTTAACGATTCGGATTGTATATCTATCTTGCTCATACTTATGCGATTTTAATAAGAGCGTGCGAGAGAGGGGTAAAAGCCGAATCGTTAACTGATTTTAATCGTACTGTAATAGAGTGATCGTTTAAAAAAGACACGTGCTTTTCGGAAAACTCAATAGATGGCGTTACTATGACGATAGCGACACGATCTTTCTTCAAGAACACGTGTTTCTTATGGTAGATTTACACGCTTGCCAAGCCTTGGCAAGCGTGCAGGACGCAGTCATATGTTAGAGTGAGACGGAACTACATCGTGCTCACTCTAACATATAACTGCGTCCTGTAGGCTTGCCGAGGCTTGGCAAGCGTGTAAATCCACCATTAGACAGTATCACTCTTGCCTCCATACTCTGTTAATAAATAAGTTACTAGATAGAACGCGTAGATTTGTAATAGCTTTGTATTAGGCGGTTGACACGCCGTGTAGGTTACTAGGTGTCCAGAGCAGTCCAGGGCTGATTTTTGAGTTTCTATCCATCAATGTGAAGCGCGGATAGTCATGTAATAGACAATTTTCCAACGCGCTGGCCAAAAACCTGAGTAAGCCTTATTTTTAACAAAAAACTACCATTTGTAAAATTACTACAAGGCACGGCAATCGAGAGGAAATAAAAAAATTGGGCAAGTGCGAGTCCGACTCGCGCATCAAGGGTTCCGTACCATAAAACAATTTTGTTGTATGGGAGCCCCCCTTAAAAATATATTTTATTTTATTTTTAGTATTTGTTGTTATAGCGGCAATAGAAATACGTACATCATCTGTAAAAATTTCAACTGTCTAGAGTCCAGGGGTCGGCAAGTACTTTTAGGTAGGGTCCGGATAATGCTTGAATTATATTAGAATAGGTAGGTACTAAGTTAGATTGGTTAACCAATATATCGTATTTATTTATACTTGACATACAATACAGTAGCGATCAAAAGTATTTTGACAACGGCAAAAGCTTTGATATTATATGCGATATGTTAGTTTTTCCAACTTAATTCTTGATAAAGTATTTCATGGCTTAAAAGCTTCTCGAAACAAGTAAAAAGTTTAGTTTCATTGAATTAAAATATAAACATAGCCACAAAAAATATTTATATTCCGGTTCAAAAATATTTTGACAATGTCTTTTTTCCAATTTAACTGAGAAATGGGGCTGCAGAATTTAAATACTTTGTAGGAACTACAACTTGAGGCTTTTCTTAGCATGTCTCGACATAAATAATATTCGGAAGATTTTAAGTAACCCTTTGCGGCTGCATTTAAGAAGGGTAAGTCGCAAGCTGAGATTTCGTGAAGTTTTGGTATATCACGGCAATTCATTAGTGTCTGGAATAAGCAGTTCAAGGTTCGAAACAGCGTCACAAATAAGCCTGAAAACAGTCGTCCTCGAAAAACGACTTGTACAACTGATTGTGTAATAAAAAAGTTAGACGTAGAAACCCCACGGAATAATGCAATACCAATTAAAGATGAGCTAACAAAAAACTACAACACAAATGTTTATATTTTTACTATTAAACGACGCCTAATAGACCATGGATCACATGGTCGACGCCCATTAAAAAAAACTAAAATGTTCAGCAAAGAATAAGGCATCCCGATTAGCATTTGCGATTCGTCACAAATCATGAACAAGTGCCGATTGGTCAAAAATTGTATGGAGTGACGCGAGCAAGTTAAATTTAATCTCGTGGGATGGTATCAAGATGTGCGTCGTCCTCATAATAAAAGACACGATGTCTGATACTTGGTACCCACACTCAAGCATGGTGGCGGCAACGTAATGGTGCGGGGATATTTTCCTCGCCATGGCGTCGGGCCTCTCGTATGAATTGACGGGATAATAGGATCGATATGTGTACGAAAATATACTTTATACACATAGGGTATCGCTATGAAAATAAATAAAGAAAAATATGCCACCTCGTTGGGTTTTTCAGCACCATAATGACCTCAGACACAATTCTAAAAATTTACAGGCTTTCTTAAAGCGTAAAAAAGTCAAGGTTTTTGAGGGGCCTAATCAAAATGCTGACCTGAATCCTATTGAGCATCTACGAGAAGAGTTGGATCGTCGAGTGAGGTGCAGAAATTACTCCAAGGGGCTTTTTTTCAAGCACTTCAGTCAGAAAGGACGAACATACCTTACGAATGTATATATAGAAGTTAGTGGACTATATGACGGCTCCTTGTACAGCTGTTAGGAAGGGCAGAGGATATGCAACTAAATATTCATGAAACGTCTTATTTAACCCTGTTGCAAGTTCAGCAAAATAATTTTATGTAAGTGTCAAAATACTTTTGACCTACCTGAAGCGTGTATTATCAGTTTTTATTCTAAGTCCATTGCTAAGTTTTAGTTATCTAAGTGGAAACGTAACAAGAAAAGGGCCATAAGATGTTATCGTAACGTAATTATTAAATATATATTCAATTCATCAACATCTTGAAAAAAACGATTTGTCAAAATACTTTTGATCGCTACTGTACATTACAATATTTGGCGGTCCGAGATTCAACCTTTCGCGGTCCGCAAACGGACCGCGGTCCGCCTGTTGCCGACCGTTGCTAGACAGTTCACCGTTCATCGCTCGCTCTATCACCGTTCTTGAGATACAGCCTGGTGACAGACGGACGGACGGACAGCGAAGTCTCAGTAATAGGGTCCCGTTTTTACACTTTTGGTACGAAACCCTAAAAATCAGAAGAAGGAGAATAAAGGGAATATACACTTTAAATATACATAATGAAAATAAAAACATATTTTCGATCGATTCTATTTTATTGGGGTCAAATGTTTATATGGGACTAATTACACTTAGACTGCTCTAAAAGTGGGAATTGACCGTTGAAGTTTTAAATACCTATGGAGCGCTGAAAACACTCCATACAAATGTCTATGGCTATCACAACGTGTTGTCAGCTAAGATAACTAGAAAACTGTGCCCCCGCAGCATGGTCCCGAAGACGCTGGCATTTCCTCGCTGAATCGCAATGCTGAATGCGTTGTTCGAGGAAGCTGCCAGCTCTTCGGTCACCAGTAGACTCAATGATCCTTTTGCTGACTTCTTAAAAAAAACTATTTTATTCATTTAAGTACAGTATATTATAGAATTCAACTTCAGTCGTCAACCTAATTAAGTAATTAGACAAGGGAGAGTATTTTACGTCTCGATGGCCGTGTGTTGAAGTAAAACAATGTAAGAAATGTTGAATATTATCCTAGAATTATAGCGGGTGTTGATAATTGTTTTAGATGATTTAGTATTAAATACACTTGCTTATCCACAGTACAACAAATTATTCATAGACAGTATATCTGAAGAGTGTTTTAACAAAAGGGATAATTTCTCTTGGAATTACATTTTGAAAAGACACTCATTTACTCTCATGTTTTCACTTTGAATTATTGCTCTCTAGGTATATTGGAAAGAGGCAGATAGAGAAAATTTCTATTTTAACTTACGAATTGTTTTCATTTCAATCTGGTTTTATTATATTTTTACTCGGTCGTGTTTTAAGAACATGGGTGGACATGTGACGATATTTTTTTATACAAATCAGATGGGTTCCTTCTATGTTCGATTTGAAATTCAACAAGCGTATTGCCGTCCCTCTCAATCTCCTGTTAAACCATATTTGGGTGAGCGGGATGGCACTATACGACGGTCTAATTTCGAACATTGGAGTAGCCCTGCTAGAGGGATCGGAAGATCTAGTGAAAATTACATAAGTAACAGGAACAGGACTAATGGAGTAGAATTCAGTGTGTACTTTTCTATGCAGACGACACATTTGTTGATGTCGTGGATAAAATTATTAAATCGTTATCAGTGTATCACATTTTATCTACGAAAAGTAAGTATAAGCTTTTTTTTTTTATATATATATTGGAGTGAATACATTTTATCATACCCAGTGCGAATTTGTGGTTCTGAGATTGCATATTTTAATGCAACTGACTTCAATACGATTGATAATTCATTTAACCTATGGACTGCCTAAAAATGTAATACTGGTATCCACTCCGTTAGTCCTGTTCCTTATGTCATTTGCACTCGATGGTCCGATCACTGCAATTGAGTTCATGTTTTTTGTCCAAAGTTTTAATTTAATTTATTACCTTTATGTGAGCCAGTAGTTACAATTTCTGTAAAATTATGTTTGATGTTTTGATATTACTCTATATTTTTCTCTTTAATGTTGAGTTTATAATCGTTTGTTGTATAAAATATTTAATTTATTCATGCTGTCAGCATTGACAACAATTATACAGTTTTTGCCTGTGATTTGATTAATGTAAAATTTATATGTAATATAATTTTCTTATTTATTATAGTTTATCATGACGAAATAAATAATGATATTGCTTTGACGATACCTGGTGTTTTATTTGACATTAGCGTGATTTAATTAAATTAACCTTTCGACCGCCACATTCGTCGTTCACGGCAACGGAAAATTGTATCAACGCCGATGTCGCCTCGTCAAAATTTAAATGTTTCAAAAATGTTGTAATTTAAACCGCTCTAGTGTTTTTCAATCCATATTGATTGTATTTATATTTACCTTATTGCTTTATCGTCAGTGATACAGTTGGCGTTCGAAAGTTTTAATATTAAATTGGCTGTAGCCTTTAGCCGCCCAAAGAGCTTTAAAAAGGCGTTCCTAATTCTAATTGACAACATTTCATTTTTAAACAGGCGTTTTTCTGATATAGTCAAATAAAGTATAAAAAATAAAAATTACGTCATGTTTTCATTTTCGAAAAATATCCCAATTTATTATTAAAAGAGCGTAAGCGACAAGTAATTGGTCATAGCGCAAAATATCTTACAGTCGGACTATTTATTACTAAGACGGATTTAGTATGGATATTGTACCATTGTTCTTTTTAAATAAAATAAATATCAGACAACCTCACACAAATCGATCTAGTCCCAAATTATTCTTGCAGTTTGCGACTGTCATTCTTCGATAAAGTAACGAAATGAAATGAAATTAAATAATTTATTCAGTAAGTAGGCCACAAGGGCACTTTTACAAGTCAGATTGTGAATCTACCGGCATTTCCCAAGAGGAGACCGCTGTTGAGAAAAAAGCCGAAAGAAACTCAACAGTAAGTCATTGTCAGGGTGAGTCAAATGTAATCTGTACTTGAACGGGTTATTGTTGGCTTTTTAGTTTTACCGAAGTCGGTTCTTTTTTTTGTTAATTTTTTTTTTAATTCGGATCCCTTGATTTCATTGCTATTAGATCCTATCCCAACCTAATGACTATAGAATAGAGCATACGTAAAAAACTTATTACTTATCTGAGAGCCTCCTTTTTTAAGTCGGTTAAGGTAAGTATAGACCTTAGCCACAAGCGGTTTATTACTATTTTTGAGTTAGAGCGCTTTTTAGTATAGGCCGAATAGGTTTTTTGTATACCGCATCTTTCTGTCACGAATGTCATATTTTGACAAGCGTTTTGCAAATTTATTTGCATTTTTTATTCTATTCTTATTGTTCTTGATTTGTCGATGCCGATCGATTGTTAATAATAACGAAAGAATAGTATAAATATAAATAATAATCTTTAACCATGAAACGCAATAAATCTTCACAAAAACATGCACAAAGTGCTCAAATCACCGAACATATCGAGTGTAATTTTAGCAATACAAAACAAGATGATAAACATTCTGAATGGAATAATAAATGCAGGGTATGCTTAGACACAGGAACTGTCCCGATATTTGGTAATGATGCTTCAGCAGACATTTCTAATGATGTTGAAACCTTTGGAAGTATTCAGATTAGGCGTGATGATCATTTGCCGAAATACATATGCGAATCTTGCGAAAAGTTGCTACAAGCTGCCGTGTTATTCAGAAAGACTGCGAAGGATTCCGATTTGTATCTGAAAAGTACGCCGTTAACTGAAAAACATCTAGAGAATTCCAATAACATGGATGATACGTTGGATTCAGTAAAATTGGAAGTAGAAATTGATAATGAACATAGTGGCCACATTGGTACTGAAAATTCTCTGGTTGATATTAAAGAAGAAATCATTGTCGAACCTTCATGCTTTTTTGAGGATGGTTTATACAATAATGATAGTTTTAATGATACAACTACTGAAGAAAATATTGACAGTCAAAATTTGTTACTTATAGAGAGAAGTGCTGTTAGTTTTCTTAAAAAGAATAAAGATTATAACTGTATAACTTGTGACATTAATTTTGAAACTGCAGAAGAATATTCTCGACATAAGAAGTCTACAGAGCATAAGAAAGCCAGACTTTCTAATAAGATTGAATGTGAAATTTGTTTTAAAAACATTAGCAGGGCATATTATAGTCGTCATATGGAAGGACATACTAATGACGGCAAAGATGACAAACTCCAATGTCCTATTTGTAATAAGTCATACAGCAAAACCTACTTCAATTATCACTTAACACACACTCATAATAAAGACAGTAAAAAAACGCAATCCGAACGCATTGAATGCCCAGTCTGCAACAAGTCTTATGAAAAGCAGTATTATAAATTCCATTTGGCTATTCACAATAATGACTCATCAAAGTATGTATGTGACACATGTGGCAAGTCTTTTATTCAGCAGAGTGCTTTCAAACGCCACCGTTTGATTCATGATGACGAATTAGCATATAAATGCACACTTTGTCCGTACCGGGGACGGCATCCGGGATTACTGAAGACCCATATGCAGACACACACTAGAGACTACCAGCATCGATGCATGGAATGTCCTGCTAAGTTCTTAACAAAGAGTAACCTGAACAAACACTTGCAAAGACATAAAGGGCCAGTGGATTTCAAATGTGAGACTTGCAAGCGGGGTTTTTATTCAAAACTGGAACTTGAAAGGCATTATGAAGCTGATCACTTGGGAGTTAAGAATCATGTCTGCAATTTCTGTGGCAAAGCTTTTGGTTACAGAAATGCGATGATGAGCCATCAGCTGAAAGTGCATAAAAGAGAGAAGTTGACGAATGGAAAAGGAAGGTTGCCGTTGTACTTGGAAGTTGATAAGAAAAATGCTGAATAGACTTTTTTTAATAAATGGAGCCCTTGTCCAGTTACATTTCATTTTTATTTCTTATCCACTCTATTGCTTCGAATTTTGAGTTGGGCTCTATTTATATAATAAAATAAGTGTCAGGTAGCTTAACTTATCAAAAGCAATTGAGTGGCTAGGCAGATCTATAAACCAATAAAACAAGATTTCCATTATAATATTTATATAGTACAAATAATTTATTCCAATATTGATAATTTTATTGAAATCTATCCTCTTTCAATTTACAAATAAATAATTGCTAAAATTCCTACAATCTAGTAGTGCGAGCATTACAGTTTAAATTAATTTACTCTCTACAACCGAGATCATTCATCAAAACTTCAAATACATATGCCTGAAATAATAAACTTAGTGTGAAGGTTACTGCTAACGGTACATTTACAAGATAAATAATATTTCCTGTCTGAATTAGAAATCCCAACCATAACATAATAAAACTACATTAGAGGTTTTATTTACAATTCCGGTATTAATAAGTTCTTCTTAAATCTAATAAGAAATTATAACTGACTACAGAAGTTTGAATTTGAACCGTATAAACTATTATCTTTTTCCTAATAAACATGTAGTGAGTACCAATGTTAACGCTTTCAACAATCCGCCTTGTAGGCACTTGTATTTTTTCTCTGATGCCTGCCCCGCTAGCTAGGGGACATGTTGGTTACCAGGGATGTGTTGAATTTTTTGCCTGGTTGTTTGTGTTCAACAAAAATATAGTTTCTTCACATGAGTTGTTGTTGTTGTTGTTGCTGCTTTTTGAACTCTGCCTCCAAATAAGATGGTGTCCGTCCATTAACTTTTTTCTCTCTTTTATGTACATCCAACTGGTGCCGCATCATAGCTTTCCTGTAGCCAAATGCTTTCCCACACGAATTACATACGTGATTCTTAATGCCCAAATGTTCCGCCTCAAAGTGCCTTTCCAGTATTAGCTTAGAATGAAAAGCCCGTTTACATGTGTCACATTTAAAGGTAGGTTCTTTATGCCTGAATGTATGCTTGTTCAAATTGCTTTTAGTTAGAAACCTAGCGGGACATTCGGTGCACATATATCTGTAGTCTCCGGTGTGTGTCCGCATATGTGTGTTTAGTAATCCGGAATTCCGTCCTCTGTATGGACACATAGTGCATTTATAAGGAAAATCAGAACTGTGTGTGAAGTAATGATTTCTATACGCACAGCGTTGACGAAATGATTTGCCACATACATCACACATGTATTTAACTATAGTAGCATCGTGCAATGCAAAATGTTCCTTATAATATGCCTTAGTTATAATTTTACAGCAGATTCGGCACTGGACCTTTGTTTTCTTCCGTTTGCATAACTCTTTTGTCTCATCAGGAATGTCAATTGTAGAAAAGAAATTCTCGAGTATAGTAGATTGGTTTTGTTTCGGTTTCTGCTCTTTTGTATCATGAGGATAATCCCAGTCTTGGGAATCATGGTGGAATTCTTGTTTGACATGACGTTTTTTGAGCACTTGATGGGATTGCTTGGCTGTTTTTCTGAATAAAATAGCTGCTTCCAATAAGGTGTTACAAGCATCGCACAAATACTTAGGGTAGTCATCCTCTTCCTTCACTTCTATGTCACCGAAAACTCGGATGGCCACAGATATATCGGAATGAGAATCATCCCCAAAGATGGGTCGTGTGCCTTCTTCTTTCAAACACACGCGGCAAGTTTTGTTGTTAATTATGCTTTTAGAATGCGTTGCGGAACTATTCGTATTAGGAACGCTCGTAGTAGAACCCTCGCCGTAACCATCAAGATTCCGTTTTAATCTTTCGTAAGTGGCTCTTTGGAATAGTTTCACCAAGTAATAAGTCGACACCATAGTCACAATCGAGTCGTATGTATTCTTCAAAACGATATTACGTACATGAATTAAAAACAAATTCAACAGACGATTCAAATAAACAAAATTACATCGATTTTTGTATGCACCACATTCGTACCTACTTTATTCGACTTTGTACACTATTAAAACGCGTTCGAAAACAAAAGCTGTTTGACACCAAGTGACGTGTTTTTTTTTTTATCATTCCAATGTTACACTTTACACTAGCAAGACGACCACTTACAAAACTTATTTTTGTCAATTATTGATATTATTTACTATTACTCAAAATATCTAATCTTGGATTTATTTCCATTAGGTTAATTTTCAACACTGAGGCAAGATGTTTATGTTGATATTATTAACTCGATTTTTTACTGAACGTACCCCCTCTGTTGTCAAGTACCTTCTGACAAAATGTCATTGATCTCCAAAGTACGTTTGAGACCACTGAAAAACTGCTGCCGACGAGAATGGAATGCAATAGAGCGGTAAAATAAGAGTAAAATACACTACTAAACCTTTTGACCGCCACAGTCGGATCATGGTAACAAAAAAAATATTGTGCCACTAACGTCTAGTGTCGACCTAACTTCCATGATCAAAACCTCTGCAATTGACACCGCTACATATGTTTTTCAATCCCCTTTGATTTGGTTTCGGAGCACCTCTTTATTTTTTGCCATGGTGACGGTGACATTGGCATGATGAATTGCTTCATCGCTTGGCATTGAAAAGGTTAAAAATATACCTACAGGGACAATATAGATAAGCTGCAAGAAATAATGAAAACTCGCTCATATCTACATTTCATTAAATTTTATTATTTTTGTCACACAATAGGTATTCAACTATTCATGTCTTAAAGTAACAAGTGTAAGTTTATATTAAGACACAATCTTGATTTATAATTGCATTTGATACTCATGAAATGCATATTTTGAACAAAAATACTACATAATGTGGCAGCCTACATATTTGGTTGATCATCATTGTTTTCCTGCTGCTTATTCTCAGCTAAATAAGACGGCATTCTCCCAAACATGGACTTCTCTCGCTTATGAACATGCCTTTGATGCTTCATCATAGCATTCCGGTAACCAAAAGCTTTCCCACAGATATTACACACATGGTTCCTTATACCCAAGTGGTCTGCCTCATAATGCCGTTGTAAAAAGAGCTTTGAATGGAAAGCTCGCTTACAAGAATCACATTTGAATTGCGGTTCTTTGTGCTTCAACATGTGGGTGTTAAGATTACTTTTAAAGAGGAATCTTGCAGGGCATTCCGTACACATGTATCTGTAGTCTCCAGAGTGTGTTCTCATATGAGTTTTAAGTAATTCCTTGTATCGGCCCCGATATGGGCATATGGGACATTTGTGGGGGAAATCATTCCTGTGGCGCAGGCTATGGTTGTGATAGGCGCATCTCAATCGGAATGACTTTCCACAAACCTCGCATACCCACTGATGGGGATTGGGGTCATGCATTGTTAGATGTTCTCTGTAGTAAGATCTGTTGACTATTTTGCCACATATTCGGCAAGTCACTTTCGGTGAAAGTTTCACCTTTTCCTCATTCTTTTCGACTTTCACAGGGACACTGACGGCTTCAGGCTCCTCCGCTGGCCAGATGTCGACGTGACCATCGTTTTGGTACGTTTGGTCATCATTGTCGTCGTGGTGACTATGATCATTTAAATCGTGACTGAGGGCAGAATCTTCGCATTTAGCTTCGAGTTTAAAATATTGGTGTTGTTTCAACGTTTCTTCTGTTTGCTTTGCCTTCTTTTTGAACAAAAAAACTGTCTTTACAAACATGTAACACTTTGTGCACAAGCTTTGAGGATATTCATCATTTTCTTCGATAGCAATGTCACACCAAGTTTTTAAAACCTCTAAAATATCTGATGATTTATCATTTTCGAATATCGAGACACTGCTTGGCTTCAAACATACTCTACAACGAATTTTAGCATTGTCCGTCGATTTTAAGTACACGAAGTTTTTTAGTAAGTATTGATAGTATTCATCGATTTGCAGACTATCCGATTTCTTCGATAATTTCGAGATGTAATAGGCAGTTACCATTTTTCACGATTTCATATAAATTACAAGTAATTCACCGCTTCTTTACACACAAAATGTATTGTACAAAACGTGTACAAAACGCAATACAACAAAATGAACTAAATTAACAAAATTATTAATATCAATGTCACTGTCATTAAAGTTTTTTTACAAAAATGAAATAGTTAAAACCTTTTTTTTTACAAGTGCACAGGCAACAACGTTTGGTTACAGCCTATAGGCATGTTCTCCTTGAAAGTAGCTTGAAACCTTGAAACAAAAAGCTTGAAAGTACCTATATCCAGACGTGTAGGAAAGACAAAAAAATGCTTTTAACTTCACTTATACGCCCTTATTGTTTTTAGGAATAAAAAAACATATAATTTACAGATTCATGAGATTGCTCGGGACAGGGACGCATGGAAGAATGAGAGGGAGGCCTTTGCCCAGCAGTGGGACAATATAGGCTCTTAATAATAATAATAATTTACAGATAACTTGATGGGCGTTAATTAATATAGCCAACGAAAATACATCCGTGATCTGTCTGAAAATATTGACAGTGACAGTTTGTAAGTTCTGTTTATGTATTGATTTTTATTTTTGGTGATATTATTGAAACACTCTAAATATTTAGTAATGGCTTCTGCTTATTTTATATTAAAGAAATTTAGAAAGAAGCGCATTGCTCGCAAATTTCTTCAAACTGAAGAGGCATTAAATACACAAATAATTACAATTCGCACTTCAAATGATTTGACTAGGTGTAGAATATGCCTGAAGGAAGGAATAATACCAATATTTGGTGATGAAAACTATAGAGATATTTCACAGGATGTCGGATCGTTTGGTGATATTGTAATAATGAAAGACGATACTTATCCTCAACACTTGTGTGATGCATGCAAAGCTTTGCTCGAAGCTGCCGTTTTATTTAGAAAAACTGCCAAAGAAAGTGATATGCTGCTTCTGCAAAATTTGGAAAGAATTTCGGCACCCCCAGATGATGATGATAAGAATGAAGTTATCAGTCCAGAGGAGACAAACCAAAATGAAGACTTTGAATACCAATCGCAACAGGTAAAAGTTTACAATTGCAAACTATGTAAAAAACATTTTGGAACAAATGATGAATATGCTAAACACAGGAGTTCAAGAGAACACAAAAATGTAAGGATACAATGTTCTATTTGTAACCGATTGTTGACTGCACAGTTGTATAAAAGACATTTGATTAGGCATCAAACAGCTTCACACTTGATATGTGAGGTTTGTGGGAAATTGTATAGAAAAGATAATCTAATTCGACACTTGCAATTACACAGTTTTGATTTACCGTTCCAATGCCAGTTATGTCCATACAGAGGCAGGTTTATGGAGTCCCTTAGAATACATATGAGAACACACACTGGAGATAAACCATTTTCGTGCGACAAATGCAAACTTAAGTTCTTAACTCGCAGCAATCTCAACAGACATCTCCTAACACACTGTAAAGAAAGGCCGTTTAAATGTTCTGAATGTGGACGGGGCTTTTATACAAAGTCTGATATGGATGTGCATTTCAAATCAGATCATGTGGGGATCAAAGATTTTGGATGCCAAATGTGTGGAAGCAAGTATGGAACAAGGAAAGCATTGATGAGGCATGAGCTGAGGGTACATAAAAGAGATAAGATGGCTAAAGGAAGAATACCATTATATTTACAGAGTGAATATAGAAAGCAATGTGAGGGTGACATGCAAATTTGAAAATGCTAAGTGATATAGTGGATTAACCCTTCGTATGCCGTGTCCTGAATCCGTACGCGGTACGCGCATTCTGGACGCGGCATACGAAGGGTTAATCAACTTTTTTCTGTTGGTAGTTGCCATGGTGATGTCTGCTGGGCCACACTTTAAATTTCAGCTGTTATATTAAGAAAAAAATGTAATTGCAGCGGTTATAAGCCCATTCTTATGTAAACTATTCCTGACAATACTAGTAATGTAAATTATTAACACTTTTCTAAGAAATTTAATCACTATGGTCCCTGGGCCATTGGACCGAATAACAACAAGAAAAGGTTGATCCACCCATCCATATCCAATATGGAGAAGTAAGTTTCACAAAAAATATCCCTCTTAATCTCGTGTGACAAAAACTTTCAGTAATTACCATACCTACAGTATCTGTACAGGATTTGGCAAATTAATTTATCTCCACATGTATAAACGTACCCAATTGTAAATAAAAAATATTAAAGTTTCACTATATATTTATTTCTCCCAATGCATGATTAAATATTCTATATTCAAGTTTTAAACTTTTGAAATAGATTTATATAAATAGTTTTGTGCTACTTTATCTATATACTCCTAGTAGGTATATCTTACAACAATGGACTAGATGATTATAAAAACATTTGAAATACAGTTTAATCTGACCTGAAACTAGTAATAGTAATACTGGAACTAAACACAACCAGATGTTTTAGTAAAGTTGGTTTTTACATTTTTGTAACATCAATTTTACATGTGAGACAAATGCTTGACTAGATAATTTGAATTAACATTAACACACAGTACACTTAATATTAATTGGGTAGTCCCAATTGTTAAATCTTTGGTTTAGTAAAATCTAACACACAATGGAAGGTTTTTGATAAATAACAATCCCTGAATAGGTGTATAATTTCTACCAAAAGGCCACAATATCACTTCCGTTACAGTTTTTGGGCTGGAGCATCACAGGTCAAAGCCACTAACTAGTAACTATGGCTATATTAGGGATCATTTAAATGTGGCGTCATCTATAATTTGGACCTCAGACCTCTGTCCAGCCCAGTATACAATTAGCTATCTCTGGGTCAAAACACCCTTCTAGACCTCCAATAAAAATGTGATTGGCGAAATCTAGTGGCACAAAGTCTTATTACAACTCTAAACACATGAAGAAACACGGCATACAACAGCAGTTGAAGGTGGTATGGCATATGATCAAAGAAATTACATTTTGCCTGGCTGAATGGCATGACCACCCAATAAGGAAGAACAGAGAAAATACCAAAATTTAAAAGAATTTTATCAACGGTCATACCACCGAATTACATAGTGGATACACATCTAGCAGTAAATATGCTTTGGAAACAATTCCACAACACATAAAATATTACAGAAGGGCTTTGCAAATCCGGACGGGCAAAAACAAGACCCTATGCTTACACTACGGATTACAGTCCGAATCACCAAATAAGCGGGAGTCTGCATTACCGAGGCTCTAATGTACTATTATAGGATATCATACAAACACACAATGTGATTTCAATAGATAATAGTAAATTGGGAATAACAACAATGCACTTAAAAATATTTTTGGATATAAGATATTAGTGGTAGAAATATACTCTATAACATTGGCATTATGAAGTAACTACATATTTCATAGTAAAGATTTATAGTGATACACAACATTATTCTCTTTGCAAAGATTACAAAGACGTCATCTTGCTACATCATTTAATAAATAAAAATGGCACACTGAGCTGTGAATTTATGTATAAATTCATATTTTGTAAATAGTCATCATAAATTAACCACTAATTATTAAGAAACTGTTCGGAGACAAAATAGTTCAAGAGAAAATAGAAAATTTGTACAGTAAAAGTTTTTCAGAAGGAAGGGTAAATTTTACAATAAATGCTTATAAAAATACCAATGCCTGCAGCAGTCGATACCTGATCCATATCTCAAAGTAGTTTTGTTTAACTCAGTCATAAGTAGGAGCTTGACACATCGTAACTATGAACATACACGCAAATACAAACTCCACTAATTGTAAGCATAGCATCAAAGTACACCAAATGTACTCAATCCGAAGTATTACCACTTGACCATACAAGAGGAATATCACACCAGCAATAGAAGGTACTGCAAGCACCACTGAAAACATCACTGGTACATCTGTGGAAAGATAATTATTTTTTTATTACATCTATACTAATGTGTAAGTAATTCAAAATTTGCTAGATATATGTCACATGAGTCATGTTTCATATGCAAATGCTATAAAGTCTTTGGTTCCAGTATTTTTAACTGTTTTATAAAGGTAAATGGGTAACAAAAAGAAATAAGATTATTCTACATTTGAATTTTTACCTTTTTCGCTAAGGCTACCCTTTCTTCCAAGGATCAATCTGGCTGCTTCCACAATAAACATTCCAATGAGCACACCATAATCTCTTCCAATCAATGCAAAACCCTGATCAATTTTATATTGTTGAATAAGGAGAACTGATTTCAGGACGAGCGTGCCTAGTTCACAGGTTGCGAAGAGACCAAAATAAAATGAATTTATGTACAAAAGAATTTCATACGCTAAGCTTGGGTTAACCATCGTATAAAGGTTATTTCAATTTCAACGGCTTGCCAGAAGTAATGAAAGTTAAACAACGTTTTTAATTAATGTTAGTCACTAAATTTTCTCGGGTTCTTTAATTTTAAAAATAGATTACGGAAACTGCAAACCTGCAAGGAAATGTTGTTGTTATTGCTAGAGTAAAAAAAAAAGTTGAATATAAATAATATTATGTGCTTACAGCCTAAAATTAAATATAACGAGATTATTTGATATTTTTTTATTGGAGGTATTATTTAGCTCCAATAAGGAATAATTACTTATTTATTTAAAAAGTTCAATTAACAATCTTGTAAAAAAAATCATTACCGCGTCAATAGACAGGCAACCCGAAATTAAGTGCAACGAACGACGCGGGCGGATGCGGTCGTATTGCACTGCACGTGTCGTTTTAATACTTTAGTATAGTATTTTAATTTGAGCATGGACTGTTAAGTTTTATAAATTATTTGACACAATATATGTGAATAAAAGTTTGGACCGGCCTTGTATCCTGACTATGATCTGGTGAGTGCTTTAATTTGTCTCGTGGTTATATTTCTGTATATTGATGCGACCACGCGCCAAATGCTTGCCGAGCACGTTTATATCGCTCAAGTTGCATTGCAGAGGTTTTTTGTTTTTTCCATATTTAAAATCATGAAAGTTTTCGAATGCTTTTGTCAGAGAATATTGTCGTTTACGTTACGGGTGAAAGAGCGCTCGTAAGAGAAAATGCGGTTGCTAGCCAGTATGTTAATGTGCTCAAGTACGAGATCTTGGGGTACTCTTCCCACTCAAAGCTTATCATAATAGGAGTTGATTTCGGAATGTTGTAATGTACCGACCCGTATCATTAGTTAACTAACTAGTGAAGTGAAGGGCTTTTGATAGTTGGTCAGTGAACTGTGGAACGAAACTTTTTTTAAACACTATTTTCGTATTGGAAATCGACAGCTAAACTTTTGTTGTTTTTTTTTGTGTTTCTCTTTTGTAGTGTTGTGCTTACTTATTGTGTAGGTTTATGTTGTATTTGTAACAGCCAGTGTGAAAGTTCTTCTAGTTAAAATAGTTGGTAATTAGTTATAAGATAAGAATCGAATTTAAATATGTAAAAAGTTCGGTAATGTTATACTTAACGGTCAACAGTTATTGTGAATAGGTGTTTTAATGTGTCACTTTCTATTCATGTTTATGTCTAAGTTAATGAATACTGCCTAAACAATTAGCTAATTAACAATATGCTTCATTCCTTAATTAACATGTATCGTTCGAAATTCAAATAGTAAAGTAATGACAATACAATCCCCTCTCAAACTTTTAATTATTTTATTTTTATTTTGTTTTTACTAATTCTCTGTGTAACATCCTGGTTTTTGTTTTTTTAAAGTGTAAGTCAATTAGTCATACTCATTCCATATTATGCGTGTTAGTACTATACCTACTTCTTTGTTGTGAATACAATGACAATGGTTGTACTTAGCTTACTTGCAACAAATTCAGGCCTTAAAAGAATAAATTAGTGTAGTTACCTACCTATTTTTAACACTATTAAACATACAACTTAGTCATATTGTATTTAGGTTTAGTAAGTATTTTCTATTAGTGCATTACGCTTCCTACAACAATCATTTTGAGGATCTTATAAATAACTAGCGACCCGCACCAGCTTTGCATGGGTTCAATGCTATATTATGTATGTATTATACATATAAACCTTCCTCTGGAATAACTACAAAAAAAACGCATTAAAATCTATTGCATAGTTTTAAAGATCTAAGCGTTCATAGGGACAGACAGATAGAAGCGTCTGGTTTATACTATGTAATGACATACATTTCAGATTAAATCCAATAAATTCTGTAAGCAAAATAAAAATATATATATTCTCTTTGCTTACATTATACACCACTAATAGAATGCTCATATTATTAAGGTTCAAAAGTGGTAGACCAGTTCCACGGCTGATTGTACCCACGGTGAATATTTTTGCATATATAGTATTTTTAGATGAAGCAACTTCCTTATAGATAACATTTTTTCTGTAAAATTTAAAAACCTTGAAACATATTAACTTTCAATAAAAGCCACAAAACAGATAAATTGTTCATTTACCTTTAAATATTAGTTTATAAATTTATGAAACTTGTAATATCTCATTGTTGTTAATGTGGGTGGGTTATCTGGCGTTAAGAGGCCTTATTCCTTTTTTTTTTTTCATTACATAACTTTTAGAAGTGAATAATACTTTTCCCCAAGTTCTAGGTAGTAACATAGCTATTTCATGCTTTCATTGCGTGCAGTCGAAAATAAGTTGAAAAAACTAATTTTGCGCGTGAATTTTGTCGATTTCGAGTAGTTTTTTGAAACAAAAATTATCAATGAAAAATTCAAACTGTTGGTTTCATACATCTACCAATAAATCCCAATAGCCCTGTTCTAGGTAGTAACATCAATAATATGTTAAGAAACATTTTTGACCATAGAGAAAAAGTCTAATAAAACGATCATCATTTTAAAGGGAATCAGGCCTCTTAAGGTGGTGGAAAGGTTAACACATTGGACCAGTAATCTTGAGGTACTGGGTTCAAGTCCCGTTCTCTTCCGCAAAGTTACATGTTTCAATTATTCTTTGTGCTTTGATCTTTGTATCAATGGTTTAATATTAGTTGAGTTAAAATAATGATTAAAACATTACAAGTTACAAGCAAAGATATTTATGACTCATCTAACCCCATTTTGCAGTATGAATTGTTTGTTACAGTACATATTAAATTCTGCTGATTATGTATTGTTCTAACTAATGCATGTATATACATCATGATATTATGACTAGCGTAAAATATCACACACATTGACATAGTCTGTTCTGCAGTGTAAATAGTTATTTTTAAATTAATTTAGATAAGCAATTAGAATATTAATTAGTTCATTTTGTTTATCATACCTACATACACTGCCACCTATGAGGTACCAACTAATAACTACTAATGCATTTGTATATCTTTATGTTAAATATAATATAAACAAACGGATATGTGTGAGTCGGACTCGCCTACCGAGGGTTCCGTACAAACTAGTTTTCAGATTTTTCCCTGTAACTGATACTTGTAAAATACAGTATTACTTGAAAATACTCTATATCTATAGGTACATTTACATTTTGATTCCCTTGAGTGTCGAAACGTACGTTTTTTGCTTCTTAAACGGCCGTATCTTTTTTGGCTTGTTGATTGGTTCGGTTGATTTTTTCACTGCTTCAAATGACTTAGTATATGGTTTTATTTCAACTCGATAAGATCTCCAGACCTCCACGCGTTCCCGAGATAAAAAGTCTTGACAGACAGGCACCAGAGTGATCCTATAAAGCTCCCGATTTCTCTTTTCAGGTACGGAACCCTAAAAAACGGCATTCAGTTCTTTTTCAGGCACAGCTTTCTGTACAGCCCGTCTAGCACGCCTATGTTTCGCGACTCTTGTCGCACGACATAGCGTTACTCGTCACTCTCTCACATTACTGCACAGAAAGAGACGGGTTATTATCTCACGCGAGAAATAGTCGCGTATGACAGCTATCCTAGAGGTGCCGGTCCACGGTGGACAGTTCACTCTATTAGTGGACTAGACAGATAAAAACTTGATTCATATATAACAACAGCAACAGCTACATTGTTGTACATTGTAAGCTAGAACACTTCAATGATGAACTTGATTAGGTACTAATCAAAACCCTAAGGTACTTGCGCCTAAGATGGCCCTGTTCCTAAGATAGCCCACTTGAAAATAAAATTTATACAGTGTGGAACGGAACGAAGGACTAGTTGATAGGTTTTTGATTTTAGAAATTCCTGTAAAAATTATGATTTGAGAAAAAAAAAATGGTCAAACAAAATTGCTCCGATGTGTGTTAGCCCACTTGAAAATAAAATTTATACAGTGTGGAACGGAACGAAGGACTAGTTGATAGGTTTTTGATTTTAGAAATTCCTGTAAAAATTATGATTTGAGAAAAAAAAAATGGTCAAACAAAATTGCTCCGATGTGTGTTGTGATAGGAGAAGAGGCGACAAATCAGTTTCTGCCCCATAAAACTGCGATTTTTATTTATCAAAAAAGCGAATTTGAATAGTTTAACGAAACAATTAATTGTTGACCTCACTCTGGGAAATATCTTTGTACTATTTAAAACACTTACTTTAAACAGTCTAGTCCTCATTATCAGGCAATTGTACCAAATAAAGATAAGATAAATTAAAGGTTAGGCTGTAGCTATACAGATAACAGTGCACAGTAGCATCATTACGTAATAGTAACTACGTACATTACGTAACTAGTTGTAAATTCAGAGTAAAGATTAACGGCTCACGCTATATGTATAAGGAAATTTCAAGTACGGACGATGTGTATGCGAGTACCGCAAATTGACAAGTTATCTGTATGCACTATGCAGTGTGGAAAAGATTAACGAAAAAAAAAAAAAAAAAAAACGGCTATTATATTCTATTAATCTATAGGAATATTATTCAGGATATAATATCTCTGAGTAACATTTGGTCTTCGATGTAAAAAAAATCGTAAACATTACTTTTATTTTATCATCAATTATTTTACGAACTGTATGTGACCTCGCATATGTATGTACCTATTTGTGTCGTTATTTTTTTTATAAGTCACCTTAGCGATATGTATATTTCCTATAGAAAAGTTAACGGCTTTAAATTACAATGAAAGATTTTCATGCTACAGACAGCTAGAGTCTAGCATAAAGTCTGTCCTGACCTGACTGTCCCCTAGTTGAGACCTTTATGATAAATTAATATTACCCAAACCATTACCTACCTATATTGTATTGCTCACAGGAAAGACGTAGGTACTTTCCTAAATCTATATGACCTAGTTACGAAATTTGTTACGCCAAAGCACAGCAAACCACCAAAATTCCGAGAGACATTAAATGACTACTAAACTTACCCATTGAATCAAGATTAATTATGGGCTGTGACGGCTATGTTTGCAGAACGAACAGACGAACAGTTTTCAGTTTACGATCTACTAAACATAAAACCAGGTCTTGCTAACTGCATCCTAAAGCGATATGTCAGAGATTAAAGTAGAACTAAAACAACTAAGCTTGAGAAATGTATATCAATTTTATCATTGCGTCTCTTTAATTATTTTTCTCGCGTTTTGCTCCGAATCCGAGAAACGTTCTTTTTATTTACGCGTCCTACTCAAACTCGAAGTTAGCTCAAGTTTCTGAATAGTTTATGGCTTCGGAGCAAAACTTTGTCCGCGAAATTAAACTCCAATACCTACGCAAAGGTCGCCTCTACTACTAATTGTTATTTCTTGCATTGTACCTTTCCTGTTTGTTTTGTTAAGTATACAATAAGGAATACTTTTATTGTATTGTAGTTTGTAGCCCATTCGTTCGACACCGTTTACCATAGTTTCTCACAGCTAAGGGCGATTGTGCACTACAATGAATTTTACTGTCCGTCAGCCCGATTTTTTACGGTCCGATATGGCACGCCATTAAATGTATATAGTAGTTTGTGCACTATACGTAATTTTACCATCCGACATTTTACTTTTCCCCATTCCGGACCGTTTTTTTCCACCACCACCACCACCACCGTCACCACCACTACCACCAACACCACCATCATCATCACCACCACCATCACCACCAACACCATCATCACCACCACCTTCATCACCACCACCACCACCGTCACCACTACCACCACCATCACCACCAGCACCATCACCAGCATCATCATCACCACTATCACCATCACCACCACTACCGTTGTTGTGTGGTTGTGATAATTTTCTATCTGAAGGTGGTGGTGGTGATGTGGTGGTGGTGATGGTGGTGGTGACGAAGGTGATGGTGATAAAGGTGATGGTGCTCACCACCATTACCACCACTATCACCACCACGTCACCACCACCACCACCTTCATCACCATGAACACCACCACAATCACTACCACCACCACCACCTTCAACACCACCTCCACCACCATCACCACCACCAACATTATCACCACCACTACCTTCATCACCACCATCACTACCATCATCATCACCACCACCACCACCACCATGACCACCACCTTCATCACCACCACCACCACCATCACTACAATCATCATCACTACCATCATCATCACTACCATCATCATCACCACCATATTCATCATCATCATCATCATTATCACCACCATCATCGTCATTACCATCACCAACACCATCACTATTTCACGAGTCAATGCCCACCTACAACCATATACAAAGTAGGTATACAAACAACCCTTTCGAAATTTTCTACGTAGCCAACTCCCGGCCAACTCCGTGCCCTTGCGGGGTGTGGTAGCTCAATTCGGTGCGGGGGTGTACGTGTCCATTCTGTATGTAATACTATTAAGTATTCTGTGGCCCTGTGCCTATACTCACTAAACAACTCACTCGCTCACTCATTGTATAAATACTGTATAAACTTACCTTAACGTTACTGCAAGCATTTCATTTGGTGGTACACCCAGCCTGAATTTTGTATCTTGAATAAATAATAAATAAATATCGGACAACCTCACACAAATCAATCTAGTCCCACAGTAAGCTCTGGTAGTAGGCTTGTGTCTGTGTAGGCTGTTGTCTAGTGTCCATAAGGACACTAGACGACGACGATAAACATACTTATATAGATAAATACATACTTAAATACAAATAACACCCATGACCCAGGCACAAATATTCGAGCTCATGACACAAATATTTGCCCTTGCCGGGATTCGAACCCAGGACCGCCGGCTCAGTAGGCAGTTGGCAGTTGCTTAACCACTGCGCCAGCCGCGTCGCCTCTTGATCCATGTGCTTAAGCGGTATAGCAAAAGAATCATAAGAAACGCATCGTTCTTAGTGTAATTAAGATTGCGTGGCGTGTAGTTCCAAAGAGAGGTAACCGAAAACTGCGCCGCACCTGCGAGTAAAAAGACGGACAAGTGCACAAGCTAAATCCGTTTTTTTCATGCCATATCGACCATGAAAACTCGGACTGCCGGACAGTAAAATTCATTGTAGTGCACAATCGCCCTGACCGTTTTTTTCATGCCATATCGGACCGTAAAAAATCGGACTGCCGGACAGTAAAATTCATTGTAGTGCACAATCGCCCTAAGCCTAGTTTTGGAGTTACTAATGAATGTTCCTTGTTTCAGATAACCCCGCTTATCAAGATCATTAGACTACTGATGTTCGTGTTATGATAGTAGACTGCTAGGCAATGGAGATGTCGTACCAAGGAGGCGCGGAGGCAGAGAGCCTCTTGCGGCCGGATCAGAGGAGCGCTGTCGTCATGCCCACGGGGGCGAGAGGTGAGTGTACTTAAACTTTTGAGCACCAAAGACGGCAAATCACGTCAACGGGAAGACGTCATTTGCCGCTATACAATGTCATACTATCATTGTTAGGTTGGCGTCAGGGACACAGTTTTTCATCGACGAACTGAGAGGTTAGGACTACAAAAGATTACTACAGGGCCTTTCAAATTGTACGCTGCGGCGTATCGTGCACCGTAGAGAGCAAAGAGGGGCACGTTCTTACTCTCCGGTGCTTCTCCAAGCGGAGTAGCACGTCTGGCACCAGCAGTGCAAAGGGTCCGTCGGACCCGCAAGCTACCATGGAAAAAAGAAAAAAGAAACGTTCTTACTAGCCAGGGCGCAGAAGCGGCGCGTAGAATCAGGTAGAGAATGCTCTAAGCTGTAAATAATTTATCTCAAACATGCAATGAAATGTCATAACGTGCGTGCTCACCCGGCAAGCCCATCTTCCCCGGCGTTTGCAGTAATGTACTATTAAGTGCGGCAAGCTGGAATCGGGCTCTATGGACCCCTTGACACAGCTGGTTTCAACCCAAATGGAAGGCCTAAATCACAGAATCCTGTCTCGCGGAGATTATTAATTACACAATTTCTCATTAGGTTATATAACAACACCTCTGAATGTATTTTAAGATAAGATAAAAACATGTTCGGATCATAATTTGGCCAACCGCGTGGACGAATCCTAATGTCATAAACTTTAGGATTTCGTACCATGTTAATACTGTCTAATCGAATCTATAGGATAACACATTGGAATGTCCATGCGAAATGTGAGCATCTGTGTTTGTATTTTCAGGCAATGGCATATCTCAATCTCATTCGTATAGATGAAGCGTACAGTTGACGTACCACGCGAAGCATGATCTTATGTGTCATGCTATTTATATAATCATTAGCTCATTTAATTACATACCGATGGAAATGGAATTGGCTCTAAGTTGACCCTGTTGACAAACTTCTTGACATAGTGAATCACTAAGAGTATTCTGTGTTCGAATTCACGTCATTCTTTGGACTGTTACTCAGAAGCTTCTACAATGCTATGTACTACCTACTACACTTATTTTCAGCACTCAATCCGAGTCAATTATATAAGGAATTTAATTTACCCGATGTTGCGAGTAGAACAGAATAACATGATTTTCAGTTGCCCGTATGCAGGTAAGCTAAAGCAGTTCGCAGCGTGGGTGCGGGAATGCGTCCAATAATCTGATATTGCGCATACTTCCTCCCCGCAAGCGCTTTATTTTGTTAGCGATATAGCGGAGATAACTTTAGTATCTACTTTCAGTTTGACATCATTGTAGCCGTCTCTTAAACAGGTCTACAAATAAACACACAAAGATGCCACTCGACCAGTTTTACCAGCATTCTATAAGTCCCGCGAATCTCAGACTAATTTGTCAATTCTTAAGATTCGAATGAGACGTGGTTATATTCGTTAGCTCTTCAACCGGAATCGACATTTCGATCTATGCGATCCGGGAGTCTAATACTATTTTAGTGACCAAAACGACTAACAGACTGACAGTAAGATATTATCGCATTAAATCCACCTTCAATATTTTGCGTCGCCACTTTAGGAATGCGGTTGGCTCGAAGGACCAAATAATCTGGTTCAAAGGATCGCTTTCTGCTCTCTTTAAGTTTTTGGAATAGCTTTGTAGGTTTACTTCTTGCGTCAAAAGTAGGTAACCTTCAATTCAATAAAATTCACACTTACCAGCGATAATTTGAGTGATGCATGATACTGTTATCCAATGAATTAGCGACGTTGTTGTGTACAGAATTACCGATTGTGCTCTTATCTTATCTATGCTAATATATTTAACCTTCAATGGACTATTTAGCTATAGTTTGCAACTATTTATGGATTCCTAATTGCAGTATTACCGCATATCCGTATATCTAAAACCCTAGTTTTAGTTTCAATTTCAAATCTATGCATAAATACATATGTATCGACGATTCTTCATAAGATGATACCCGTATTGAAATTCGATGATCCTGTTCGGATCTTGGTCAGTATTTGTTTTATAACTTCCCAAATGTTGCGACGGACTTACTATTTATGACATCATTCAACAATACGATATTTTAGGCATCCCAGGGTCCGACATAAACGACATTTCTTTGTTAATAATGTAACAGGAAAGGATCACTTTAATCCGTTTTGTACTAGACGCCCACTAAATTAAAGATATAAGGTCACAATTTTTGTCAGACAGGTTTTTGTTATCGATTCAATAAATCATCTTGGTGTCTTATTAGTTATTCAACTATTGAATAGTTGATATGTGTTAAGGTGATAACATATTTATATAATGCGTGAGATTCGTTACGCTGCGGTAGGTAGGTAGGTATAGGTAATACCTCAGTGATTTAATAGCTCTATCGTGATAAATATTTTGCAATTAAATTATATATTTGGGACAAAGTGTCGACTATACCAAAAAAACAATCGATTTTAACGAGAAGAAATATTTTATCCGATAATCACTGAATAAGTTACTATAAAAACTCCGAAGTCGTTATAGATGTGCCTATAATATTTGAGGATTTTCTGGGATTTCTCATGGATCTTCACCAAAATTTTATAGGACCAACTTTTATAGGCCTACCTACTCTCGAACAAGAAAAAGATATTTATTTTGGTCCCATAAAACAACCGCTTTCAACGTAAAGAAATATATTTTTTCCGAGAATATAACTGAATGAGTACTGTAAGAAAAAATATCATACAGTGAAACATAGACCATCCTCCTTTTTTGGAAGTCTGTTAAAAAACGCCGAACTCGTCATGTGCCTATAATATTTAAGGATTTTCTTCGATTCCCCATAGATCTTCACCAAAATTTTATAGAACAAAATTGAAGATGCCTACCTACTCTCGAACAGAAAAAAAAATGTTTTTGATATCGAGATAGCATAGCCAACTCGTCTATTCTTACCCGTCCTATATCGAGGGTTGGAATTACATTGTAAAAGTTGTATCATACCCAGTGATAACAACTTAATTAAAAATAGTAATTGAGCTAACTCCTAACGAGTTCATAAAGTCATTATCAATTAGCAAAATATGTCTTGCGTTGCACAACACATTGACATTCCCAGTTAGATAACCAAACAACGGACGACAACAGCTAGCACACATGATTCGAACTTGAAACAATAGGGCATTACGTGGCATCGCTTATCGTTCCTGGAAATCGACTCCGAAATGAGAAATTCCTTATCCTCTCACTCCAACATATAATAGATAATGAGACAAGAAGTTTCGAATTTCGGTGTGTATAGGGCTGCCAGGCACAGAAAAATAAAAGCCAGACGGTGCTCAATTCGACCGGACAATAATTAATTAATTTATTTTTCAATTATTTTATTGAAAAACAGGTTACATAACATTATACACCAATGCGTCATGAACCGAACAATGAATTATTGAAATTTAACCCAAAAGCCGTACATGGCGTACAAGAACATACCACATATTACGTATTAGGACGATCAACTTATATGTGAAACGGCGAAATTAGGAACTACGATTATCTTGCTGAAATTTCATACGATTGTCAGTGTGTCTGCGTTCGAGTGCTCCGTGTGTTAAGATTGTAGCGACACCCTTCAGTTCACAGAAAAGATAGTCGCACTATACCTGCAGATCGTATCTTTACATGCGTTCGACTTTAGACTCGCGCAACCAGTCCGACAAAAAGCCGAACAAAAGCCGGACAGGTTGAACACGAAGATATTCGGTCGGACACGTCCTTTAAAAGCGAAACAGCCGGACACCTGGCAACCCTAGGTGTGTAGATAGTTTCGTTGAGGTTATCAGAAACTAGATTTTATCTAGGGAATTGTCCTGTCCAATGCAGTGGTGTTGTCGCTTTGTTATCACCTAAGGAGCTCGGCGGTTAAGACACGAAATTAATGGCTTTTGTGCATTTGAAAAAACTGTAATGGCGTTAAGTACTAACCTGTACCGTACTTCTAATAGATAGCATAACTGCACTACGGGACTAGCTCGATAAGTATTTGCCCTCTTTCCAGTCCGTATACTGTGAGAGAGACGGTTGACGATTTGTAACAATCACAATTCACGAAATTGAATTTTGGACTTTGAAAACACATAACGTTCCCATTATCCCTTTAATAATATCAAATACGCAGGCTAATCTTACATCTGCCAAGCCTGTGGTAGCGTAGACCGTACTTTTTGCCTTACTTAGCCGCGAAAAACGTCGTCTCCCTACCTGATACCGTTTATATAGTCTGTAAAAAAAAAGACTGATAGGCCTTTGATGATTAAGCAGTGAACACTAAGTCTTCAGACAATAAACATTCCTTTCTTGCTTCTGAATCAAATCATCATAGCTCGAACGTGTTCAATTAACTAACTCAGTTATGCCTATCAGCTTCGTTTGTTTAAGCAAAGTGTATTGGTAGCGCACATCCATACAAAACCCAATGTTATGAAACCGATTTAAAGTCGAATATGGGTTGTATGGGGAATTTATAGTGTCTTGGATAGCTTGGGCAAGCCTCTTTACTCCCTTGATTGTTATGTCGTTTTAAATAGGACGCTGTAGCTATTAAAGAAAGATGTCGGGTAATGAGTGAATGTAAAACTGTTTAGGGGCGATATACATATAAATATTCCTTGCGAGGTTTTAGAAGTAAATTAACTTTAGATTTATTCAATAAACTGATTGATTAAGGCACACATGAATATGATGTCTGATGTGAGGCAGCGCCATTTCAGATTTTTTCTTCTATCTTCTAAATCAATTTTCATTGAATAATGCAAAAGGCTAGTTACTAGGAAAACACCTTTAATATTTATTACATACACACAATGTGTCGTTTTGTAGTTGTCCCCGAAAACTTGCCCATAACTCTTTAGTTATGGGCAGCTACTTTGGGATATGTGTGACGTTGTAGTTTTATACAAGTCCAAACGATGTATGTCATTTTGGACCACAGTAGACATGGCTACACACACTGGAACAAGAAAATTATACACTACTGAGTACCACGACATAGGACAGATGAACAATCGGCAGCTAACTCGCGTTTAGTGATAAAAGGTAATTTTATTTTATTGTAATTCCGTAAGTTCCCTTAATCATTATTCATTAAAAATTTCATTCGCCATTATAAGTGGGGCTTGCCTGTTAAAAAGTATAAATACATATTTGTTCCCCAGATAACAGCATTTTTATCGTTTGGACCGACCGACCTTTGACATTGACACGCACTTCGACATTGACGTTTTCATTAGTCGATAACATTAAAAGTATCAATAGAAATTTTATTTTCTTATTTATTACGTACCTATAATTTAATTAAAGTGCTTACCGCAAGAAAGAACACAATTTGTATCTGGATTGAGTGATCACAATATGTGACCGAGCGAGCGAAGCGTTCCCGCTTCAGCTTGGACAAATAGAATTTCAGTCAGACATGGAATACTAAATAGGCTGTGTAAGTGTATCGTCGGCATCATCCTTTACCGACAGGTGAGAATGACAAAAATGCTTCCCTATCACTCAAAAAAGTAAGTTCTTTAGAAAGAAAGAAAGAAAGAAAGAAAAATGTTTATTCCAATAAAAGTGGATTTTAATAGATCCTTTAGTGGATTTTAATACCCAATACCTACCCATGTGGCCTGGCATCCAAAGTATGCTTAGGCAAGTCATAGCAAACTAACTTTTTTCTTAGGATCAAGCGGACGGGACTCGATTCTATGGACGACACTACTGATTAGAAATTCGGTACCTGTCTTAAGGGCGTACTCCGTCTCAATGACTTTGGGCATTCGAACTTTTCGTTTCCACGAACTCGTACAATTTTACGGTATTTACAGCGTTATGTATGCAACGCCATCTTGGCGGCGCTGGTCGTACTACGTCGAAGTGATTAAGGACATCTTACGCATCTTTCCCCTACTATCGGAATTCTATAAACCGAGATCACTGCACTATAAATTATGCGCAAATTCGAGTAACAGCTTTTACTCAAAAAGTAATAAAACCTATTGAAAAATCAGCAGACATTATTAAAGTAAACATCATTACTCACTTATTGGTATAAGTTTCATGTCTAAGCGTCCCGTAACAAGGGAGACTTGCCGACATAACCTAGAAAAGGACTTAACGGGTATTCAGATTTCCCCTATTATAGTATTTAGAAATTCTATTAGGCAGAAATAAAAAAATAATAATAATAAAAATAAAAATGATTTATTCGTTTCCTTATTCATACACAATGTTAACATAGGTTGGTGTCTCTTTTTAAGTATGCCAGATACCTGTGTTAAGAGACACCGCTCTTCCATGTGCAAATTAGCTAGTTTGTACAGAAGTGGTAATTTCAAGTTAAGCTTAGATTAGGATTCTGAACAACAATAAATTAAACTAATAAACTAGTAATACAGTTATTTTGATAACCTTACAAAATAGGATGGTATGTTCATAATACGTGCGCGCGTGTGTGTGTGTGTGTGTGTGTGTGTGTGTGTGTGTGTGTGTGTGTGTGTGTGTGTGTGTGTGTGTGTGTGTGTGTGTGTGTGTGTGTGTGTGTGTGTGTATGTGTATGTGTGTGTGTGTGTGTGTGTGTGTGTGTGTCCGTCTGCATGTGTGTATCTAGTACATTTAGTATTCTTTAATATTTATGTGTCACAAGTTTTTTAAAAGGTCTTCCGTTTCATCGTAAGATTTAGATTTTAGCCATTCAGTAACTTTTATTTTACAACCGTGTAATGTAGATGAATAAATATCAATATCTTTGTTTATCTTATTGTATAACTTAGCTGACTGTGATGCGTATTGTCTTCTCGCAAAAGCGGTACCCACTACCGGTGTTACAATAACATTTACCCGTTTCCTTCTTCTGTGTGTTCTTTCAGGTGTATAAATAGTGTTTTTATGTCTTCTTAGAATGACATTTAATATATATAATTTTCGTACCGATAAAAGATCACATAATTCGTATAATTCCATTGTACCGAATCTTCGTGGTTTAGAGTACATAACTTTTATTAGAGATCTTTGAGCTCTTTCCAGTTGTAAGAATTTTGATTTAGTAGTACCCCCCCAAACTGAGATACAGTATGTAAGAACGGATTGCGCTAGTGATATGTACATCTGATTAATTAGAGTTTTAGAGGCAACATGCCTTATGTTTTTAAAAATCCACATTAGCTTACGAACTCTGTTCATGATTAGTTCTGTATGCGCATGCCATGTCAGACGCTGATCCACCATGATCCCGAGATATTTTGTACTATCTATCTTATTTATTATTGTACAAGAACAGTCAGGTTCTACATAACTATGACAGGTATGTATCTTAATCTTGAAATTGGCTCCTGGTTGAGTGTTATTATAATTTGTAAAGCAGATGTAGTTCGTTTTCTTAGTATTTAGTGTTAGCAAGTTAGTGTTTAACCAATGGGCTATCTTAGCTAGGCCTTGTTCTGTGTATTTGCGGACGTCATCCCATGTATCTCCCGAAAAAACGACAGCTGTATCGTCGGCATAGGCAAAGATTGTTCCCTCTTCTATCTGCATATTACATAGGCTATTTATGTAGATAAGAAATAGGGTCGGTCCAAGGACGCTACCTTGGGGGACCCCAAAACTTATGCTACAATCTTCACTTACGTGGTTCCCTATTCTAACTCTTTGCTTTCTATTTAAAAGATAGCTGTCTAGTAATTGAAGAGGGATTCCTCTTATACCGATGTCTTCCAGAGCACATAAAAGGATTGGGACTGAGACAGTATCGAATGCCTTTTTAAGGTCTAGGAATACTGCGAGACATTTCTTTTTCCTATCTATTTTGTCTACTATTAAAGATGAAAGGGCTGTGATTGCATCTTCAGTTGAAAGACCCTGCCTGAAACCGTATTGAGCATTGGATAATATACTGAATTTATTTAGGTAATTGATTAGTCTATTATTTATAAGTTTCTCTAAGATTTTCGAAATTACTGGCAGTACAGATATGGGTCTATAATTGGATACGTTGTCTCTATCTCCGTCCTTAAATACTGGAGTAATTATTGCCTGTTTAAATACATCTGGAAAGATACCTTTTTCAAAGCAAAGATTGGCCAGGTACGTTATTACAGGAACGGTTATACAGCTAGCCATTTTTAGAAATTCAGTCGGTATATTATCCCACCCAGGAGCACTACCGGTTTTCAAGTTGGCTAAAATGATAAGTACCTCATTAGGGTCTGTTTCAAAGAGAACAAAGGAAGATGTAGTTGATTGAGAGTAGTAACTAGGATTTACGCCATCTTGGTTGTTATTGGAAGTAATAGCTTCTGCCAAATCTTTACCTACGTTACAAAAATAATTGTTTACTTCGTTAACAGACTCCAAAGGTGAGTTTTTAATATCCAGCAACTCTAGACTGTTATTGTTATTGACTTTACGATTTGTTATATTGTTAATGGTTTTCCATAACATTTTTGAGTTTTTACTTGCCAAAATTAACTGTTCCTTATCATATTTATGCTTTAATTTTTTGATTAGGCCATTACAGTAGTTCCTGTACCTTCTATAGGTGATCCGTAATATTATGTTATCAGGGTCAGCGCGAACCTTTTTCTGCATGCTATTTCGATTTCTGATACAACGGAGTATTCCTGGGGTTATCCACGGCTTGATTATTCGATTATTTCTCGGAACTAACGTGGTCACCGTGTTTTCAATTAGACATTTCTTTATTTTGCTTATTATTTCTTGTGCTACAATATTAGGGTCGGAAATTTTGCATATATCAGAGAAGTTATCATTTGAAAGGTCACTCATGGCTTTAGCAAAATCGGTTTTGCATTTAGTTTTTTGCGAGGTAAAAGTTATTTTGGTATTACTTAGTTTTAATAAAATCATGGCGTGGTCTGTAATAGTTGTATCTAGAATAAATATATATAACTTCTGATCAGTTTTATTTGTCTTGATCATAAAGTGATCAAGACAAGTTTTGTCCCTAGTTGGTAATTGGTGGCCTGGAAATAATCCATGTGAGGCAAGTATGTTTAAATAATTTAGTCTGTTTGTATATTCATGTGTCGATTCATTAATTTTGTGTGTAATGTTAATATTAATGTCACCGGTAATGATAATATTCTTAAACGTTTTAATTGTTTCCAAGTGAGAATTTAAGGTAGTTATAAAATTTTCAGCATTAATATTCGATGGCGATCTATATATACCCAATATTTTTGTGTTTTGAACTGTTATCTCTAAACAAGAAGCGTGTGTTAGTTGTATTTCACGAACATTGATTTTATGTATGTCTTTAACGTATGCGACAACGCCATCGTTTTGATTTACATGATTAGTTGTATAAAAAGTCAAATAATTTTTTAGCGTGGGTACGGGTTTTTCGGGATTCAATCTGCATTCACTTAATATTATAACATCTACACAAAATTTTAGTTGGGTTAAGGTCGTATGTAAGTCGTTAATGTTACTATATACACTTCTTATATTTTGAGACACTATTGTAAAATCTGACTGGGAAAATTTTGTATACTTTGTGATTTCATCTATTTTACATCTTATAGACTCCGCTATTTGGATTCCATCTATTTCATTTAGAGTAGTGACGGTACTATCCATTATTTAATAATATAGACTTTATGAGGGTAGGCTCCAGGGGTTGGTAAATATCTGTTTTTTCTGAATGCAAGAGTTGGTTGTGGTGAGGTTTTGATTTATGTGTAATATTCTTCGGTTTTGAGTTAAACATTTTGTTTGTGTTAGTGACATTAATGTAAGTTGTTTTACTATCGTCGTATAATAGTGTAGGCTGTGTGTGATAAGTGTCGATTACAAATAATAGATTTGCCATCCATAAATTAAATCGAGAAGAAATATTTATACAAAAAAGCAGTAAACTGGGAGACAATAGGACATTCCAATTAGTTATATCTAATATTAAGGTTAGTCATATTTCCTGAAACAATCTTTGCACCTGCGACTCACTTTTTATGAGAATTGACCCCGAAGTATCATTTTTTCGAATGAAGACTCTTCCGAACATCGTCCAGCAGAATGTATAATTCTTCGACTTCGCCAGGTCCTGTGCTAAAAAGCGGAGGCGAGCCGCTTTAGCTGTTAGGTGCTCCGATACGTAGACGGGAGTATTCTCGTTCGTGGTTAATCCCAGGTGCTTGGCACAGAGCTTATCGTCCGTTTTGTTGAGGTTGTGCTGTTTACACTTTTGCAGGAAGTCTGTCTTAAGTAGGGTTGTCGACAACTCCACTATAACTGGCGAGTTTTGCTTGCCTCCTTGTTTGCCGCGAACTCTATAGATATCAGAAATATTTGCAGCGGCAACCTCACATTTTATTTCTTTGGCTAGCTTTATAACCATGCTTATGAGATCTGCCCGGGTTTCTTTTTCCGCTTTAGGTACATTTTTTATTTCGATATTCTTCTTCCGGGCCTCTCTTTGCAGGTCCTCTATCTTATCTTCCAGTATATTTATATATTCTCTATCTTCCTTTTTATCAATCTCCAATTTCTCCACTTTTCTCTTAAGTTCGTCATTCTGGGCCGCGAGAAATGCGATAGAATTTTCAATATTTATGTTACTTTCCTTTATTTGTAGCAATGTGGGCGTAATTTTATTGAGTTGATTTTCTTGAGATTCCATAAATTCCTTAATCATTTCCCTAATTTCTACCTTAAATATTTCTAAATCCGTCCCTGGACTCTCACGGCGCCTTTTACTGCGCTGGGTGGCGAAATTTGGTGGCGTTGCGGTTGCGTCTTTCTGCATAATTTCTCTGTCCGAGACCGATGCGTCGCTCTCGTTGCCCTGCTCCCGCCTTTTCGAACTATCACCCATCATGATATTGCTACGAGTACCAGGCAACTATGAAACAGTAGGAGCCGAGCCACGCCGAACTGTACGTATTCAAATGACGTACGCGCTCGCGCTGATAAGATGCTTTAGAACTGGTTTAACGATACCTGCGTCGCCGTCGCTGCGCGCGAGTACCAGGACCGCAGCAGTCGCGCGTAGTTAGTAGTTAGTACTCGATGCGTCGATGCGCCGACACCAACTTTATCTTCTGCGCTCCTAATTTTATGCAGGATTTAACTTGTTTTATTTTTAATTTATTATTTAAAAATAAACTGCGTATGGTTATTTAGGCACGTTTACACCTGAAGGCGGTCCAAGGGGAAGAGAAATAAAGTCAAATATCAAGCTACATTGTGTTTAATTTTCACGGGGATTGCACGAAGAGGAACCTTGAAAACACTTTGAAGATAGCGTAATTTGTAACATAACGTAACATATCTCAACATAAGGTAAACATTTGCCACCATAGTTTATTGTACTGTGTCCCTTGTACTTGAAGTTACACCCACCCCTTTGGAATAAATGGCGCCGAAGATACTTTATGCGGCCAACTGCCGCTCGATTGAAAATTCCAAGCGGTTTCACAGGCCTAGGGAGGAAAACCATTCATTACTAACCCACATGAAAAGCTTATTTTATATGAGGTATATGAGCTCTTATCGAAGCTACAGGTTTTTATTGTCGGTTTAATTCCAGGATATTATATCCAAGTTCGTCGGTCAGTATTCAATAGTCGCGGGAGCTACAGTATGCGGTTCTTCAAGAGGGGAGTAAATAGGTTCTTAAAGGGTCGGCAACGCGCGTGTGATGCTCCTGGCATCGCAAGCGTCCATAGGCGGCGGTAACTGCTTAACATCAGGCGGGCCGCATGCTTGTTTGCCACTGTCTACTGGAGCAGAGCAGAATGGAGATCTGTAAAATGGACCAATCACATTTCTCAGATTTAAATGCACTTATTTTAGGTTTACAAAAACCCAGCCTAATTAGTAGTAGCAGGCGGATAATATATAGGTAAATACCTAATGATGCCTATTCAATTAAATAAATATTATTGTTTCGGCGAACCTATTTACTGTTTCGGCGTTCCCCAAGGCAGCATTTTAGGCCCACTGATGTTTCTAATGTACGTGAACGATTTACCTAATAGCCTTGATCATCAGTGTATTTTATTTGCCGATGACACTTCTATTATTATTAAGGGTCATGATTTAACAACTTACAATAAGGAAATAAACGAAGCATTGGCAAAAACAATACAGTGGTTAGAGATGAATAACTTGAAGGTAAATGTGGAAAAAACCAAGTATGTACAGTTCTATACATGTAAGGGTAACTCGCAATCGTTAACTGTAAGTTTTGATAATAAACTAGTGGAAGAATTGCGTCAAATAAACTTTTTGGGAGTGACGATTGATTGTCACCTTAACTGGAAGAGCCAAGTAGATATTGTCTGCTCTAAAATAAACCGATTTGTATATGCCTTGAGGAGAATCAATCAGACAGTATCTATTCAGGCCGCCTTAATCGCTTATAACGGGTATGTTGATTCTGTGCTTCGCTATGGTATAGTTATCTGGGGAAACAGCGCAGACCGAGAAAAATTGTTTTTAGTCCAAAAGCGCTGTATTCGAGCCATATTCAATATAAAGCAATATGAATCCTGCCGCCCATATTTCCTAGAACACAAAATTCTTACTGTGACATGCTTGTACATTCTGGAGGTTGGTGCTTTTGTACACAAACATAAACATCTTTTTGTACAGAAACAGGATGTATGCAATCACAGGGTTCGTTCACAATACAAAAACAAATTATATAAGCCGCCTGTCAAACTTGCTCTGAATTCCAGGAATGCTTATATAATGTGTATAGAAATCTATAATAAGCTTCCTGATGCACTTAAAGACTATGATTTATGTATATTTAAAAAAAGGGCAAAGAAATGGCTAACAGAGAAAGGTTTTTATTCTTTAAATGATTATTTCAATGCTGATAATGAACAAATTGATATTTAAATATAATGTTTCTGACGTCTAATTTGTATAATTAATCTGACATGTTATATTAATATGAATAGTTACTGTATTATAAATTGCTAGAATAGATTGTAAGATTAATGTGTGTACACCTGAAAAGGTAGGATTTAATGGAACTATTATGAAATTGTATTTTACTCATCTTGTACTTGACCTGAATTCCTCACACAATAAATGATTATTACTGATTATTATTACTGATTAATAAATAAATATCGGACAACCTCACACACATCGATCTAGTCCCAAATTAAGCTCAAGAAGGCTTGTGTTATGGGTACTAGACGACGATATACGTACAGTTTACCTATATAGATAAATATCTCTTCTCTTCTTCTTCAAGTGCCTCTCCATTACTGAAGGTTGGCAGTCAGCTTCTTAAAATTGTCCTTGTCAAGCGCCAATCTGAACAGCTGCTCGACGGTCTTAATCCCCGTCCACTCCCTGATATTTCGGAGCCAAGACATCTTGCGTCTACCTGCTTTCCGCTTCCCGGGCACATTTCCCATCATGATAGTCTGCAGGAGGGCATACCGATCATGCCGCAGTACATGTCCGAGGTAGGCGACCTTTCTCTGTTTTACAGTCCGGATAAGTTCGACATTTTTTCCCATACGGCGTAACACTTCTACGTTTGTAACTTTATCCGTCCAGCTGATAGGTACGAAGCATGCGACGGTATGACCACATTTCAAAAGCTTCTAATTTTTTACGGAGCTCTACTTTCATGGTCCACGCTTCACATCCATACAGAACAACGGGCCAGATGTAGCATTGAAGGAGCCTGGTTCTCAATTCGATGGAGAGATGTCGACTGCACAAGACTTTCTGCATGCTAGTAAATGAAGCACGGGCTATTTCGATACGAGCACGAATTTCAGTATCGCTCTCCCAAGTGTCAGTAAGCCACGAGCCTAAATACTTATACTTGTCAACGTTCTCCAGTGTGTTGCCGTCAATGATATTAGTAGTGAACGACGAGTGGACGACGCGTCGTACATTTTTTGAAATTAAACCTAGTAAATATGACATAGTGCTTAAATTTCAATATTTGGCATAGAATCGAGTCGCCGTTGAGTTGTTATAATGTGCGAAGACCTTTACACGGATTTTCTGCGAGTGTGATATTATATATAGATAAATATATATGTACTTAAATAAATAGAACAACCACATGACCCAAGCACAAATATTCGAGTTCATCACACAAATATTTGCCCTGGCCGGGATTCGAGCCCGGGGCCGCCGGCTCAGTATATAGGCAAATTATTTCATGTATCCGTTATTTAAATGTGTATGGTTTGGTCATACCTTTTATTTTAGGCATCTTGAATATTCTTGGGTAAGAAAACAGAATGCGCAATAAAAAAATGTTGACAGCCAGAAACAATTTAATGTAGATGGCTGGATAACGGTTACGTAACAAGCCCCGATGCAAACATATATGTCAGGATTGCACCTTTTCGCCGCACCTGCACCTTTAGCGCATCTGTGACACGCGATGCTTTGTCACGCGACTAATATGTTTGCCTCTTTCCCTTTAAACTGCGTGAATACGGCTGATGCTGTATCGCGAGACAGCGAAGTCACAGCAAGATCTAGATATCGATAATGATAATGAATGATGAATTGACGAAGAAAGAAAAAGTTATTGGCACCCATGAAAAATCGAAGTGCGAATAGGGCTTCCTAGATTTATATACTCGTACATATCAGTCTGTAGACCTCAATTAAAGTTATGGGCATGCTCAGTGCCCAAAATAGTGGATGCGTGCCCGCACTTCTGTCACAACTGTGACACGCGACTTTTTTCTCGCACGGGATATATTAGTACCTATCTTTTTCTGGGCAGCACAATAATTAGAGAGTGACGGGACGTTGCGCGAGACGAGCAGAATTGTGCTAGTCCGACTGACTGTACTACATTATTTTCGATATGAATGGGCACATATTAAGGCGACTCCGTACGTGGAACGGTGATTTTTAAAGTCCTAAGGCTCGTAATCTAGCCAACGGAAAAATCTGAAAAAAAAATATGTTATTTTTGACTATTTCTTTTAAAAAATTATAGTTGGATTTTTTTTTAAAGCAATAATTACTATGGAAAAAATAATGTTGAAATAGGGTCGTTTTCAATTTTCAATTCCCTAAGGCTTCTAAACTACAAGTGATATTTACACGGCTCTTTCGCAAGAACATTGACAATTTATTGATCTTTAATCGTATTGTTTAAAAGTTAGTAAAATGGAAATTCGGTCTAATAAAGCATCAAAAAAACTGAATTTCCGCGAGCGCGGCCGTGCCCGGGCTGCGAGCTCAGTGTAAATCTAACCGTCGAAGGGGAAGGCTGTGTCACTTGCTCTCGCGATCCATCTAGTTACGGAAAATTGTTATAGTACCGGATCCCGCGGAGGTTCGATCTGTCTTCGTGCGTTTGAAGTGTATTTTAAGAGAGTGTAGTTCGTTTTTTCACACGACTACGCTATGCGACATAACAAAAAGCACTCATTTTCATATAGAATTAAATTCAACTGTTTTTTTCGTATTTAGGTATCTATTAATTTTAAGTACTTATTAAAAAAATTGTCATTGCTTAGCATTCCCAAACACATTTGAATACTTAGATATTATCAGTCATGGGCCCACACCAGACAGGTTCCCAGAAAATAACACCTTTGGTGTGGGTTTTAGGGCCCTTCTCTGTGTAATATTAGTGTACCTTAGGTATTTCGGTTAGTAAATAAAATCTGATAAGTAATACAGATATTTAAGTATGATAACGTCTAATGATCTTTATGAATTCAACCCTAAGAGATATGAATATCGTAATGCAGAACAAGTATTGTTCGTTTGAATACCATTGTAATATTCGGTAAAACGCTAATTTACGAATACGAATATTTATTGTAAGTATTCACATTCGTTGCGTCACTAGTACAGTACATGGCATATGATATAAAAATACATTATCAAAAATTGCAATAATTTTCTAGTCCAAGAAGGCAAGTGTCAATTTTGGCATGAGGGCTTATTTATGTACATATTGTACATATAGTCAGAATACATATTTGCATCAATAAATTTCAGTTTTATTTATTTCATTTATTCAACATTACAAGCCATGTTTATTACAGAGGATGTTAAGTGTAGTTGTGTGTTGTTCCCAATTCATATTTAAATCTAAATGAGCGTTAGTAATTATTGACAAATCCGCCGGGCCTAGCTAGATATACCTAGCCTGGCCATAAGTTCTGTTCCAATTGTTTACCGTTTATAAAATAAAAACCTGATTTTTATTACATATTATTTTATTAAATCTTTTATCTATCCAAATATCATAAACCCTCCATGATGCGTTCAAGAACGGCACATTATGACCACCATAAAAATAGACTGTTTCTTAGCACAAATTTCTTATTTCGATAGTATTATTTATTCAAATTTCGAACATCTCTGAAAAACAAAGAAATTTGATTTGACCTCTATTCTAATATCAATCGAGATGACGTTTAGTTCGAAATGAATTGTCAATTTTCAATCAAATTTGACAAATGTCACACGTAAGTAAGATATCGAACGATATGATAGTTAGGGCCGACTCTAGTTTGTCTCTGAATTAAAATAAAAACAATGACAGCTGTCAGAAAACTTCATTACCGCCATTACCGGGTAATATTTGTTATAATGTGCGACTTCTGAATGCATCATGGAGGCTTATGATATGTGGGTAGATAAAGTAGTATATGTAACTGTACATAATTAGGCATTAAAACACTCGTGTGATGTTATTATGAAACTTGCCTTCGGCTCGTTTCATAAACCCACACTCGTGTTTAATACCCTTCATTATGTACAGTCACATTAAGGACTATTTATTGTATTCATATATCACATTACACCGTCAAATTATGCTATTACCTTCTTAAACTTCAAAACCTACCTTTGCACTATAAAATGGTAAACATTCAAAACTAGCCTGGTTATGAATAACATTTTCCATCTTGAAATTTTATTTTTATCGGCTAAATTTCATATATACTGATTAAAAGTGATAAACCTCATTATTTATAGATTTAGGTATTTTTACCGGAAAAATCGGAACCCATAGGATCATTTTGCTCACCGTCCGTCTTTCTGTCACGACGTTATCTCGGTAACGCGTGTAGGTGTCGAGTTGAAATTAAAACCGTCTACACGTCGTACTTTGGTCTACAGTCCCTTAAAGCTGTAAAAAATCGAACTTCTAAGTTAACGTAAAAAAAAAGATACGGCTCTTTATGCCGCAAAAAAACTTATCTACGCTGGAAAGGAAAATTATCCAAGAGACACGGAGCTAACTTTACAGGAGATCTAAAAAACTACGAACTTTAAAAAAAAAAAAGTTATTAAATATTCTGTGGACCTACTTTTTAAATGTAGCATTTTATAATTATAAACAACATCATGTTCTCTACATGTCGCTGTCGTTGTTATTTTGTCTATTAATGGAATAATTTAAAATTTAGCATCGCTTACGCAAAATGGCTGTCAAAGTCAAAGTCAAAGTTCTTTTATTTGATAGAATCATGGTACATGAGGATGACAAATATTACAAAAGAACAACACAATTCACCATAGTAATGGCATGCAATAAATTCAAATTCTTACATTAACAGATTATAATACTCATTGATCAAAATAGAATTAGGTAAAATTATCTAAACGACACGTTTCCCGAGATATTAGTCAGGTAAAATAGTATAATCTACATTTTACACAACAATCAACACAGTAAACAATATCTATGTGCATACGATGCTCATTTTATATAAACAATATCATGTTTTTTACATGTTGCTTTTGTTATTTTGTCTATTAATGGAATATTTTAGGATTTAGCGTCGTTTACGCAAAATGGCCGTCAAAATAGAATTAGGTAAAATTATCTAAATGACACGTTACCCGAGAAATTAGTCAGGTAAAATAGTATAATCTACTACACAACAATCAACACAGTTAACAACATATAATATGTGCATGCTCATTTTATAGTCAGGTAAATATATAAATGTGCATAAATCAGCATGAAATAAATCAAGAAAAATTATCTAATCGCCTTTGTAGGAAATATTTCAAACATGAAAAGCTATTTATCGTACAATAAAACCTCACGAATGTTTTAATTAGAGGAAAATATTTATTTTCAAACATTAAAATTAATGAAGTGACATTTAAAGTTCTCTAAGACAAAAACTTATGGTCCAACTACGCAAATACAAAAAAAAAACTGCTCTAGTAATGTTAAAGATTTATTCATCAGATATCACGTGAAATTTCAATTTTATCAATTTTTATGTGTGATCTGCTGAAAGATTTCCAGTAGTTGACTAATGAGAACAGCACAAGAGTTCTCAAGACTGCAGTCACTCGGTACTCATTAAGGAATTTTAAATCACGAACTACGTGAAATTTCAAGTTTTACAATTGCAATGAGATAATATCCTATCCTAACAAGAATAACAAAACTACCTACAACTCTGTGTGGTATAAGTGACGTCTCGTAAGACACTGTTTGATTGAGATGGCGTTTGGGTCCATCAAGCGAGTCCAAAGTAATGCCTTAGCGCCACAGACACAGATTTACACCGCAGGTGGGCCTAACGGCCTTTATAAATATACTGAATTACTACTGAATGTGTGATATTTTATAAAACAGAACCGGTAAAGTTGTCTAACTACCAATTTAACGAAAATCTTTGTTTTTTTAGTACATTCTATGCGACAAATACGACTCAATTGTCATTCAAGCAATTCAAGATAAGCGACAGTAGTCGATCAAAGTAAAAAAGGATAGGCGACAATGGTTTCATAGTATCAAAGCAGGTAAATTTGGATAAACGCCTATAGTTAAGATCGACAATCAGGTAATTTAATGTTATTTTTTTTATAGAATCTTATATCGATTCTGTTTAATAATGTGGAAATACCACATTTTTACTTTTTGGCTAATGCGCATAAGCATTTTAAACACACATGACACAGAGGGCGCTCCAGTAGCGAAGAATTATGGAATCAAAGATTTAGTGTGATTGACGTAACGATATGATAGCTCAGTTGGTAGAGCACTACGCCGGAAACTTAGGGTCGCAGGTTCGAGTCCTGCTTACATTGCAGTGGATCACATTCAATTTTTGTTTCATAATTTACCTTTATGTTAATTTTATCATAAAGACATAGGTAAAATGCCTCAAACGACATTAAAATATATTTTACCATCAGGTAAAAACAGTTAGCCAACAAGTGCAAGGTTAGTTGCAATAAAGAAAAATTATCCAAGTTGTTTGATCTATTTTGACAAATAAGTAAAAAAGCTCTAAGGTTCATTGTTATGCAAAAAACTTTTTATGTAATCTCCATTTTGCAAAAAAATCCTCAAAAATCAAGTCGTTTAGTAGAAAAAAAATGTAGAGATTCTCTAAATCACCGACGGGATAAGCGACACAAAAGTCGTCAGACAGATATTATTATATACGAGACCCAACCCATTCGATGTAGAAAAATCTGCCGATCCCAACAGTGTGTAAACTCGATATCCCCAAAAATGTCGCTTAGATAATTTCTACTTTCCAGCATCGGTATATTTTGACACTCAAGTAAATTAACATTTATAGGGTATCCATTGACCTTGAACATAGAAAAAAACAAACAAAAAAAATATCGTCTAGTAAAATATCGTCAATAAAGTATAGGGAAAAATATGAGAACATTACTAATGTAGTCATAAAAAACTATCACTGTTTATAAGTAAAGGACGTAAATCCGTCGTATTATTTATAGTTTATCTTTTCATTAGAGCAACATGACCCGGGGGATAAAGCTGTGCCTCCACTACTATGTTAAAATATCGGTTCATCCGCTGGGTCACGATATGATTTATTTATTAAAAAACGGTATTTTTTTATTTCTGCATGATTTTACACGTATAATCAAGAATCTTATCGGCATTTTAACTATTTTTGGTAGGTACCTACACATACAAAAGAAACTAAAAAGTAATTTTATATTCGAGACTTCCAAATGGCTAATTTCACTTGTTTTTTTGGAAAATAGCTTTAAAGCATTTTATTTTAATATTCTACTGTAGTGGGTAAATAGATAATTATTTAGTAATCCGAAATAATTAAGTATATCATTGTTTAAATGATTTATTTTACTTCGAGATTTTTCAATGCCTTTAAATAAGGTATGTATAAGGTTTGTTGATCTTCAACTCACGCTCGGACTATGCGAGTGTATGAAGCTGCTTGGACGCCACTCAACGAGATTATGAACGAAGTAATGTTCCGGGGGCGCACGGTCGGCGGGGGGAATAACGTTAGGCTCCGCCCAGATCCTCAAGGACGTTGGGATTAGGAGTCGCCTTAAATAAGCGATTTGGGCACCGACACGCGTAACATCGTTACGTCTGCCGCAGCTACCTTCTATATTTATACGGTTTATATATTTTTTATCGCCCATAATCCCTCGGTTTATCACAGACGCTTCACGTTCGAGTAAAATTAATAAAACACTAGTGAAAATCTTTCTTTCTCATCTTCAATGTCACATCATTTACCCTAATTTGAAGGAACAGTGTTCGTCTACTTATGATAATAGCATGTCTGACCTCCTAACCCAAATTATTTTACGATAGAACTCAAATCAACCCCCTGCTGGAAATGATGGGTGTGATGGGATAGGATTATGCATGTGTCTGTGTATTTCAGTATCTGGTATTAGTAAGTCTATGGGTAACCGTATTTCTTATATCGGAATATAACGTGACTTGATCGCGTCAATCTCCACCCAATTATTTCTGTGGCGCGGAGACATTCCCATTAGTACCTAGGTTTGTACTTCGACACAGGCACACATCTACTCATTGGTAGTGAGAGCTTACCAGCACTGATACAGTTCAAGTCATGACTAATTATCCTAAATTCCTAAATTAACCCCCCCCCCCCCCCCCCCCACTCAATGAGTGATATAGAAAGTGCTTCTAAAAGTGAACATAACTAGAAAATGTTGAATTCTTACCTTTTGATATTGGCTGAGATCTTGTCCCTTGTTCCAATTAAAGCTGAATATCTCGGAAACTACTGGTCCTATTCCCACGAAACGTCGGTAAGTCTTTTGATTAAACAAAAAGCGCACTCAAATGGTCCATCCGTTTGGGAGCTGCGATGCCGCAGACAGACACATAGATACACATGTTAAACTTTATGACACCCATAATTTTTCGTCTGGGGTTTAGAAGTAAGTGATTTGATCGAGTGTCTTTAACTATAAGTAAACTGTGTCCAAGGTATTTCTCGGTTTAACCCGTTACTCTAAGTTCGTATTGGTGTAAATGTTAGTAAATATGTGCAAGTAAATAGGAATTGGTCGGGCAAACTTAAACATACCTTGACAAAAGTTATTTCAAATCTGGGACACTCTCCCGGCGCCTTATTTAGACAGTAAAGCGTCAGGGAAATGCAACAGTTAGTCCTATATACCTACATAAGCCTTGTCTTGCCTGGATGCCCCAATTTAGCTGTCCCCCTGTTGAGCTCCGAGTCTGCAAAGTCGCTTGTATGGTGCTCGCTAGGTATGCGTTCGCGAATAAACGTCTTAAGGAGGTACGAATACCTCTATAGTTGAGGAACTTAACATGTTGCCTACGAGTCCATGCTACGTAAATATCCATAAAGTAAGTGATTTGTAGGTGTTGTGTTTTGATTTCGAGTGTTGGTAGTGGCTGACAAATAATACCAGGGGCCACTCCATTTGGCCACCTTATAGTATAGGTACTCATCATCATCATCATAGGCTCTTCAGTCTATTACTGACGATTTGTGGTCTTCAGTCTGCGAAGCACCGTCTTTGGTGGCTGAAAAGACCGATACGCGATCGGCATATCCGACCGCAAACTTGACAAGAGACACTGGCCGTTGTTGATGTAGGGTCGCCTTGATGTCGTTTCTGCTTCTTGTCAGTCAATGCGCCAAACCATGCATTCATTCATAAATAGGCCATGCAATTCTGCAGCTCATAGTACATGGTGGACTATTGTGAACTTTTCATGGGAGGGTTGTAGGTGCTAATTTTATGCACTATCTTTATAACCCGCCTGAAGACGAGTTATCAGGTCCTCGCTTCGCTGCATGGGGTATTGGGCACCGCAGGCCTGAAGAATGTATATCGGAAATTCTAATGGCTCCATATGATAGTACTCCTTACTTTACCCCAGGCTACCCAGTTACGTTACACTTCTTGACCCTTCCCATGAATATTTGTTATTCGTAATTCAGAAGAGTTCCTTCAATTTACTTTAAAATATTCCAAAGCGTTGCATTGGCTCTCACAACTACCAGTCTCTGAATAGTTACACAGCTATTTAACCGAAAATCATTCCCCAGACCGGTCTTTCGAACTGATCTAACAAAAACATGAACTAAAACAGGTTCTCTGGTAAACAGATTATTAATAACATGTGATCCAATCGTTGTTAGTATTGCATTCACCGACCTAGCACGGTCAAGTGCGCACGTTTTACTTGTTGTGCTAATGAGTGATAACTATGGAACGTTCAGTGACAAGGAGACAAGTAAGTCTTGTCATACATAGTTCTAGTTCAAAATAGACGAACGGATTTAATAGTTTACCGTGTTCGTAATCTCGGATTTGGTCTTCCGTAATGAGCTGTCTCGTGGATTTTTGTTTTTCTATGTTTGTTGTTATGCAATATTCTGTTAAGAGCACTACTCTCAGGGCCATCCTATTAAACTTTGTATGGCGGTGTTTGTTGAATTTCCTTAATTTATGTCTTATTATTATTAAGTAAACAACACTGTAACTTCATGGTAATCTTTTTGGTGTACCATTTTCACGTAAATCAAGTAGCTTAAGTAAATATTTTGGATATCATTTTGCCAATTTTATTCATTAATTTACTTTATTTGAGATTAAATAGTTCGATTTCTGAATAAAATGTTAACCTGATGTTTAGGAAGTATTTTACTAAATAATACAAGTCAAGGGGGACCAAAACCGTGGTTCTACCAAGGTACGTAACGTAGCTGGTTTAAAAAGTACCTAAGCATTAGCAAATTGTTTTCAAGGTCAAGTGTTACATGTGGTGATACAAGTGTTTTAGTGAGGTTAGAATTGCGGTTACACCAAGGCTTGCGTATCAATTACATCTTTATATAGGTATCTACACAATTACCATAGAGTATTAATGGAGCGCTCCACCAGCCAGACCGTCTTAGTCGGACACGTGCCGGCTATAACAGCTAACATACAAATTTTCTAAAAATTCACTATCAATAAAAAATGCAAAGTTTCAAAATTTGGACGTAAAAAAATGCTTTTTACTTCTTATAAGTACGAATAGAAGCGTCACCTGCCCGGCATTCCAGTGTAATGTCTTTGATACGCGGTAAGTTTCATGTGAAAGATAATTTACTCATTTCTGACGTTCATATAAAATATCTACTACCCAAAGGTTGTCTGGAAGAGAGAGCGATAAGACCGCCTGTTGCGCTGTCTACATCATCAGCATCATCAGCCTGTTTCAGTCCACTGCTGGACATAGGCCTCTCCCATGGCACGCCATTATAAATTTAAGTATGTCCTGTGTTCTATTTCCTTCTTGCTACACACCTGTACGAACCTGTGCTATAAAGAGTGTTCTATCAATCTATCTATCTATCTATCTACTGTGCTGTTCAGAATCCCCATACAATTATAAGTCTTAATTAATTCGACTTGTTAAGGATGTCGAGATCAAAAGATGTTACGCGTCATTAATTAATTAACTAGATTGTTTAAGTAAGTAATTGTACAAAGGATTTGCAGTGAAGTTACGTTGAATGATTTCGTTGTTATGTTAGCCATTTAACAAGTCTTCGCTTTCTTATTTTTGTCTGTGTTCTTATAAGACAGTCTTGAAAGCCGCGTCAGTCGCGAAAGACCAAAAGTCCACATTAAATGACGTTAATGTGACATTGCCGCTAATCGGAAAGAACATTTGCAATAAAGTAAAACCAATTAGGGTAATTCCGGGGTAGATGGCCATAAGGGAGAGATGGCCCGTCGAAATAATTCCTGAACTGTTGGCTAGATGGCACTTGTAATAGTTTATTTCGCTTGGCGACACGCGTAGAAGCAAGGGTAAGTGCAACTTTTTGGCGAAAAAAAAACAAAAAGTAAGTAAAATCGTTGTTATTTGTTTTGTGAAGTGGAAATATTTTTCAGAGGGTTATTGTTTTAGGTGGTTATGATATTAGTTTCGTAAAATAATGGTTATTTTTGGTTTGGTTGCAAAGTATACGAGTAACAGTTTGTCCTAACCTCAAAATTACTCGCATCGTGTAGTGACTTATTTTTTTTTTAGTTGTGGTCATCTCTCCCGGAAGAAAAGGAGAGATGGCCAGTGTTAGTCGGTATATGATGATGATGGCCATATGGCCATCCGAAGAAAAGCTATCCGATGACTATCTGATAGCAGTAACAGCGTCCCTTAAAATTTATAGCAAATTAGAATAAGGAAAAGAAGTTAAATGAAAGAGATATTAGCCGCGGATGTGGAAAAAAAATTTATGAAACCCTTCTTTTCGAGAACTGGCTTCAATGAATGGTATGCCAATTTTGGGTACAAGAAAATTGCACTGAATTTGAAGACATGTGCTCTGATCGTGGTGCAGAGAAGAAAGGCTTTAGTAAAAAGGATATAAGACCGACAACTATGTAACAATTAGAATTAAGGATATGGCCATCTTACCCGTTATGCCATGGTCATCACACCCGGACACCCGGGGTGAGATGGCCAATCGTGAATTTAAAAAAATGCATATTTTTTAGGCTATCCTATTAGAAATTGTTATTTTTGTATCTATAATTTTAAAGTTGATTGATTAAAGTTTAATCACAAATAAAGATTTCTATAATAATGTGTAAGATTTTTTTTTAACAGCATTTAAGAAAAACTATGGCCAACTACCCCGGACTTACCCTAGTATTATCACTTATTAAAGAAAAATAACCGATGTTAATGAAGCGAAATGATGTTATCCGTAAACAACTATTCAACTTACTAATAAAATATCTAAATCACTTAAGTGTGCCTCCATCGTTTTTGAAGTGTCTTTCGATTTCTCCAGGATTCCGTCATCAGATTCTAACCTCATGACAATAGGACTATCGAGAAAGTATACACTTAAGAAAATCCAAAGATAACCAGTCGTCTTCGGGTAATCGGGGAACATACTCGTACATAAAAAATCTTTCCCCGTTTTGACGTATATTAAGAGGCCTTATTCCTTTAAAATTTAATAATTTTTCATATTATGACAAATATATTGATAATTTCAACCAACTTTTTAAAATGAATAATAGTTTTCCTTGAGTTCTAGAAAGTAACGTAGCTATTTCATGATTTCATTGCGTGCAGTTGGAAATAAGTTAAAAAAAAAACAGTTTTCTGCGTGAATTTTGTCAATTTCGAGTAGTTTTTGAAACAAAAATTATCAATGATAAATTCAAACTGTAGGTTTCGAATATACCTATACCAATAAAACTCAATGGCCGTGTTCTAAGTAGTAAAATTGATAATATGTTAAGAAACACGTTTGATCATAGAGCAAAATGTCTAAAAGAATCAACATTTTTAACTGATAAGGAGCCTTAAAAAAAGATCTAACCAATCGATTTACCTACCTAAATTATGTTCGCATGCGAATGAAGCCGCGTGAGAGAGCTAGTATGTAAGTTGATTATTTGCTCATTTGTACGGCTTCTGATGAGAAATCTTTACCGGCTTCATTGGCTGAAACATGAGCGAAATAAACAGAACGTAACCAATTTACTGAAAACATATTGAAATAGAATTCTCTCTATTGTTCTGATCTCATGCTACTGATATCTCACAATTTTAAGGTACATTCGCGCTTTAATACTTGTTCGAACCAAGTGCTATCAGAGGAGTTTGCGGGAGAATTTTAACACCTCAATATGAAGTTGAAATGTTGGCCTTTTCAACCGACTTCAAAAAGGCGGAAGCTCTTGGTTGTGGAAGTTATTTGTGGTTATATGTTACTCGAACTTAGACTCGGTGATTTATGAACCGATAAAAAAAGTTTCTTGAATTGATCTCTAAGTTGAATTTTTTAACAACAACCGTGAGAAATCGACGGATCTCCTCAAATAGATAGGCACATCTATGACGATTTCGGTGTTTTTTTCATAACTCGTTATGTTTGTTCTCGGAAATAGGCTAGTTGACCCAGTTTCGAAATATATTGGAAATGGTTAATAATGATCTTACTAGCTCTAAAAAAAATGTCTTGTATTTTTCTGAAAGCTAGAAAGCTACATTTTATCAATTGAAAATTAGAAATTTCATAAACAGTCAAAAACGCCGTCCGCCATTTTTCCCTTTCGCTAATCTGTGGCGTGTCGTAGTATTACCTGTAAATATTCGAAATTCGACCGTCGTATAATGCCATTCCGCTCACTCCAATATACTTTGACAGGAGATCGAGAGGGACGGCACTATTCGAAGTCGTCAAAGTAGACTTTCAGTTTTGTTTACATGACCAATGACGTCACTATCATAAGCGAAAATGGCGGACAGCGTTTTAAGCATTTCAAAATACAGATTAAAAACCATATTTTCAAATTAAATTTTTTCAGCCATCTTTCACTTTTATGAATTGAAAAATATATATTTAGGTTTCCTTTGCTAAATACTATACGGAATAAACATTAGTTTATTACAATTTGACATGAGTCAATTAGCCTATTGCAATTTACTCTCGTTGAAGTTGGTTATTTTTTGTGAAAGTGATAATGTAATTAAAACTGTCACTGTCACTGCTGTTCTGTGCAGTCAAATAGATCGACAAAATATATCGAGATTCAGTCGTTTATCGAAGGTAAATGACTCGGCTAGATTTTTCCCATTTTAAAAAATCACCCGTATACATTATTTACACATAGGCATAGGAAATTCAAACACGTACCTTTTTCGCTCTTGTCACAATGACAATAAAGGCGAAAAAGGGTACGCGTTTCCAGTTTCCTTTACTTTACTTTACGTACTAGTTATCAAACCGACGACATAATGCGCTGAAACTCATTGTTAGCTACACGACATTATAATCGCCGTCGTTTTTGCTTGACCCACATTTTAAACTGTTCAAATACCTAAGTATGTTAGTTTTACAGTAAATGGACAGCTGTGGCAATATTTTAAAAGATTACGTGCGTAAGCTACTGTCGAGAATTTGTGTTTATTGGGAATTGAACTCCATTCGCATATGTAAGATACTTATTAGATTATGTTTTGAGTATCCCTCGACGAGTTATTGAGGTTACCAACAATCACACTAATATCATAAATCTTGATGTAGTGTGACAAAAGTTTATCTTATTTACGAAGTGCAAGAGTCATTCGGTTCGTATAGGTACTAATTAATATTCTTGCTTTTTGCTAATTGAGTATTTCCTCTCCTGACTATAGGTAAGTAGCATTTGAACGATTACAAATCTCCTTAAGAGGGCGCCGAGCGTTTGCGACTGAACCATAGAGCGCGGGGAATGCGTATTTAAATCGGCGCGCGGCCGCCATAGTAAAAATGTATGGAGAATTAAAAGCACTTTTTGATAAATCTGGACCTTTAGTATCAAACAATAATTGAAATATTTGATGCGGACAAATTGTAATGTAAACGTTCATCTTTTTTTTGAACTGAACATCAGAATAGATTTCCATTGTTAAAGTATAAAAAAACACTTAACGCCTGCTTAAGATTTTACAATTTTCGTCTAACTTTACTTAGTTCTCTAGGGTAAAATATTAATAATCTTATAATTTTTCCACGGAGAAGTTGTTAACACATTCTTCGTAATGCTAAATATATAGTTTAGAATGGATTAAACAATTAGTGTTGACGTTAACTACTTAACGGCAACTGCCTATTTTTTCACGTTTCGCTCGGTGCAGTCTTAATCATGTCGACAGCTTTGTAACACCCAAAAATAATTCGCGTGAACACTTCATCACCTGACATCACTGCACGTCACGAATCCACTATCGGTGTTCTGACATTACTTTACTTTGAAAATTTGGTAGAACAACAACATTGATCCCTTTTAAAGAAATAAATAAATAAAAACATAGTGCGAGAAAGAATCCAAGATGCAGTGTCGCGGTCGGTTCCGCTAGACCGGCAGCTCGGCATCAGCAGTTACAGTTATTGTCTGATGTAGTTTCTCTCTCAAACCAGAGATCTTCTTCGTCGATTTCACTTTGGGCAGAGTGGTCGTGGTCATCATTTCAGACGTTGGTGGCAAGCTTCACAATCACAACACGCCGCCGTTCTTCCTGTTAGCTGCTTTCCTCGTGCATTCGTGTAGTGACTCTGAAATTAAAATTTGGCGGAATCTGAAATTTGGCAGAGTTTCCGACACGTGAGTCACGTGAGTTACGTGTTGACTGGGTCACTGCCGCTTTTATGTCAGTTTCAGGGTTTTCACAACATACGCCCGACCATTCTAGCCCGATACCATTTATCGTCGACGCAAGTTTTCCCAGCTAGTTCCCACCAGTACAAACATACAAATTCACGAAAAAATACTAGTGTAAAACTACTGGTGACCGGTATAAAGTGGGTTTTTAACGATTAATTTCTACGATAAGCCGTCGTATCGTCTATTGTGTTTTGGCTTAACCCGTACAAATTTCGTTCGAGGCGATTGCAAAAGCATAAATAACTAGCTGGAGCAGAAATCCAGCAGTCGGGTTAGAAAGGCTAACGTAACTTGCCGACGCTTGTCGCGCGACTAAGCATCGCCTGCGAGACAGAGTCGCATAGCGTATTACAGTTCTATAGGTCTACGATGACTTAATGGCCGTGTTTATTACGCGATAGATTTAGGTATCATTTATAAAGTATCTGTTACTTGCACTCGTATACCTGTCAGAAAGCAGATATAGTAGTGGAGTCAGCTAATAGTCATCCACCGCTGGACATAGACCTGCGTCAAATAACGCCACCACCGCACATATCATACTCTAGCGACCTTCACCAAGCCATCTGCCCTCCGTCAATCGTTCTTCTTCAAAGCTCTGCAGGGCTAGCATATCTTGTCGCCTCTTGCTCGCACGGTATTGAAAGGAAAGTGGCAGGTAGTATTTCTCGCGCGACTAAGAGTCGCGTGTCAAAGCTATGCTAGACGTCTGGTCTGCTTGCCATCACTGTCGGCTTCGGGCCATCGTTTTGTGGATGACACCTTGTGAGCGTAGGGGTGTGTGACAGTGAGATTGATGCGTGATAAACTTGACCGTGCCTGGCAACCCTACACGCCGCATTTAACGAGTAAACGATAACAGTTTGTGTATTGTAACTGTACTGTTTGTTAGCAGGCTGGGAGGCGGAGGAGAAGGCGCCGTTTTTGCGGAACGAGCCCGTCAAGCTAACGCCGGCTTGGGAGGGCTCTAACCTGCCCAATGACACTCTTAATCTGAAAGGTAAGCTTACTTTAATCACAGAATAGATAATAGTACAAGTACAGAAGGCACACTACTTTGATCTTTACAAAAGCCGCTTTTTTTAGCCAAAAAAATATGATTTATGGCCCTTCTAAAGTCGTCGTCCCCAGCGCAAGCCAAACGGAACGTTAAAGCTGCGTGCCAACGGTGAAAATGAATTGGCTCGCTTGCCGCGTCGCCGAGAGCGAGGGCTGTCAACGACTAAAAATAAAAATGTATTTCCTATTTATTTCTTGCATTCAATATAGAGAGCAATATATTTATATTCTTCATACATTATATTAATTATTTCATTATTCAACTATAAAGTAATCAATCTCAGAATTTGGACGAATTGAATCCACCACCAGGCTGCAAAACATTTTAGCTTTATTTTTAAACATTTTAATACGTATAATATAATAAAATAATGCAACGAATGCGTTACCTTAACATGCAATTAAATTCTTGAGCTTCATTTTGTTTTTGCTTAGTTGTCCGATATTTATTTATTTATTCATATATATATTCATCACTACACACCTAGTATAAAACAAAGTCGTTTCCTCGTCTGTCTGTCTGCCCCTATGTATGCTTCGATCTTTAAAAATACGCACGGACGCACCGTGCCGTGCCGTGCGAAGCCGGGCGGGTCGCTAGTAACAAATAAAACATGTACAAAGGCGAACTTATCCCTATTAGGGATCACTTCCAATACATTTCTTTTAACTCATTATTTATATATTTTATATACTTACTTATTAAACTATCACTCAATCGTTTATTCATTACTAGTAATTTTACAAACTTCATATCAAATATTATTATAAAAACCTCTATGATTGTTGATTTAGTAGTAGACATACTTATTTTACTAGAATTTAAATTGACAAATATCAGTAAATAATCAATTCAAAATTACATAAGTACTTAACAATTAAAATTGATCTGAGTAACCAGTGTTAAATATGGAAGTAGATACACCTGCAATATGTTTTTTTATTATTATTCAGTAACTACTTATTATATATTTGTATAGAATCTTTTTATCGATTCATATTTTTTTATGTGGTAATACCACATTTTTTATTTTTATAAACAATGACACAAAGGTAAATTAAGAAAGAAAAATTGAATGCGATCTACTACAATCGAAGCGGGATCATTGTTCCTACAACCCGCTGCGATACAATATCTTTTCGCTGTCTTTTTACTCATTCAAACACTTTATATTATAATATAACACTGGTATCAACAGATGAATGAGGAACGTTCACTTGCGACGTACATAAATCGGAAGAGCGTGCGCGCGAATTTCGTGTACGTGCGTTCCGAGACACAGCATGGCAGCCACTGAATAGTCCCCATGCATGAGGCCACCGGCATGTACTTGTAGCGGGAAAAGTTTATCGCGGAGTGCGCCCCGCCTGCTTTAATAATAAAAAATCGGCTTTACTAACTATTAGTGCAACTGCAAACGGAGCCGGTGGATGTTCTATGTATTTAGTTTACATCTATACTATTATAAAATTTGTATTTTTCTATGGAGAGGGGTCATGATGTCATTGATCGTTATTTGTTTTGTATGGGCGCGCGGCGCCGTGCCAACCTGCCGCCATCTGTTTTCATAATTTCCTTTGTCCTCGCATCACGTTGAAACAGCTGGACAAATTTTAACCAATTTTGGTACAGGGATAGCTGGACATCCAAAAATGGATAGGATGGGATACTTTTTATTTGTCTATGGTAAAGAAAAAAATACGCCGACGAAGTTGCCTCCTAGTTTGTCTATATAAGTATGTACCTACTTATATCGTTATCTAGCGCCCATAACTTAAGCCTTACTGTGGGATCGATTTCTGCGAGGTGGCCCGATATTTATTATTATATGTCAGGTCAGGAACTTCGTTACCTCCGCGGCGACCCAGTCAAGCTTACTTATACTGTCGTCATTCATTTCGATTCGGTGAATGCTGAATAGGACCTATGGACGAATGATTCAAGAAATCCGCCAAGGCCTATTATTAAAGTCGCGTTCCACCATAGCGAGAACTCTGCGCTGGTAGACGAACTACTACATAAAATAAAAAATACATGGGTTACTATTTTCGCATAATGTGTTATGTATGTACTAGCGACCCGCGCCGGCATCGCACGGATGCAATGCTATATTATGCAGGAAACACTCTATCTATAAAAAAAAAACGCATCAAAATTTGTTGCGTAAGTTTTAAAGATCAGCATACACATAGGGACAGATAGACAGCAGGAAGCGACTTTGTTTTATACTATGTATTGATGTGTAATTTTTTATGTCCGAAACCTATCTCGCGAAAATTGTCTAGACATTTTATCACTATCTATTTACTAATATTACCAAAGTTGTTATGCTTTTTTGTATAGGATTAGCTGGACATCCAATGATAGTTATAGAATACTTTTTACCAGACCTTTTTGAAAGAAACACGTTTTACACGGACGCAGTTGCGGGCACGTTCTAGTGTTGCAACACGAATACGTCAACTGAAGCGTGGGCTGTCCGCCCAATGCCACGCTCAACTTGAAAGGTAATCAACCGACGCCCTGAAACCGGGGCTCCATTCATACCCGCGGGAGGCACGCACGAGTGTGCTTGAGGACGCTTCGGATCACCTGTCCGTGTCGCTGGTATTTTTAGGGTTCCGTACCCAAAGGGTAAAAACGGGACCCTATTACTGAGACTTCGCTGCCCGTCCGTCCGTCCGTCCGTCTGTCACCAGGCTGTATCTCAAGAACGGTGATAGCTAGACAGTTGAAATTTTCACAGATGATGTATTTCTATTGCCGCTATAACAACAAATACTAAAAATAAAATAAAATAAATATTTAAGGGGGGCTCCCATACAACAAACTTGTTTTATGATACGGAACGCTTCATGCGCGAGTCGGACTCGCACTTGCCCAATTTTTTGTTTCATCCCTCGTATAGTCAAACCACGCGAACTTTTCCAAGTAGGTAAATGAACTGTCTAACCATACAAAGTGAGTCAGGTTGTATGGTTTGACAGTTCATTTGCTTGGAAGAGTAAGCGTGGTTTGACTCTATGCGATAACAAACATTTGCTAAACAAATTGAAATTAACTATTATTTTTTAAGGTTCAAATGTCCCGCACGTATCCGTGTCTAAGCATACGAGGCGTTAAAGGACGATCTATTCATATTTCTTGGTCTTATTTAGTAAATCATTTGTTTATTTAAACTTTATTGTACAAAATAAAAGTCAGTACAAATGGCGGACTTACCAGTAAATCATAGGGCCAAACAGAGATAGAAGTTGGTGTACATCAGAAATCGAATTGTGCATAGAGGATCTAGGTTACCTACGAGTAAATACTTAACATTTTTTTTTACTGTAATTTACATTGTTCCCTCAAGTGTTGCACTTATATGTAAACCACAACTTCCAGTGAGCGCATATTTTCCGGTCACTGATAATTTCCTTGAAAATATCAGCTTTAATAATATTTATCGAATTATTTTGCCATATTTTCATTAGCACATGGACAAGAGTCAATGACTAAATTTCGTTATTGTACGGTTTAAACCGAGAAACCATTACTTTTCTAATAATTGATAAAAAAAAGCGAAATATAGGTACGCTACCGCGATAGAGAAGACGTAGTACAGGATAGTCCGTAGTAGACAAGTGCAAAACTGCAAATTCAGATTTGATTTGATAGTTGACTGCTAAATAACTGAAAACAGGAGCCGTCGTCTATTATTTACTGGCTAGTTTTTGAGCGCCTAATCACATAACGTCTCGTTTGTGCTTCCCTTTACGACGTATCGTATTGCTAAAGTGTCCAGTTACTTTTGAATTTGATCAGTATGCACGGTTAAGAAAACAATACCATATTCAGCTAGCGCTTAATTCAGGAAAGGCGAACCTTTGTTATTTATAAGTGCCAATTAAAACTGATGTCACTAGGTGCTGTAGACCACGCGAGTTATTTTTGAAATGGCTAAAATAAGTTATTTTTTTACGGTGTCACAATATATCCACCATTCTCCAAAACTTCGAAAGAAGAAGAAATGCGACTTGTAAGCGAGAACAGACAGAAATTTGGAATTGACGTCCGAAACATCCGGAATTAGGACCTATAAAAGCATTTTTGGACAAGGTTGAACAGATACACTTCGCTCACTCGGTCTAAAAAGTTATTTAAGAGCATGTCGTGCTACTTTTGAGGAGTTTATCGCGAGTCTATGATTTGTTCTATTACGCGTGTCATTGTACAGTCAAAAAGAGTGGAAATTAAAAAGGGCAATACTGTAACGTCGTCCCTTTCTAATCAATCTAAGAAAACGGGGACAACTCTACAGTATTGCCATTTTTTAATTTCTATTATTTTTTGTTACACTGTGTATGTATGTATATGAGAAACTTTCCGCGGGCCACGGTCAATCGGTCTTCATGAAGAACAATTTAGCTGACAGGAGAGCAAAGAGTCAATGACTAAATCGAGTAATTGTATATTCGCGCCACTACGCGCGTAATAGCGGGTTATTTATAAATACGTTTGTTTGTCTACACCCACCTCATAACGCCTCAGCTTAAACAGCTTAATAAACTATTCGTAGTAACCTGTATCACTACGAGGTATAACGTAATGTCATTACAACAACGTGCATAATTTGGCTTTAAAACACTCTTATGATCTTATGAAACCCATACTCGTTTTTTAATGCTTAACGTTATATAGCTTGTACGCTATGTAATTATTATCTAAGAAAAGTTGTTGTTTTATTTACTCTATTTATTTATAGAGTGCTTTACATAAGGCACTGTCTTTGGCTCTCTTGAACGAAACATTACTGACCTTAATAATATTATTATAGCTAGTTTGTTTTGTTTATACGAAAGGTAGGAAGCTGTACGGATGTTTTATATTCTACGGCGATCATAGGTCATTCAATTAAAAACAGGCTCATTGAAAGACTTCAGGTTGCGGAAAACCAGCCCACGATAACCTATGAACTCATAGGTCCTTCTATCTATCTATCTATCAGCCACAGACGTCCACTGCTGATCCAATGATTCCCCGCTACCCTCACGAGGTCATCCGTCCTAGGTCCTTCAATTGAGTAGAATGTAGCTATGCTTCACCCCTGATGCATGCCATTGTCACGTGGTAAAAGTCATAATCGGTCTTTAAGGAGAATAATTTAACCGACAGGATTGCAGCCCCTCTTACAACTAGTTGCGACACTTGAAGCGCGAGACAGCGTCACCCGTTTTTCTCACACTTTACCTGAGCAAGGAGACAGACAATTTGAGCCACGCGAGACGAGTTGTGTTTGATAGTTATGCTTATGCTAGAGGTGCATTTCTCGCGCGAGATAATTACCCGTCTCTTTCTGTGCAGTACTGAGCATTAATGAATATTAAATAAATATTATGGGACAATCATACACAAATCGATCTAGTCCCAAATTAAGCAAAGCTTGTACTATGGGTACTAGACGACGATACACATAATATATAAATACAAATATAGATAACATCCATGACCCAAAAACAAATATTCTAGTTCATCACACAAATATTTGCCCCGGCCGGGATTCGAACCCGGGACCGCCGGCTCAGTAGGCAGGTGTCTGCAAACTGCGCAAACCGCGTCGTTATCTTGCTTTGCGCCGCAGTCATGCAATTTCTGCCCGCGATCGTAACCAGGTCGTCGATCCACCTTGTTGGGGGCCTTCTCACGCTGCGTCTTCCGGCCCGCGGTCACATAATTCTTCACTTATAATAACAGACATACCTATTTCACTAAACAGGCCGGAATGTTGTAAATAACCGACGAGTAATGTGTGCCCACAGACAACCCCCACTAGACGGAGCATGTAAGGCGACCGCGCGCACCAACGATATGGTACGGCAGAACATTAAAGTATCAACACGGCGGCCACCGTTTAGTTGCGTCCTTGTTTATGATCCATGCGTACGTCAACCAAAAAAGAAATTAAATAAATAACATGGTAAATTGTAGTGTTAAGTGGTGTAGAGAGACCTCATAAACATGGACGCAACTAAACGGTGGCCGCCGTGTTGATACTTTAATGTTCTGCCGTACCATATCGTTGGTGCGCGCGGGTCGCCTACGGGTCGCCTTACATGCTCCGTCTAGTGGGGGTGGTCTGTGTGTGTGCCCTTCATTTTTTACGTACAACACAAGAGGTCCTTTACTTCACAGTTCGTAGCAACGTTGCTGACTACTTCCTGTACAGATACGACATTCAAAGGCTAAATAACAATAGAAAAGAAATCTTTACGACTTTAATTATCCCTTTAGTTACTGTATGTCCATTAGTCTACCTGAGTGAGCCCGTGGGAAAGGACGGAATTTTGGTACACTGTTTTCCGTACGTGCCATTTTGAGCCAATGTTATAGTTCTTTTAATTACTTGAACTGGACAAAAGGATTCGGTCTAGCGACCACCGCGTGACATATCGTTATCTCTCTTACACTATATTGGATGGAAATAGAATAGAAATACCTACACGCGCGATAGAGTCGTGGTGTAGAGCCCTCTTCTCTACGTACGACTTTGGGTAAGTACATAACTTCAAACGGGATTAGCCCTTCGTCACAGGAGTTAGTTATAATAAATAAATAAAAATAACATTAATAACAATAGGCTCATCTCTGCAGCCCTAACCACCGGTAGCCTGGGCCCTGTTCCGCTGCCGGCCGGCGGCACCCTAGTTTAGGTTTTTTTTATAATGTGTTTATATTTGTAATGTATTTTTTATAATTTTACTTTTTATATAAATTTAATGTAAAAATACCTAGCCTTAGCTTAAATAAATAGAATAACAATAGTAATTTAATATTGACCGAGCCAGCCAGCCATTTCAAAAAATGTTCGAGAGGTCTACAAGCTCACAGCGCCACCAGTTATAAATTCAAATTCATAATTGTTTATTTGCATGAATACAGTTTTACATCACAGATCTTAATATTAAGTACGTATAAACGTTCCTTCGACATGTATTCTGCCTGACAAGCAGGCGTGCAAACATTCGAGCGCTCTCCATTACTTTAAACGAACTATACTAAAGGTAAAGGTATACTTATATTTTCGTCCCACTACCCACACTGTTAAAAATTTTCAGGGAATTTTACACAAAAGTGAGGGCAACTTTCGTTGCCCTCACTTTTGTGTGTTTTTACATAATTATGTAATTTTACAGGGCTATGTAATTTTACATAATTAACGATTTTACATATATGTAAAATTACATAAAGAAAATTTTACATATTTGTCAGTTATGTAAAATTACATAAATGTAATTTTACATGTCTGTCAGATATGTAAAATTACATAAAATGTAATTTCACATAACTGAAACTGTCAGATATGTAAAATAATATTTTATGTAATTTTACATACCTCTTCATGTAAATTCTAGGATATGTAAAATTTTTATTTATGTAATTTTACATAGACGTTAATTATTTTTACATTTTTTCCGGTACTATTACTGAAATATTATGTGTTTTTTGTACATATATTTTCTGTAAAACTACATGTAGTTTCTGTATTATTAATATTTTTTTGTGGATTTTTACATTTATTCTGTAATGTTACAGAAATATTATGTGTTTTTTGTACATATATTTTCTGTAAAACTACATGTAGTTTCTGTGTTATTACTGTTTTTTTTGTGGATTTTTACATTTATTCTGTAATGTTACAGAAATATTATGTGTTTTTTGTACATATATTTTCTGTAAAACTACATGTAGTTTCTGTGTTATTACTGGTTTTTTTGTGGATTTTTACATTTATTCTGTAATATTACTGAAATACTATGTGGTTTTTTTACAGATATTGTATGTAAAACTACACGTAGTTTCTGTGTTATTACTGTTTTTTTTGTGGATTTTTACATTTATTCTGTAATATTACTGAAATACTATGTGGTTTTTTTACAGATATTGTATGTAAAACTACACGTAGTTTCTGTGTTATTACTGTTTTTTTTGTGGATTTTTACATTTATTCTGTAATATTACTGAAATACTATGTGTTTTTTGTACATATATTTTCTGTAAAACTACATGTAGTTTCTGTGTTATTACTGTTTTTTTTGTGGATTTTTACATTTATTCTGTAATATTACTGAAATACTATGTGGTTTTTTTACAGATATTGTATGTAAAACTACACGTAGTTTGTGTTTTATTAATAATTTTATTATGTAATTTCACATACATTCAGTAATATTACTGAATCCATTTATGTATTTTTACCTAAAGAAAATGTATTTTTAAGTAAGGGTAAGGTAAAATTACATGTTTATTATGCATTATTAACAATAACATTAGTTAGTTTTACATGTAACTGTAAAATATTTTCTGTAAAATTTAATAATAATTCGGTACATTTAAATAATATCTGTAATTCTCGGGATTTAGTTTTTTTTTGCCAGATTTCTTTTTCTACGTATTTAAATTAGTGCAGTTGTATTAATCAAAATATATATGAAAAAGAAAACACTGGGAAACAATAAACTGGAAAGATTACTGATCTTGGTATAATCGTAGCTTCTGTATATAAGAACTATCCACCTATATAACATAATTACAGGGGTGATATGTACTATTTATAAAATGTGTAGTCACACAGCAGTCAAATAAAAATACTGCTTTATGATTAACTTACTTGCTTTGAGGATACACATTTTACAAATATTACATATATCCCCTGTAATTTTGTTATAGGTGGACAGTTTCTATACAGAAGATACGATTATATCCAGATCAGTAATCTTCATAGTTAATTATTTCCCAGTGTTTTTGTTACATATATATTTCGATTAATACTATTGCACTATTAAAATACATAAAGAAGAACGTCTGTCAAAAAACCTAAATCCCGATAATTACAGACATTATATAAATCTACCGTATTATTATTAAATTTTACAGAAAATATTTTACAGTTACATGTCACATTAACTAATTTATAGTTATAATAATGCACACCAAAACAAGTAACCTGAAAAAAAAAACAAATTAAAAAGTAGTAAATCAATTTATTGTCATACAATGATTAATATAAACAATACACATAACTGAAGTTATATATTATAACACCTTTTTTACAATGAAATACAGTGATTGAAATTGTAATTAATTAAGCATTCGATTATATTTGAAATATTGATATGTGACTTGTAAAATGCATTTGCTTTTATTAATAAATTATCTGTATCTGTATCTGAATCGCCTTTACTTAAATCTAGTTTCAGTTAATAAGGTCAACGTCTTTCTAGCGGTAGCGAATGCGTAGTAACGTTATATCATATCAAATATACCGGGTGTTTCCTGTAATAGGAGCGATAAATTAAAACATAGATTCTTCGCTTGAAACTGGACATTTGTTAAGCAACTTCTGAAAACAACGTGTAAAAAAGGATATTTTGTAGAATAATGTTTAGACAAAGAAGCAATGTATTGCGAAATGTCCGATATTAGTAGAGTGACAGTTATGTCAATGCTCAGGGAATGTCAATGTTGGACGACGTACATTGAAAACACTATCTAGTTTGTTTGAAATAATAAAATTCTGAGAACTGACTTTTTTTTAAAGTTGCTGAACAAATGTTGTTCAATTTGAAGAGTAGAATCTATATTTTAATTTATTGCTCCTTTTACAGGAAACACCTGGTATTACATATTGCGAGTGTATTGCAACATATAAAAGAATCAGCCTTATTGTTATCGTGTTAGTAAGAATTTTCGACTATTTTTTTATTTCGTCTTCACATAACGACACGTTGATTCTTTTAACATGTAACATTAACTAATTTATCGTTATAATAATGCACACCGAAACAAGTAATTTATAGTTAAAATTAATTAGGTATCTGAGGTGGCTGACTAGAATTAATAAACTGGTAAGGTAATACAATTTGAACCTTCTAGAGAGTGAAATCACTATTTGAACAGATTCTTTAGTATTTCCTTGCAGCCACCTTAAACATACAAACTGAAATACAAAACAAAGTAAAACGATCAATTGAAGTTATATACTATAACTTTTTACAAGGTAATGTTATAAATTATTTTGACGTAGATAATGTTAAATATTACATTTCAGTTTAGAAACTGTTACATTAAATCATCAGAAGTGTTAAATCATGGGTCGAAAATTAAGCCGTCTAACGTGGAGCGACTAACTAAATTCTCTTGCCACTACAACTAAGGTTTAAAGATCTTTATTTTCTCATAAGAATACATGAATATTCACTTACATGAGAATCTTAACATGCAACTAGGTATCTTAATCGGTGAGCGCACACATAAGTAAAAATATAATACGCACACTTAAAACTAAATACAATACACTTATTTAAGTATAACTTAATTTAAAGGTAATAATTAGTTTTTTTTTTCGGGTATGCAGTACAATTGCAATATAATGCGTGTAAGCGTGCATAAACTATCGCACAAATACATAAAAAACTAAGTAGAATGCGAGGGGGTTTGGCTGTAATAGTGGTATATATATATATATATAGGCTCCTGTTCCCCGGCTCAAGGGTCACGGACCCTTTCAGGCACCTTAAGCCGGTGAACTTGAGCTAAGATCATAAAAAACTATGTAGAATGCGAAGGGGTTTGGCTGTAATAGTGGTATATATATATATATAGGCTCCTGTTCCCCGGCTAAAGGGTCACGGACCCTTTCAGGCACCTTTAGCCGGTGAACCTGAGCTAAGATCATAAAAAACTATGTAGAATGCGAGGGGGTTTGGCTGTAATAGTGGTATATATATTGATAGGCTCCTGTTCCCCGGCTCAAGGGTCACGGACCCTTTCAGGCACCTTAAGCCGGTGAACCTGAGCTAAGATCATAAAAAAACTATGTAGAATGCGAGGGGGTTTGGCTGTAATAGTGGTATATATATAAATATATATAGGCTCCTGTTCCCCGGCTAAAGGGTCACGGACCCTTTCAGGCACCTTTAGCCGGTGAACCTGAGCTAAGTACATAACGTCTCCGCCTGCTTAGGGGGAGACGTGTGAAATCATGGGTCGGAGATTAAGCGTCCTAACGTAAAACGGCTAACTGATATAGTCCACATTTTAGATCACACAGTCCACTTCTTAAAATACAATCTAAAATGTGGACTGTATCTTAGATTGTATTTTAAAATTAAATTTGAATATATTTTAAAAGCAGACAACGAATATGACATTTTAGATGGTGGATATTTAGTAAAAAAAATTACTAAAAGATGAACTACTTTATAGTTTCCTAGATACCTACTACAAATATTAAGATGGAAGCTTTTCAAAATAAAACCTCGGCATTGAACGAGCGGTTGAAAGCTTTAGTCTCGAAGAAAGCCCGCGAACAGAGCGCTCACAACGGCAATGATTTCATAGATAATATACGGCTGATTGCTGTATATTTTAAAGAAGATATATCACACATGTACCAAAGTGATGAGGTATATCTATTATATTGATTACATTATTTCCTTCCGAATTTCGTTCCTTGTTTAATTTTATTAGTAGTTTCATCTATACTGATCTATTTTTATTTTTTTTCAGAAACCATTGACTAGGGCAGAAGTTGCTGACCTCCCCAAAGTTGCTGCACCTAATATTGTATTTTCAGGTGAGATGTAACTTCACTACAATTATAAAATGGGGAAGGCCGCTGAGCGTTTCAACTATCGCTTGCAATGTGTTACATTTAAAGACGAACGAACGCAGCCAATGAAAAGAATATCTTCGGTAGTAAGATTTTTCTGTTAGACGGAACAGAAGTTGAAGACGATGAAATTCTTGTAGAATTAGAAAAGGACGGTCTAATTATTGGAGATAGTTGGAAACCCGAGCACAGGGATGACCAGAGTGCACACGCGACTGAATCTGCAACGACTATTCCTAATCCGCCAACGTCCACTATAGTCAGCAATATCAGCAAATGCTGATATTGCTGACTATAGTTTCAGCAAAACTACCTACAAGATCAATGTAACAGAACAGTTGCAAAGAGCTGATGAGAAACATGTATTCAATTTGAAGTACGAGGAAAGTATGAATGGCAAATGGTCTAAAAATTTGTCAAGCAAGTACTTGGTTTGGCTGTAATAGTGGGTCACGGACCCTTTCAGGCACCTTTAGCCGGTGAACCTGAGCTAAGATCATAAAAAACTATGTAGAATGCGAGAGGGTTTGGCTGCAATAGTGGTATATATATATATATATATAGGCTCCTGTTCCCCGGCTCAAGGGTCACGGACCCTTTCAGGCACCTTAAGCCGGTGAACCTGAGCTATGATCATAAAAAACTATGTAGAATGCGAGGGGGTTTGGCTGTACTAGTGGTATATATATATATATATAGGCTCCTGTTCCCCGGCTCAAGGGTCACGGACCCTTTCAGGCACCTTTAGCCGGTGAACCTGAGCTAAGATCATAAAAAACTATGTAGAATGCGAGGGGGTTTGGCTCTAATAGTGGTATATATATAATAATGAGTTATGTAAACCTTAAGTACTAATAATAATGAGTTATGAGTTAAGAGTAATAATAACAACATAAAGTTAAGAGTAATAACCCTTTACACCCGACTTGTAAAGATCGTGAGTGTTGATTTTGAAAAAAAAAATCGCGTATGGCGAACCGCTTTTGCGAACCCAACCGATGTCGATCGATTGTGCGGCTATGCTAGAATGAAACAAAAAATACAGAAGGCTCATGCGTACGCGTCGGGACTCGTCACTCTCCTTGACGTGGCGTGGGGGATGGCTGTGTTCTTTGAACGTCGAGCTCACTATCGTAAGTGGATTTTTTTTACTAATTACCAGCAAATATCTTCGTAATTTACTATCAGATTGCAAAAAGTACTTGTTTGTGTAATATATTTTTAGTATTCTGCATTTTTTCGAATGAAATACATATGTGCAATTGGTTTTTGAATTTAAAGTATCACGATCGTGAGATTTCGGTTGCATTGCGTATAATTGAACTCTCACGATCGTGCGGTTTCGGTTGTGTTTTGTGATGTTGGTTTAGTAGGTATAACTTATTTATTTACACGCTTGGCTTACTTATCGGGATAATTTGCTTATTTTCGGAGCTCTGTTGACCGAAAACATACTATTAGATCTGCTCGAAGACGGAAACCTGTCAGAAATTGAAGGTTTAGACGATGACGATGATTTGGAAGATGTGCCTAACTTTTTGGATAACTTAGCAGTGATCATGATTGGCTCTCGGAAGAAGAAATTTATACTCTACATGAAGTAAGGCCACGGTCACGGTCTCCCCTAAGTTCACCACGAGCTTCTTCTCCACCCCCTTCTCCTCGACCAGCGATTCCACCACTAGGGACATTGTCACCGCCACCTATTACGCCGTTGCAAATCGGAGCTAAGTAAAAGACGACCAGGTCAAGGTAGGTCGGAATCTATACCTAGAAAGGTTCGAATAGGCAGAGGTAGATCTCTCCGCACACGGGGAAATGTACGCAGTGGAAGATCCATATCAGCACCCACACCTCGAAGTCGAACATGGAAGCGAGCTCTGTCTACGGATAAGCCACATAATTACACTTCGCTACCAGTGAAACCTGTCCGTTCCCCGGTAGAGTACTTTCAAGAATACATTGACAACGAGTTCGTGAAAGAGATCGCTGGATGTACGAACTTGTAGGTATTACATGCGAAAACAGGCGTAGGATTAAAAACGATCGCCTATGAAATCTGCAAGCTCTTTTCCATTTATCTAGTTATGAAAACTATAATTTAGTTGATTATTTTATAATGGTGCCTGAAAAATTGCTGTGATTTAGTGCGGAAATTATAAGTAACTTAGTTTTATTTTTATAACTGTGTTTTATTCATTGAAATTCCTCAATAGCCGTTTAAATGTAACATTTCTACACATCCACATCATGACCCTCACGAACGTGCGAGTAACATATTATTCCTGAGCCACACGAACGTGAGGGTCTGATTGTGGAAGACCAGCTCAGTCAGGTTTTTTTTTATAATTTTTCCTAGACTCCTTATGAACTAATAATAAAGTTACGTTATGTCGCACCGAGCTGTTAAAGATTTTTTTCTCTCGGGTGTAAAGGGATAATAAACATGGATTTAATGGGCAAGTAACCGTTTTTCCAGACTGAATATCGTGAATTCTAGAATGGTATTCAAAATTTTTTGATAAAATTCTCTTATTACACACTATACATTTATTATAGGATGAATTAATGTCAACATCAGCACTACTAGTTTCGGACTGGTGTAATCTAAAATTGTGATTCCTAGAAGACATAATTATTGAACATACTTTTACACAAAGGATCAATACACATAAATTTTACATTTTTACAGAATCTATGACATTTTTGGTGGTTATTGTACGAGATCACAGTTGAGAAATTCTAGTCACAATTTTCGCATTTAAATGACATGTTATTCAAACTTAAGTTTACCCATTAACGACAATACTTTTTTCAGCGTGACACCTTTACGGATTTTACAACCTTCTTTGGGATTTATTTTGAAAACATACCTTTGCATAAACTCTTAACGTGTTTTGACATTCCACTGGATATTCCAAATTAAAGTTGAAGTAAGCTGCCATCAATAATTGTAACGACCTGGAGAAGCTCGCAGTTTCGCTGACGATGTTTTTTTCTACCAGCAAGTAATATATATTTTCAATATCTGTGCGAAAAAAAAAAGGTTAAAACAGGCACTAAATGCTGCTTATGTTAATAGCTACCTAGTTACATAAAAAACGTTCAATTTCAACTTGGGCATTAATTATTTCCCCTGGTTGGTATTTCGGTAAGGCCGTTGAGCGTTTAAACCGTCGCTTCGTTCGTTCGTCTTTAAATGTCATTGCAAGCGATAGTTGAAACGCTCAGCGGCCTTCCCCATTTATAATTAATTGTAGTAAAGTTACATCTCACCTGAAAATACAATATTAGGTGCAGCAACTTTGGGGAGGTCAGCAACTTCTGCCCGTCAATGGTTTCTGAAAAAAAAAATAGATCAGTATAGATGAAACTACTAATAAAATTAAGCAAGGAACGAAATTCGGAAGGAAATAATGTAATCAATATAATAGATATACCTCATCACTTTGGTACATGTGTGATATATCTTCTTTAAAATAAACAGCAATCAGCCGTATATTATCTATGAAATCATTGCCGTTGGGAGCGCTCTGTTCGCGGGCTTTCTTCGAGACACACCGGCCACTTCAACAATACTTGGTATCGCAGGTGTCGAGTTCAGAAATTTGCTCTGCTGTGAATAGGTTCTTCTTTCATTCTTTTCATTGGCTGCAATCAAGAAGATAATGTTATTTTTACAATTTTACAGTATATAATTGATATCCTCTTTTTTTAAACTGTTAACAAAGAAAAATATACAGCCATAGTAAGTCTTTTACATTTTATAGGAGATTTTAGAGAAGATAAGATAAAGATAGGATAAGATAAAGATAAGATAAATATAAGAAAGAAGACAAGATAAAGATAAGATAAAATAAAGATACGATAAAGATAAGATAAAGATAAATTTATTTTCTTAAAAAGAAGTACTTTATATGAAATAACATATTGTTAAATGATATTTTGTCAAGTGTAGTGTTTGTAAAATTATAATTTGCTAAGTGACTTTTTGTAATATGATACTTTTAGTCATATGTCTCGTTTGCCTAATGAATATTTATTGAAACGTTGTTTGGTCAAATGATCATTTGTCAAACGTTTTTTGGTCAAACATTAGTGAACAATTAAATTGGCTTTTGGATAGTATTTTTTATACACCAAGTTTAATACAAAAAATATGAAAATATGAGGGTTTGTTTACATTTTGTTAGTACTAAAAGTTTATTATTTTAAGGATTGCGTCATATTTTGCTACGGGACCCTAAAAACTGGCACAGGTAATGAATTGGGCATCATCTAATTACCGGATAACGCCACCGTGCTCGGCACCTTCGTGCTGTTCTTCTACGGCATCGCGCGCAGCGACGTGCGCGCTCAGCGAGCGCTGCTGCCGCGGGCGCAGCTTGTTCGCCGCGGGCGGGCCCCACGCTGCGCCGCCGCTCGTGCCGCGCGACCACCGCGACCGCTCCGTCAGCCGCGGCTCCGCGCGCCCCGCGTCCAACGCCAACAGCGCCGTGTACAAGGCGGGCGCCGAGCTCAACGGCCAGACGCTGCCGCGCGACGCCGAGGCGGCCGACGGCAAGTCGCCGAACATCAACCTGGTCGTGCTGCCACCCGGACGGTCGCGCCGTCGGCCCTGCGCCGTTCTACAACCCCGACGATAGATATTAGAAATATATACCAACTCGATTATATAGGACTTAAACCATAATTACATGGGGTCCCGCTGCATATACGTATATGTCGCTGCGCTCGCTGGTTTCGACTTCACGACCGGGACCTTCGCGCAGCGCGTGCTATCGCGACGAGTTTTGACTTGCCGTTTTCGTGGAAACGATCGGGTTCGCGGTATACGCGGTAATGTTTAGCCCTTAAATATCCCAAACCCACTTCAGTTGAATTTTTCAAAAATGTCATGTCCGCCATCTTGGATTTCAAAATTGACATCATTTTCGAATTTCCAACCCCCGATTTATTCGAAATCCATACCCCACATGATATGTTTAAAAAGTCATTACTTTTTTCAAAAATGTCATGTCCGCCATCTTGGATTTCAAAATTGACATCATTTTCGATTTTCTAACCCCCGATTTATTCGAAATCCATACCCCACATGATATGTTTAAAAAGTCATTACTTTTTTCAAAAATGTCATATCCGCCATCTTGGATTTCAAAATTGACATCATTTTCGAATTTCCAACCCCCGATTTATTCGAAATCCATACCCCACATGATATGTTTAAAAAGTCATTACTTTTTTCAAAAATGTCATATCCGCCATCTTGGATTTCAAAATTGACATCATTTTCGAATTTACAACCCCCGATTTAGTCGAAAACCATACCCCACATGATATGTTTAAAAAGTCATTACTTTTTTTCAAAAATGTCATATCCGCCATCTTGGATTTCAAAATTGACATCATTTTCGAATTTCCAACCCCCGATTTATTCGAAATCCATACCCCACATGATATGTTTAAAAAGTCATTACTTTTTTCAAAAATGTCATATCCGCCATCTTGGATTTCAAAATTGACATCATTTTCGAATTTACAACCCCCGATTTAGTCGAAAACCATACCCCACATGATATGTTTAAAAATCGAAAATGATGTCAATTTTGAAATCCAAGATGGCGGACGACATTTTTGAAAAAAGTAATGACTTTTTAAACATATCATGTGGGGTATGGATTTCGAATAAATCGGGGGTTAGAAAATCGAAAATGATGTCAATTTTGAAATCCAAGATGGCGGACATGACATTTTTGAAAAAAGTAATGACTTTTTAAACATTATATCATGTGGGGTATGGATTTCGAATAAATCGGGGGTTAGAAAATCGAAAATGATGTCAATTTTGAAATCCAAGATGGCGGACATGACATTTTTGAAAAAAGTAATGACTTTTTAAACATTATATCATGTGGGGTATGGATTTCGAATAAATCGGGGGTTAGAAAATCGAAAATGATGTCAATTATGAAATCCAAGATGGCGGACATGACATTTTTGAAAAATTCAACTGAAGTGGGTTTGGGAAATTCGAAAATGATGCACTCTGATCTTCGGTCCGTATGTGTGTCAAAACCCTTATCTCGGGAACGCGTGGAGATATCAAGTTAAAATTTAAACCATATACTCAAGTCTACAATCCCTTGAAGTCGTGAAAAAACCAATTTTCTGAATTAATAAAAACAAAGGATACGACCGTATATTTATATTTACTCTCAAGAGAATCAAAGTATATAGGGTACTTTCCGTTGACCTAGAACTATGAAATTTAGCAACTTATGTCGTAACTTAATCTTAAAAAAAACCGGCCAAGTGCGAGTCGGACTCGCGCACCGAGGGTTCCGTACAAACACTTTCCATCCTTAAGTGGTTAAGTTAAGTTTGCACCTGATATGTATAGCGCCCCATATAAATTAGGTGCAAAGTTTCGGAAATAAATGGCTGTGACATACGGACGGACAGACGGACAGACAGACGGATAGACGGACAGACAGACATGACGAATCTATAAGGGTTCCGTTTTTTGGCTACGGAACCCTAAAAAATTTGCTTTCAAAAGTTATATAAGGACTACCCGTTTGGATTAAGTTTACACCTCATTTGTATCCGCTCGTGCCGCGCGCCCCGCGTCCAACGCCAACAGCGCCGTGTACAAGGCGGGCGCCGAGCTCAACGGCCAGACGCTGCCGCGCGACGCCGAGGCGGCCGACGGCAAGTCGCCGAACATCAACCTGGTCGTGCTGCCACCCGGACGGTCGCGCTTTCGGCCCTGCGCCGTTCTACAACCCCGACGATAGATATTAGAAATATATAACAAACTCGATTATATAGGACTTAAACCATAATTACATGGGGTCCCGCTGCATATACGTATATGTCGCTGCGCTCGCTGATTTCGTTTCGACCGGGACCTTCGCGCAGCGCGTGCTATCGCGACGAGTTTTGACTTGCCGTTTTCGTGGAAACGATCGGGTTCGCGGTATACGCGGTAATGTTTAATAATTAGTAATTAGGTATTTTACATTATCAATATCATAATTCTGCTTTGGAATATTCCTTTATCAAAACTATTTTCTTCGTCTTAAAGTAATTAAATTGTAGTCTTAAAAATATGAGATTATGTCAATTTGTTAAATTAATAGCTACACAACGCACTCCATGAAGCCAAGGACAGATCTAGGTGGCGAAACACGGTCCAGCTACGGGAAATTCACGACCCTCAGTAATGAGGAAATCGACGCGAGGAGGAGGAGGTTAAATTAATAAATGCAAATAGTATCAATGTACGTAAATGACATGGAAAATATGGACATATTGGGCAGTAACGAAACTTAGTTTTGGTTATTAATGTAACTAGGATGTGAAGAATAGGTATTTTATTATTTTTACGTGTCGGATGGCCGAGCTGTAAGTCCCATTAAATATGCATAGGCAAACCTTACCTATAAATTAACCAATTATTATTATTAACCAAGAAAAAGGACGTACTTACCTTTATACAATTACTTCGGTCTAGGTATATCACTACACAGTCACAAATCACAATAAATCAAAGAATCAATAAATCCAAGATGAACATTGAATACGCAGCGACCGCAGCACCGTGCTCGCGTGCAGAATACTCAGAATAGAATACAATACAATACAACAGGCGGGAAAAATGGCGGGCGCCCGGCGCGCGCTGAACGCGCACAGAGTGTAAAACTACGTAGACGCGAAAAGCCAAAAATAACCCGTTCATTTACAGATTACATTTGAACAAAAATACTCGTAATACCAAATGGTAATAATTAAAGGCTTTATGCGCGGCATAATTTTTCATAGTAAAAGTTGAGTGGTTTGGCACCGACTTCAAAAAGTGGTTCGAATCCCGGCCAGTGCAAATATTTGTGATGAACTCGAATATTTGCGCTTGGGTCATGGTTGTTCTATGTATTTAAGTACGTATATCGTTCTCCTCGGTTCATTATTTAAGTACTTACCTACATTAACCTCATAAAATCTCGAGTGTTCGAAATCAATTACTACGACAATAGTCTAAGAAAATGTTAATGTCACTTCTATAAATTCTGACAAAGGCTTTAATCTATACAGAAATCATCATCGCGACCACAACGTCGTAAGCGCCGTGTAAATCATGGCGCTTAGGACGTTACGAAAGCGGGGCATTGAGTCTCGCGACCTAAACGTGTAAGTGCCGTGAAATTCTCGGCGCTTACGACGTTTTGACCCGCTCTCGCCTACAGTATCGTATCGTAGGTAGGTGGCTGAGCCTCGACGCGAGTTTGCCGCCGTGGGGGGGGGGGCGTCGCTTCTCCCGACTGGCCATCGATCCGTTCTAGCGCCACGGGCTTCGACTAATTTGCCGTCTGATTCGAAAGATTATCGATAATGCCTTGATCACACGTACCGAGACAGTGGGCGAGACAGTGCTCTCGTCCCTGTCACACACAAGACAAACGGGCGAGACAGAGCACTGTCTCGCCCGTTTACTCGGTACGTGTGATCAAGGCATTACTTATATCATAATTCGAATTTGAAATTTTAGTAGTATACTAATGTCGATAATCGAATGACGACTACTTGTCTTAAAGAAATCACCACGAATGATATTGATATTGTTGACAAACCATCATAAAATCATTGCCAGTGTAACACATTAGTTGTAAAGAAATAAAGGGAAGCTATTGCAATTTTAGATTGACAATAATATATTTTGACCAAAGGTTAGATAATTTGATTACACTAAAGCAAATTAGACTGCAGTTTTTGGTATTAATGTTGATGTTTTATGAAAACAATATTTGGTTAGCAAAAAATCCATTTTGGGAAGCAAAAAGATATACGGACTCAACGTAAAATTATTTTGGTGTATGTATATTGATTTTGGAATACAAAATGATTTAGTTTAGGGAGCTCTGTATAGAGTGGGTTTAATTTATATGGAAGTAATTCATTTTACTTGGAATTTAGTTTTAGGGTATAAAGAGCATTTAGTTTTTTGCCTGCCTAGTAGGCCTACAATCGTATAGTATAGAGTATACATTGAATTAAGTAGATTAGTATCATCATCTCAGCCATAGGACGTCCACTGCTGAACATAGGCCTCCCCTTCGGGCAAAGCAGATAAATTGTGGGCGGTGCAACTAACTTAAACAAGTTTTAATAAATAATATTTAGATAAATACATATATCATATAATATATACACATATAAATAAATACAGATGAAACATACTAATCAGATAACCTAAGAATTCACAACTGCTAGCGTAGAGGTCACGCAAACGTATGTTGGTAGGTACTTGTCATTTGTGCTTCGCTCCGCTGACCGATTTTGATGATTCATGTGACATTCTTTTCTTCTCTTTAAATTCTATTAAGTGACAGTTTTCAAAATAGCCGGACGTGTTTTCCTAAAGTGAAAATAGTGAAAACAAGGTGAAAACAAAGTTAACTTTCGTAATTTCACTTTAAGTGCGTGCGACGCCTCCAGATCATCGACGACCCCCGGGTTTTTTGCTACCATCCAAAGTGCTTGTTAAGCCTTCAACTCCCTGAATTTTCTCAGAATTTTCCGGCGGAAAACAGCCGAGTAAACGCCGAAAAACACTTTTTCTTTGTTCCCGTAACTTGCGACCTGGGATCGTCCGGCTGATTTTGAGGACGTATCAGCCTGCCTGACACCTTTCTGCGTTCAACCAAGAAAACAGAAAGAAAATCGGTGCAGAAACACCAGAGAAAAACAACAAACATCTGCGCATGTCCTGGCACGTTTCTTCATAAATCGGCTATTGCGCAGTCATATGGACCTAGTATGTACTTATAGTACACCTGGAGTGCTCATTGCTTCGTTCGATTTATTTTATACTAGCGACCCGCCCCGGCTTCGCACGGGTGCAATGCTGATAAATTATGCATGTATTATACATATAAACCTTCCTCTTGAATCACTCTATCTATTAAAAAAAACCGCATCAAAATCCGTTGCGTAGTTTTAAAGATTTAAGCATACAAAGGGACATAGGGACAGAGAAAGCGACTTTGTTTTATACTATGTAGTGATGATACCTAATGAAACTCATAAATAAATATAGTGAACTATGCCAGCAATAGCACACTTTTGGCTCCCGTTATTTTAACAGAACGCAGCAATCCTGTAATTGTTAATTTGATTTGATAAATGACAAACTTCGTTACTTAAGTCATACTTAAAAACAAAACAAACCAAAAAACATATTCTGATGTACGTGGACATGAACACATTTATGAGGATATAAAAAAAAAGTGGTTATTAATTGTAGGGCAAAAAACTAAATGCTCACCAAAATGGCTTTTTTCACCAAAATTTCAAATTGGTGCTAGGCGGCTAAAACTCGAGGTGGAAAGTCAGATCTGGTATTTTCAGGTGGCTTGTGTTTAAACGCCTACCAAATATGATTAAACGCCTACCAAATATATTGATAAATTACTACCAATAAATTCTTAATGCTCACCAAAACGGATGAATGCTCACCAAATAGTGTATCCCAAACTATTCTATAAATAAAGCAAATAATTCTTTTTCTTACATCCTATAAAAATATATGAACACCTAAAAAGTTAATTTCAGACCAAATAATCTATATTACTGTCAAATGGATGTCACCAATATTTTATATTATTACTTCCATTTTAGTCATTTTTGCTGAGCACAGTGCCAAATAATGCTACATTTTTCGCCACGGACAACCTGATACAGGTTTTTTCATCGGCCATCTTTGTTCATGTTCATTTCATCTCATGTTTTAATAATTTAATTTTTGTTTTTCTCATGGTTTTATTCTTTATAAAGTGAATATTATTATAAACTGACATTGGCAAAAGCCTCGAGCTGCCATTCCTTGATTTAATTAATTAACCTGATACAGAATTGGTTAGAACTTATCATTAGAAACCTCGGAATATACTACAACAGGTAGCTATTGTGTTTATTTTCCAACTTATTCATGTTGGTAAAGTGACGTAATTTTCGGGCAAAAGAAAATCAAAGTAATCCATCTCTTCAACTTTAAGAAATATTTTGAATTATAATGTTTAACCTTTTGACCGCCACAGTCGGCTGTGGCCGTCAACAAAAAATCGTGCCCCTGACGCCACGTCGGCCACAGCCGTCCAAATTTCAATCATCAAAAACTTTGTAATTCTAACCGCTACAAGTATTTTTCAATCCCTGTTGATTTTGGGGCACATCTTTTTTTTTTTACTCTGGCGTCAGTGGCACGGTAAATTGCTAGACCGCTTGGCGGTCAATAGGTTAAAACGTAATACTGATCGTAGCTTTGTTTAGAAACGATTTACAACCTTCTACAGGCATTAGAAGTCAAGATATTAACTATTTTAGTTTTTTTGTTTTTATTTTTTTTCTCCCAAACGTGCAAGTAGTGGCTGGTAATTTTGATATGGGAAGTACCTCTGAGTGACTTGAACATGTGATATTAAAATGGGCGCGGTAGCTCGTGGGGTCTTCAAGATACATGCCAATAAAACTTTTTGTCAGGGCTGCCAAAATAATTCGATCAAATTTTCGGTTAATTAATTTTTATGTAAACATTCATAGGAAATTTCTTTTCTACTTACTTTACAAATAATCACAACATTTTAATAAAAAAAATATATAATAAAAACAAAAAATATTATTCCGGTTTCATAAAATGTAGGTACGAAAACAACTTTTTTATTTTACATATGCTGGTGTCCGGAAATCCCGCTCTTCCATCAATAGAATATAATAGAAAAAAACCAAAACAAATAATACTATAAGTATAAATATTATGTATACAAATATGTCTATGTTGAAAATTAAAAAGATTCGTCACTTTTGGAGTCACTTAGAGTCAATGTTGGTGTTAAGGTTCAAAAGAGACGAAAATTTTTCATGCCACGGCTGTACCAACAAGACGGCTGCCTAAACCTTATCCTTCACCGACTAGACCGCAAGATTATAGTGATTATTAACTAACATCATTAGTTGAACATTGCGGCGAGCAAATTAAAAGGGCAATACATGTATCAATGAATGAGTCACTTATGTATTTTCTGGTTATTTACAATAAACATATGGACAAAAAGTAAGATACAAATTAGCAATAAACAACGCCATCAGCAGGATGACTAGGTACTTAAATTCTTATAAACATGCGATCATTGAGGTGTGAATATTGGAGATGAAAAAGTAAAAGAAGGTCAGAACGGCAAAATTTGTGAGTCTACATATGTTACAAATGCATTTAAGACATTTTCAGATTTCTAACATATGTAGGTAAGGATGTTTCCCTACAATCACTACATATTATAAAACAAAGCCTTTAAAACTACGCATCATATTCATTAAGATTACCACCTGTTTTTTAAAAACCTTCCCTATGAATAAACTCGGCCGACTTAGCCGAAAATTGAATTCTAATAGAATGTCTAATTTCAAAAGAGAAGACGGTTTGCCACTTACTACCGGCTTGGGAGCCGGTTTTACATCTTATCAAGGGTCAAGCAAGACACAAGAGTGGAAACCCTGGGCCTCGAACGGTGTAAATTAGCGAGTGTATTACAAGTAGGTTGGTTTTCTCCGCGTTTAACATAATACCGTTGTCATGGGACCATTGCACAATCTTACATACAAGCTCCCTGTGCGCAGTCAAGTTTGCCGCCATTTTTTTTTTATATAATTTGAAAGAATATCATCTAGAATAGACCTCGAGTATATTTATTATACAATTAAATTACTATCATTTATAATGATTAATGAAATACTGGGGGTTTCAAACTGACAGTTGACAGCTTCGCTCCAAAACGCATCTAAACTTGCGACGACCGACGACGTAACGTCATCTTTGTTTGCCAATGAACAATGAAAAATTTGATCGTAGTTGCTAAAATTAATGAATTCCGGCTTTCTTGAATAAATAGGTTTCTTTCTGTCAAACAAAAATTGACGGAGATATGATTGTTTAAAGAGCGCGTGGCAGCGCAATCACAGCCTCCCTTAAGCCCTTTAACCCTTCACCGTTTTAGAAAAAGGTTTTTTACTACATATTGCAATGAAGGATGTAGCTCTCTTAATTACCTTAACAATGGTTTTTTATAAATTGTGATATCATGAAAATTGAAGGAGTTATAATATTTTACCTACTCACCTACCCAAAAACTTATCATATTTTTTTCTACTTAGTAACTGAAAATTTCGGAGTATGAATATTTGGAGCAATGTGAAAGTACGCAGTATAATAGAGACCCACAACTATTGTAATGTGTATATATATACATAATATGGCTCATATATTTTGGAAACGTAGGCATGAACACATACCAACGTTCTTATATGTATATATAACACATTTAACACAAATGGCAATATTTTACTCTAAATTAAATTATTTTTAAATATGTAATCATATATATTTACTGTTTTAATTTAGGGGTAGTTTTAAGGGTAGAAAAGCTTAAGAATATGATAATCATTTTCGAGAGTGTGGAATAATATTTAAATCCTTTTCATTTGATCAAAAAAAAATTTAACAATTTTTTATCAAGGGGTAGTTTTCAAGGGTTGAAAGGGGGTTAAAAATTTGATAATTATTATAGAGAATATAAAATATTACTTACTCTATACTTACATCTTTTTATATCATACCAAAGTATTTTTTTGTGATTTTTTCAATTTAGGGGTTGTTTGCAAGGGTTGTAAGATTTTCAAGGGGTTGAAAATGATTTTAATATGAGGTAATTATGTTAGAAAATACTTTACAATTTCACCACTTACTATTAGACATATTTTCTAGCGATAAAATGGCTCAATGTAAATTTTTCCATTTAGGGGTTGTTTACACCCCTTAAAAATAATAGGCGGAGTTCAGATCATTTTCACTTTTGAAGTTAAGGGTAAGATGAGCCTAATTCCAAAATTTCATGCAAATCGGTTCACAGTAAAAAAATTCGGAGGTAAGACCGTATTTTTCGCTTCAATGACTGCACTATAGCTGTGCCCCGCGGTGTTACCCGCTCATCCCACGGGAACACTAAATTTATTCGGGATGAAAAGTATTCTATGTCCTTTCCCGGGTCTCAAACTATCTCCATACCAAATTACATCTAAATCGGTTCAGCGGTTTAAGCGTGATTCATAAATATCTGAACACGACTCTTATTGACTGGGCGTTACAGATATTTATGAACGCCTTATATGCTGCGATATATCTGATGGCGACTGTATGAAAACTGCAGTCGTATGTTGGTACTTTGTCATTGGTGCTTCGCTCCGCTGACCGATTTTGATGATTCATGTGACATTCTTTTCTTCTCTTTAAATTCTATTAAGTGACAGTTTTCAAAATAGCCGGACGTGTTTTCCTAAAGTGAAAATAGTGAAAACAAGGTGAAAACAAAGTTAACTTTCGTAATTTCACTTTAAGTGCGTGCGACGCCTCCAGATCATCGACGACCCCCGGGTTTTTTGCTACCATCCAAAGTGCTTGTTAAGCCTTCAACTCCCTGAATTTTCTCAGAATTTTCCGGCGGAAAACAGCCGAGTAAACGCCGAAAAACACTTTTTCTTTGTTCCCGTAACTTGCGACCTGGGATCGTCCGGCTGATTTTGAGGACGTATCAGCCTGCCTGACACCTTTCTGCGTTCAACCAAGAAAACAGAAAGAAAATCGGTCCAGAAACACCAGAGAAAAACAGGTTTTTATTGAACTTTAACAGTGAGTGACTTTTCTCCCCCCATTTCTCAGAACCTAGATCTTTTACCCCCCATTTTTTGTGTACTGTTAATTAGCTTAAGTATCAATATAGTTCTGTGCAAAATTTCAGATTTTTCCTAGCTGTAGTTTTTTAGTAACGAATTTTCTCGCAAAACCAGCCGTTCAGAGCACAATATTTACGTAATTTTAATTCATTTTTTGACTTTTTTCCCTTCAAACTTTTCCAATTTTTTCTTTCATAATTTGCTCTGTCTCATCAAATAAATGGGTTCTGGGCTGTTTCCAACCCACACATGTATATAGTTTAGTTTTTATTTAAGTTTTAAGTTTATCGATCTCGCGTTTTGTAAATATCAATATCCTTCTTCCATTCCACAACAATCTCACTTTATTGTTTATATAGTTGTTAGCTTAGCTATCATTAGATTACTGTGCAAAATTACAGACCTATTATGTCAATAGTTTATAGGTACGTTACGATTTTTCGTGTGTCAAGTCGCCCTGAACCTAAATGAATGTTTATAAGTTATTTTTACATTGTAGCCACAAAATATTGATATATACTATATCTGCATCTTCCCTATTGTTTGTTATACACAATGAAGTCGGTTAAAAATAGCTGACAATGAGGGTTTTCGATACTTTTTCTGCCACCAGGCGGCGCTACCTGGCGGTCCACCAAACAGCTGTCAAATAGCATAAACTCGTAGGAACTGAACGTATTGTTTACTGAAATTCTAGTGTATTTGGAGGTGTTATTGGCTTTGTTTGTACATTCCTATCCCTACTAGAACTTTGTACATTCCATGGGAATTGACTTGGCACTGCATTTTTTTTTAACACTGGTCTGGCTGAAATAATAATTAGATAAATATAAATGTTATAGTTTAGTATTTTTTGATAAGGCACAAACTAAAAATGTTTGCAATTCATCATTGAAGTTTGGTCGAGAACTGAGATAATCAGTGATTAACTAAAATTATCATTAATATTGAAAATATTCTTACGTTTTTCCAGTACTGAATCCGGCTTTTACAAACGAGGCTATTTTTCGTTGGAGTAAATTTATCTCTGCGAATAGCTTACAAGCCACTGTTTTAATCGGTTTTTATCTCTCGTAGTGAACGTATGCCCTCGTGTTTTATAAATGAGATCCTTCCAAAAACATTTCATGTATAATAAAAGTTGCGTGTATAATTGTTTTTTGACTACTTAGCGCCTGACACAAACATAAATACACCACAGATTTGGATTGCTCTGCTGATACGCACAGGCGTTCATGTTGTAAGTAGTCCAAAAAATAATCATACGCGAAACTTTTTGATCTGTAACGCTGCAGAGTTGATTTTAAGCTAAATGTAGGTAGCAATTAGGTAGCAAATTTTGGTTAATAAATAACATGAAAATTGTGCGTCCTTCGCAAAATATGAACTTTGTCCAAACATCCTGACGTCAGAATGACTGGTCAAAAAAAATATGTGATATCTTTTATTATACTGAGGTAGCAATTATTTGGTAAATGGTAGCAAATACTAGTAAATAGGTAGCAATTTTTACGTAAGCAATCAATGCGGAATTCAACAGTCAACCAATCATTCTGACGCACACAGTTTTAAAGCAATATTAATGTCGCGACTGTTGCTTGGTTTTTTGACTCAAAAGTGGTTTGTTTTGTCATCAAATGCAGTATTCAGGCATGGACTTATTTGGGGCCCCCTCCACCGTCTCGAAACACTTCTATTTTTTTAGCAAATGAAATCATATAATATACAATCGAGTTTAATTGAATAACTAAATGAAATAATGAACTTTATTTTGTAAGGAGGCCACGAGGGCATTATACATTTTACATTTTCCGTTGTTAGGGTTCCGTACCCAAAGGGTAAAAACGGGACCCTATTACTGAGACTTCGATGTCCGTCCGTCCGTCCGTCCGTCCGTCTGTCACCAGGCTGTATCTCAAGAACGGTGCTAGCTAGACAGTTGAAATTTTCACAGATGATGTATTTCTGTTGCCGCTATAACAACAAATACTAAAAATAAAATAAAATAAATATTTAAGGGGGGCTCCCATACAACAAATGGATTGGTTGCGTTAACTTTGCACCTCATTTGTATGGAGCGCTATACATACCAGGTGCAAACTTAACTTAACCACTTAAGGATGGAAAGTGTTTGTACGGAACCCTCGGTGCGCGAGTCCGACTCGCACTTGACCGGTTTTTTTACTTTTGAGGTACGGAAACCTAAAAATATGTTTTCTTAATTTTACGCGCGCGTAGATTTTTTCCAAAATGAGCCATAATGTAATAAAAATAAGAATAGTAATTTAGGAACGGCAGCTACCTATACCTTATATTTCATGGATATACCGTCTGTTGACAACCAAAACACTATAAGTAACAAATACCTACTTATATAAAGCTCGTATCTAAGTGTCAATCTACTTACTAGATACGAGGTTTTGAAGAGTAGTGACAGAAATTTTAGTGAGTTTTGGTTGTCACCAGGCTATATACGACTATATCGTTCAGATATTTGTGAACACCTTGTTGAACTGTATATAAATGCCATTAAATCTCTCTTGTAAAATTATTGACGGCGATTGTATTCATAGTACAAGATTTACTTAGGTTGGGACTTTATAGGCCAATTGGTGTAAATAGTCACAAGATATTAATCTATTTATTTATTTATTTAAATGTTCCAGACATTTTATGTAATTATGCAGGTTTTATGTAAACGTCCATGTTTAGGTGATTATTACATATTTTTTTAGGCAAAAACACACACTAAAATTGAAAATTACACGATACTTTGAAAAATAAAGTACAAACTTTACAATTACATATTATCTTTTGTAATCTTACACACACTTTTGTGAATATTCCAAAAAGGTTCAGGAAAAGGCACAAAAAAATGTGTTTTTCAGAAAGATATGTAAAATAACAAGTTCTGTATGTTATATAGCCGTTTCAATCGTTGTAAATACATATCTAAATGTACTTTTCCCATATATTCAATGTAATTATACAGATTTTATGTAAATGTCCAAGTTTTTAGTGATTCTGACATGCCTTTTATGTAAAAACACACACTATAATTGAAAATTCCACGATATTTTGTGAAATAAAGAAAAACCTGTATAATTACGGAATATTTATGAGAACTTACAGATACTTTTGGGAAAATTCCAAAAAGGTACAGGAAATTTGCAAAAAAATGTGTTTTTCAGAAAGATATGTAAAATAACAAGTTTCGTATGTAAGATAGCCGTTTCAATCGTTGTAAATACATATCTAAATGTACTTTGCCTACACATTCAATGTAATTATACAGATTTTATGTAAACGTCCAAGTTTTTAGTGATTTTTTACATGACTTTTATGTAAAAACACACACAATAATTGAAAATTACACGATATTTTGTGAAATAAAGAAAAACCTGTATAATTACAGAATATTTATGAAATCTTACTGATACATTTGGGAAAATTACAAAACTATGTAAAATTACGAGTTCCGTATGTAATAAAAGCGTTATAAATACATATTGAAATGTATTTTTCCCAAACATTCCATGTAATTATACAGAGTTTATGTACATATACAATTTTTTTATGATTATTACATATTGTTTATGTAAAAACACAGAATTAAATTGAAAATTACACGATATATTGAAAAATAAAGAAAAAACTGAAAATTTACTTAATATTCTACGCAATCCTACTGAAATTATTATGATCATTACAAAAAACTTATGTAATTTCACATAAAAATGGGTTTTTTCTGAAGATGTGTAGAATGACGACTTATGTATGTAAAATTACAGTTTTAAGCGTTATAAATACATATTGAAATGTATTTGTCCCAGACGCTCTATGTAATTTTACAGATTTTATGTAAACGTACACATATTATTAATTATTACATATTTTTTTTGTAAAAAGACATCAAAATCGTTGAATTTAACGAAGATATTTAAAATTACCAAAAATTATGGAAAAAAACCAAAATTTTGGTACTTTTCCCAGGTTTTGAGGGAATTATACAGGTTTCTGTAATTTTTTTGTGTGTAAAATCACATAATTTTTAACAGTGCAACGCAGTGGCTTTAATTCCATTAATTTCAGCCACAGATCAAAGTGGACACATAATTGCTTTACTAAAACACACGCAGGTTTCAGTAAATCTATGTGCACCTAAGCATCGCTACAAATTTGAATTAAACACGCTGTCGCCTAAAACATGAACTAGAATTTCCTTTATTAAAATACACAGAGCCTTTTACCATTAACCCCAAGGGAGTAGAAAATAACTTTATCTAAGGTACTTGCGCCAAAGATGGCCCTGTTCTTAAGACACTTCAAAATTTTATAGTTATAACCGTTCGAACGAATTCAAAGTTCGGTTAGTACTATGCCATAGTTATGCAGAAAGCGACTAGCGTACATTTTTTGTCAAAGTGACTTAAACCTTAATCAATAAATGAGTTTGGTCGCTTTATGCATTATGAAAAAAAATCTTTGGTCGCTTTCTGCATAGCTATGGTCGATTTAACTTATGTCTATGGTACTAACCGAACATGGGCGCGAAATTTGAATTCGTTCGAACGGTTATAACTATACAATTTTGAAGTGGGCTATCTTAGGAACAGAGCCATCTTTGGCGCAAGTACCTTATATTAAAATAGAGAAATTAATTTCTATGTCAAATATGCGGCCGAGGCTGTCGCTCTCGAATCGGGCGTTCGTAAGTGCCGCACTTCTATGGACGCTACTTAAATCATCTGTATATGAATATGAAACGGGTTTATTCATGTTGTTGAAGTCGAATATTGCTCGACACGTCTCGAATCGATTCACGATTCTTAATCATGAGCTGCGGTTAGTCGCAATGTCGGCTCGGTGTAAATGACGCTGCGGCGGCGCTGAAACGAAACATGTCAAGCGAAATTTGACTTTATCGACGTGACTTCCCTTTCATATTCATACGTATCGATTCGCGGGAAGTGTCTATGTAAAAAAAATCTGGGTAAGGTAAGAGCGTTTCAACCACTCGTTCCCTTGTCGTCGCCTCGCGAAAACAGGGTTCTATCTGACAATTTTTAAGAAACCTGTGTTTTTGTATTGAACGAACTTCCTTCACATTACGGGTATTTTGCTATATTTAATTTTCGAATATCAATAATGGGCTATGAGAAATCTAGAGGTATACTAAGTTCTATCTGCAAATGTTGAATTTTCGGAGCATGAAACAAGGTTCCATCTGGAATTCTGTATTGATGATATACCTAATACAGAACGCTTCAACATGTTAATCAGCATTTTGTCATCCACTATCAAAACTTAATGACTTTTAATAATGTGATAATCCTAATTTGAATATTAAAATGATCATTCAGACATTAAGGTTAAAATGTTTAAATAATGTAATGTTTAGTTTATTGTGCTATATGGAACGAAACATTTGCAGGCAAATCTGGATGTGATTTTGCAAGAGGATTAATTAAAATATTGAAGACAATCCTCAGTAAATATTAGTATTAAAAAACTCACCCTGTGGAGTGATGCTCGAGTGCCTCAGAATCGTAATTCGTTGATGTCATTTGCGATATTAATTTTTTTGAAGGAACATGACTACATTGAATCTATAAGAGCTAAAATATTCAGCTGAATTTTATTCATCGCTTCTTCTTCGCTTGCTAACGAAAGTTGATTTGAAAAAGCCCTCCAATGTTAACCAAATGCAGAGGGATGACATTTTTGATTACAGTAACTGCACAAAAGATCTGAATTATGGTACAATTCTCTACACAAAAGTAGTTGCATTGAAATTCACACAGTGTTATTTTTATTTCACTGTGTCTTACAAAACCAGTTGACATGAAACAGAATATGCTAGCATTTTGAAAATTCTTAGTCGCCCTCGCCGACATACATGCACATTCTGATGAGTAAAAAGATTAATATAATTATTACAATATGAAGATGCATTAATTTATTTTATTTTGTTATATGCCTATATTTTTTTTATATTTTCTGTAATTCTATTACCTGTAATTTAACGGCTGAAGTCTCAAAGTTCTAATCGCAATGAACATAAGGGTTCCAAGGTTCCAGCTCACATAGCACCTTGTTGTTTTACAAGCCCGGAGCAGTACTTACTAATTTCAGATAGAACCTTATAAATACGAATTTAACGAATAAACTTATTTGGCGTTTGCTACAAACACATTTTTGTATTTTAATCGATAAAGTTGCATATCATTGTCTTTCTTCAATCACTGTTGCTTACAAAAAAGTAAAAATAAGTATATATTTAAAATGCAAAATTTCATTTCTCTGTTCTTGAAAACCTGCGTAAGTATCACATGGAACCCTGTTTTCGCGAGGCGACGTTGTGTTACGAAATTAAGACAAATACAATCTTATTTTTGGATTCCATCAAAATTTGCAACAAGCGCTCTGTTATGAGCTCACTAATTAACGCTTTTTTTTTTCAAAAATAATGTTATTTATTCGTGAAAACATAACATTAAGTCAAGGTGCGTTCATAACGCTCCTGAGCCTTACTCTTCTATGTTTTATAGAGAGTTGTCGGCAGAGTTCCCACGTGAGATTGGGAGCCTGGGGCCAGTGTCGATTGGGAAAGAGGAACCGGGAATCACGCAGCTTTTCGCAGTAAATCTGTGCGCACCTAAGCATCGCTACAAATTTGAATAAAACACGCTGACGACCAACACACGAACTAGGTCGCGTCGTTGCCATGCATAATTTAGACAAAGTTCTTGGAAAGGGGAAAGGAAAAATATTTACCTAATACATCGATATGGGTATTAGAAGTATTGGAGATATGACGTATATACAGGGTTTTTGGTAGAATATTTTATAAATGATCCTCTCACCCTCTGTACGTAATTTTGAGGTATCGTGAGGTATCTATCAAAGAGACCATACACGAATGATTAGACGCCTACTGACGCCTAGTGTCAAATCATTCGTCCACCGTTAACCCCGGGGTATGGTAATAACACAACGTAACATTTACATGTTTAAGGTTTAACTAATATTACATTTCTAAGCGAAGGTACTTATTTTATGTTAAAATGCAATAAGTAACAGTTTTTGTTGACAATATGCAATTTGATACGTCTAGAAAGCTAGACATACCTGTACTCATGGCAGTGTCAACAGCCATGGCACCGTTGGTTTCTTGTCAGTTGCCATTGCGACTTGGGCTCCCCTTTCAGGCAAAGTGGAGCCACTATGTTGTGTAAAAAAACTCAGGAGACCTCCTACATCGTATTTTTGTTGCCAGGTGTAGCCATGGACCTAACCCCGCCCAAGGACCGATGGAACCTCATCTATATAACCCTCCTTATCCACGGATTGGGCACACTGACGGCTTGGAACATGTTCATTACGGCCAAGGACTACTTTACGGAGTACAAACTAGCCGGGACCGCCTACGCGGCCATGTACATGCCGTACACGGGGCTTGCTGCTCAGATCCCCAACTTCCTCTTCAGTTGGTTTAACGTGTTCGTCAAGCTGGGGTAAGTTGTTATACGGATACTGCAGAAACTCACAAACCAATCACTCTTCATTTCTAATCTTATTAAAACTTCCGTGAGACATATTTAATAAATTTACGTCAAGATGGGGATAATTGTAACACAAATTAACTCACTGTTGTCTAAAGTAGATCTTGGTTACCGACTCTCGTTTTCAAAACTACATGTCACATCTGTGTTCGCGTCTGCTGCTGCTCTCGAATTGGCTTACGTTACCAAGAAAACTTGTTTTCTTTCATGATACTGTTCAAAATACAGACTGAAAGGCCTTTAATAGATTGATTAGTCTTTTGTCCTGCTAAACATATTGTTTAGTGTCATAATTTTGGAAACGTTTAAGGGTCAAATAGACGACGCGGTTGGCTCAATGGTTAAGCAACTGCCTACTGAGCCGACGGTCCCGGGTTCGAATCCCGGCAAGGGCAAATATTTGTGTGATGAACACGAATATTTGTGCCTGGGTCATGGATGTTCTATATGTATTTAAGTATTTATTTATCTACATAAGTATGTATATCGTCGCCTAGTACCCATAACACAAGCCTTCTTGAGCTTAATTTGGGACTAGGTTGATTTGTGTGAGGGTGTCTGATATTTATTATTTATTTATTTATTTATTATTAATCAATTTTTGACTGTTGCTTGTTGCCATGGTGATGTCCCCTGGGTGACTCTTTAATAACAACAAGAAAAAGTTGACCCACCCTTAAGCTTAAACTCTACTACCTAACAATTTGAGGGTCGCATATGAAATATTTAGGAATGAAATGAATAATTGTGACATTCAGCATGTGTGATATCATATCAAGTATTGACAGCTGCAGATTTCATTGAACCCATTGAACGCTGAAAATAACTCCGCAATTACGTCACTACTTGAAGCTCCATTTAAATTATTACTATAACCAAAAGTACAAAACATTGGTTGGTTTTCTGAAAATCTTGTACTATGAGATTTGAAATTGAAAGATTTTAGGTGGACGATAAATATATTCTAAACCTAAATAGTACATCTAAAATCTTGGTTTTTACACAAGCTCATGCTACGCCTATGTACTATAATAGGCATTCAAGTATGAAATTGTCGATCAATATGGAATATTTCACCTTATGTACATGCATAGAATGAATTGTTAGCTATGTTGGGATCCAAATAAGTCATTCAACTGAGTTCAAAGACCCATTCCAACGCAGTGATTATGTGAAAAACTCTCATAACTCACATTATTAAAATGGGTAGATTAGTGCTCTACTAAAACACACGCAGATTTTTTCAATAAATTTGTGTGCACCTAAGTTTTGCTACACACTTCTGATGTCATCATAGCTCGGACTAATCATCGCAAAACAAGAATTAGAAACTTTTGGCCAATTTTTGGTTACGTTTATAAATATAATTGCCCAAAATTGGCCAAAAGCTTGTGAGTATTTCCATTCTGTTTTTTATTATTGTTTTGTAATGATTAGACTGAGCTATGGATATGATTCCACGTCACTTAGGGTCTCTTTACGCACGCGACACTTTTTTAACGAGGCCTTTAATTGTTTATTTCTTTTGTAGAACTATAAACAGCATACAGGTTAAACAATTTGACTTCGATCTCGGAACCTTACTGGGTTGCATTTAAAATGACTCAAGACTCTGAAATTACTAAAAATTAACGTAATTCGGCTGGAATGAATATATAATACTATTTAGTATTCCAGAATTTAATATTTTCAAGGCTGCGTTTGCTTGTGGGTTGATTCTTATTATATAATTATTTGCAGAGGAGACCTGACGACTCGCATCGTGTGGTCACTCAGCATGGAGGTGCTCATCTTCGTAGTTACCATTGTGATGGCGATGGTGGACAGTTCGCAGTGGCCTGGTGCATTCTTCTGGCTCACCATCGTCTCAATTTTCATACTTAACGGTAAGTTTTTTTATATGTTAGTGGAATTTCGGTTCGCGCGGAATATATAGTCATAACCTCTTTTTGTCTTACTGTAGTTGGGTTTAAAGTATCCTATAATAATCTGCTGTTACACAGCTACCCATGTATCAAAAATAGTTGAAACCCGTCCAGCCATTCTGACAGGTTGAGCCCTCAGACATAAAATAAATACTTAATACCTACTTAAATGTTTCATTTTAAATATTAAAATAGGGAGAGGTGTGTAACTATTCCTTTGGCACCGATAAAATTACGAGGATTTTTTCGTTCTTTCGTCTTTCTATTTTTTGAATAACTAATTCAATTAAAAAGATCATCCAGGTCAACTTCCATCGCAGTGGCTTCTTTAAGTCACGGTGGGTTATGTTATGTATTCAAGTATTGAATTGCTAATTGGAATGGAACATTTCTACTATGTAGAATATTTACTATGTAGAATTAAGTGTTAGGGAATTAGGAATCCAAAATAAGGAGTTAATCGAGTCAGAATACCCATTCCCAACGCAGTGATTATGTGAAAAACTCGCATAACTCACATTATAAAATGGGTAGATAAGTGCGCTACTAAAACACACGCAGATTTCTTCAATAAATTTGTGTGCACCTAAGTTTTGCTACATGTTATTATAATATTCATCAAAATATATAGCACAGATTGCTATACTTGCGATTTTGTAGTATGTCTTAGCAATCAAACTTTATTATTTTTGTAATGTGGCATTACAAAGAATATTTGAATTAAAAGAATGCATTTACATTTCACAATAAAATCATTTATTTATTCAGTAAGAAGGCCGGCCACTAAGGCAATTACAAGTCAGATTGTGAATCTACCGCACAGGCGCACACCGTTCGTTTCCCAAAAGAAGACCGCTGTTGAGAAGACAGCCGAAAGAAACTCAACATTAACATTTCTAATTGTCTTGGGTGACACTGACACTCAAGACATTTGATTCATTCTGGCAACGAATGACGGATATGAGAAACGACTTGTCATGACCAGTGTCAACAAAACACTCCGCCGACCATTATCCAATTGTAACTTGTCCATGCCTACTCGAAACCAATTGAATGTAATAAGTTGGAGGAGTTAAATACCAACTAACTACTACTACTACTACGGGCTACTTATCTCGGATGAGTCATCTTGAGGGGGGAATACTTATGCTATGCGAATGAAACGGTGGGAAAGATTTATAATGGTGCTATTTATACCTACGCCTGGAACTTAAAGCTGTCTGTCCACTGAACCGGAACGGAAAAAACTAGCCAATGAGGCTGCGCCTTTGTGAACAAAGAAGAGTATTTAAATCTTCAAAGATCATAATATCATTCATTGCCAAAACCTAGTTATAAAAAAAGGATATATACCGATACATTTCCAAATAGCAAAAAAAAAATTACGGAAAAATTAATCACCGTTGAGTTTCTTTCGGCTCTCTTCTCAACAGCGGTCTCATCTTGGGAAATGCTAAAATTAAATACCCTTGTGGACTGAATAAATTATTTACATTTCATAATGATACAGACTTGCAAGTCGCAATACTACTACACAATTTAACATTGCTTTACATATATTATACTTTTGACGAAACGGTTGGCGCTGTTTGTAGTGCGCCTGCCTGCTAAGCGGGTTCGAATCCCGGTGTCGTGGCAAATATTTGTCTGATGAACTCGAATATTCGTTCATGGCTGTTATCTATATATGTGCAAGCTTTGCTTAGTTTGGGACTAGGTCGATTTGTAAGATTGTCCCTGAATATTCATTTACTAGCTGTGCCCCGCGGTGTTACCCGCTCATCCCACGGGAACACTAAATTTATTCGGGATGAAAAGTATCCTATGTCCTTTCCCGGGTCTCAAACTATCTCCATACCAAATTTCATCTAAGTCGGTTCAGCGGTTTAAGCGTGAAGAGGTAACAGACAGACAGACAGACAGACAGACAGACAGACACACTTTCGCATTTATAATACTAGCTGTGCCCCGCGGTGTTACCCGCTCATCCCACGGGAACACTACATTTATTCGGGATGAAAAGTATCCTATGTCCTTTCCCGGGTCTCAAACTATCTCCATACCAAATTTCATCTAAGTCGGTTCAGCGGTTTAAGCGTGAAGAGGTAACAGACAGACACACTTTCGCATTTATAATACTAGCTGTGCCCCGCGGTGTTACCCGCTCATCCCACGGGAACACTACATTTATTCGGGATGAAAAGTATCCTATGTCCTTCACCGGGACTGAAACTATCTATATACTAAATTTCATCTAAATCGGTTCAGCGGTTTAAGCGTGAAGAGGTAACAGACAGACAGACAGACAGACACACTTTCGCATGACGACGCGCTTGGCTCGGTTTGTAGACACCTGCCTACTGAGTCGGCGGTCCCGGGTTCAATCCCGGCCGGGCAAATATTTGTGCAAAATTTGTTCTTGGGTCATGGATGTTATCTATATATGTATTTATATATTATGTATATCGTCGTCTAGTACCCATAGTACAAGCTTTGCTTAGAGCTTGTTCACACTAACGTTTTTGCCGGCGGTTTCCCGGCGGGACGGGAACGCGGCGTGCACGCGGCGTGAACGCGGCGAGCACGCAGCGATATCTTCGCGATTATTTGCCGCCGCGCTGACGTCGCGTGGACGCGGCGTCACCGCGGCGGTATGAATGAGCCCGTAAATTTAATAAAATGACATTATAGTAATAGACACTTTTAACTGAGCAGGAACGCCATGCCAGATCCTCCCAAAATCTGCGGTATAATTTTTTTCTTATCCCTTTTAATCGCCTTGACAGTAAAACAGCTAGAAGTATCTCCTAGTCAGAGTCCATTTTGTAATTAACGTCAATATTAGAGTGACCGTACGTGGCTTGATCGCCGCGTCGACGCGGTTTCACCGCGGCGGCACGCTGGCGGCAGATAATCGCGAAGATATCGCAGCGTGCTCGCCGCGTGCACGCCGCGTGCACGCCGCGTCCCCCCTCCGCCGGGAAACCGCCGGCAAAAACGCTAGTGTGAACAGACCCTTAGTTTGGGACTAGGTCGATTTGTGTATGATTGTCCCTTAATATTTATTTATTTATTTATCTTTCAGGTTGCAACGCAATCTTCCAAAACTCCGTATACGGCGTCGCAGCCCGCCTGCCTGCTCAATATACGGGTGCAGTGGTGCTCGGCTCCAACGTGTGCGGCACTCTCGTCGTGCTGGTCGAGTGGGCGTCCTCTGGCATCGGCGGCAGCAAGCGCACATCGGCCATATACTACTTTATCAATGGGATGTTTGTGCTGTTGATATGCTTCGATACCTACTTCGCTTTACCGTTAAACGTGAGTATTTTATACCATTCCGACCCGCCCCGGCTTCGCACGGGTGCAATGCTGATAAATTATGCATGTATTATACATATAAACCTTCCTCTTGTATTACTCTATCTATTAAAAAAAAACGCATCCAAATCCGTTGCGTAGTTTTAATGATCTAAGCATACATAGGACAGCAAGCAACGACTTTGTTTTATACTATGTAGTGATTGGATACTTTGTAGATATACAGGGTGACTGGAAATTCGACGTATTCCTTCGAAGGGGTTATTCTATGGTTCATTTGCAATGATTTAAGTCCAGTCAACTAGGGGTCAAAACTCATTGGTTTTCAAGTTATTGGAGTTTTTAGATTTTTTTGGAAAATACCCGCCTATCGACCTACAAGTGGTATTTTTTAAAAAACTACTTCAATTAGGATTTAAATAAAATCATTTTCTTTTAGCCAATGAGTTTCTGATTACGATAAATAACAAAAACATGCAAAAAAATTCAAAATTTTACAGAAAAAAAAGGATTTGAAGTCACCAGTTCTTGATTTTATTTCCAAATTTTGTAACATTTTAACACATAACTTTAAAAAAAAGTAGGACACTTGACGTACAAATTACAGAAATAAGTTTCTAAGTTCATAAGCTTTCTAAAAAGGTACAATGGTTGACATTTTTAGCTCATTTCTTAAAATTATTATTAATAATAGCAGAGCCGGTCTTGACTTAGCGTACTTGGCCCTTAATCGGTTCGGCAACACAAACAAACTAATTAAGGGTCATCAGGTTAATTAGTTTGTTAATCACTTTAAATTTGTTTCTGTGTGGGCTTTATTTGCCTTATCTTATCAAATTTTTATGGGCTGGCGGTAATTTCCATGGGGTGGGGTTGCCGAGGTTTAAATAATCTTCATGTGTAAGTAATCAGTTATTCCAATCCGGACGATTGATGATTAAGTTTCTTTCTCAAATGGCTGCTTACCAATTTGCGGAATACGCAGATAATCTTTTATTGTTACGGGCTCTGTGACGGTGATGCCGCTGCAGCTAGAAGACCAACGTCGTTTCCCTAACCGCCGTTTACCACACGTAAGCGTGTTTGGTACAACGTACCGTCTTATTCGGGAAAATGGAACTGTTAAACGCCGCCAAGCCGATTCCGGAAGACCTCGACATTACGATCCTGCTGAAGAAGAACAAATCCTCCAGATTTTCCGGGCAGACGGCACTACCTCGACGAGAATCGTAGCTAACCAGCTCGGTCTGTCTCAGTAGAAGGTATGGTTTACCCTCCACTCAGCTCGGCAGTATCCATATCATTACACTCCAGTACACGCAATTGAAGAGGGAGACCCTGCAAGAAGGATGGATTTCTGCAGATTTTTAATTAATGCTGACATCGAAGATCCCGAGTACCTGAGAAGAATCTTGTGGACAGATGAATCCAATGTCGACCGCGATGGGATAACAAACTACCACAATCTGCATTTTTGGGCTCCTAAAGGTCAAAACCCAAGGAAATCAAGCGAAGGAGCTCATCAACAAAGATTTTCTTTAAACGTGTGGATGGGCATTGTGCACAATCATTTGATTGGACCCTTCTTTCTGCCCGCGAGATTAACCGGCATCGCGTATGAAAATTTTTTGAGAGATGAAGTACCCATGCTACTGGAAGATGTGCCACTGCGACGAGACTGAATTGGTTTACTTTGGTAAATTTGATAAGATAAGGCAAATAAAGCCCACGCAGAAACAAATTTAAAGTGATTAACAAACTAATTAACCTGATGACCCTTAATTAGTTTGTTTGTGTCTCCGAACCGATTAAGGGCCAAGTACGCTAAGTCAAGACCGGCTCTGCTATTATTAATAATAATTTTAAGAAATGAGCTAAAAATGTCAACCATTGTACCTTTTTAGAAAGCTTATGAACTTAGAAACTTATTTCTGTAATTTGTACGTCAAGTGTCCTACTTTTTTTTAAAGTTATGTGTTAAAATGTTACAAAATTTGGAAATAAAATCAAGAACTGGTGACTTCAAATCCTTTTTTTTTTGTAAAATTTTGAATTTTTTGCTTTTTTTTGTTATTTATCGTAATCAGAAACTCATTGGCTAAAAGAAAATGATTTTTTTTAAATCCAAATTGAAGTAGTTTTTTAAAAAATACCACTTGTAGGTCGATAGGCGGGTATTTTCCAAAAAAATCTAAAAACTCCAATAACTTGAAAACCAATGAGTTTTGACCCCTAGTTGACTGGACTTAAATCATTGCAAATGAACCATAGAATAACCCCTTTGAAGGAATACGTCGAATTTCCAGTCACCCTGTATTCATGCATGTAGATTAGATTTTTTGATCAGATTGCATGCATGTAGATTTTTTGGTCACAGCGCAGTAAAGCATACCGTCGGACCCTTACTAAGACGGATTAACTATGCAAATTGTACCACTGCTCCTTTTGTAGTTAGCAACTATCAGTTTTTGCACTAGGTGACATAATTTGAGTGCTGATTCTTAGAAGATGCTGCTTCCACTTTTTATATTTAATATTTTTAAAAATAGTGCGTTTAATCAAATAAAAATAATAGTTTTGGGTTCTGTGATAATAAAATAATGAAATTAGTTTAAACTTAACACTACTTGAAATGTTGTCAATTGTATTCTTGCCGTATCATCTCAGCAATTGAAGATTTTCGAAATCAGTAAATTAATATCTAGTGATTTGTCTATGAAATCTTGAGCATTGCCAACAAACTTCTCGCGGCAGTTAGTGCTAATGGCGTTGGATGATTTCTAGAGCTCTCTATTATGATGTTTTGTAGATACTTGTATTTAGCCCACTTCGCAATGCAGTTTCATTGTAGTTTTATTTTTGTTGCTGTTTTTAAAGTGGGCAAATAAACGCTTTACTTATTGAACACGCATGTTTATTTTATGAATTTGTGTACACCTAAGTTTAGCTACATTTATTTGATACTCTTATCAATCACAACATCTCATCATAAATTTAAGAGTCAAGCTCTTGGCGATGTAGCTGATGTAGTATGTAGCTGTCTCCGTCTATCCCTATCCATAGCCACCACCTTGATTTCCCTATACAAAATAACCTTTACCTTCTCTTTTATTTTTTTTATGTAGCTTATTCTAGGTCTGCCCCTGCCTACCACATCTAATGTTTTTACGAGGCCTTATTCCTTTTAAAATTGTTTTTTTTTTTTCATATTATGACAAATATATTGATAATTTCAACCAACTTTTTGATGTGAATAATACTTTTCCCCGAGTTCTAGGCAGTATCATACCTATTTCATGCTTTTATTGCGTGCAGTCAAAAATAAGTTGAAAAGACTAATTTTCCGCGTGAATTTTGTAAATTTCGAGTAGTTTTTGAAACAAAAATTATCAATGACAACTTCAAACTGTAGGTTTTAAATATATACCAATAAATTTAAATAGCCTTGTTCTAGGTAGTAACAATAATATGTTAAGAAACAAGTTTGATCATAAACTTAATAATATTGTGTTTCTATTGAACATTTAGTGCAGCCTTCTCAAGATTCTAGTTTTTGTCGTTTGATTTGTTGCTTTTATGTAAATTTTCTTCCGTAGAGCACTATTTCGTGAACCCAAGGCATGTATTCAATGCTTCCACTGGGTGCAGTTCTGGCACATTCTTTTACGTCACTCTAGGCCTGGCCATGCCAAGACGTAAAGCTTCAGACAAACCACGGGTGGTAATACGTAAAGCCTCAGATCGCATATTTATGGCCCTTACCTTCGGTTCGGGCTACAAACACCTATCGATTCTATTCACGAATTCACCGCCCTAGGTATGTAATGTACTATTAAAGCCTGACCAGAAATATATGAGGATTGTCAAGAGGGCGCTATTTATAAGACTTATATGGCAACAATTTTGCAAGCAATCGCAAACCTTTATAATGACATCCTCGTAATGCCACTTAATGGAATGCACTCTTTTACTGACTATTTTTCGTGTCGTCGACACATCTACTCTTTATTTATAATCTTACATTGACGACTGTGAATGGTGTTCGTCATTTTCTTTGGATAATTTTAAATATTTGTCTTTTAAAGAAACAGCCACGAATGACGTTGACATTGTTGACAAACCATCATAAAATCATTGCCAGTGTAAGAAATTAGTTCCAGTGAAAATCCGCAATATGGCGCATCCTCATATATTGGTCAGGCTTTACCATCCTGCCACATGTTTTGAAGCACCAACTTGTGTTGCAGAGATTCTACCGCTACCACGACACGCTGCAGCAGCGCACGCTGCGCGTCAACCCCGCGCTAGCGGCCACGGGGCCCGCGCCCCCCTCCAGCACCCCCTACGGCACCATCTTCAAGCAGGCCTGGGTGCAGCTCTACAACGTGTGGATGGTGTTCTTCGTGTCGCTGGCCGTGTTCCCGAGCGTACACTCCGGTAAGTGTGCTACCGCTACCACGACACGCTGCAGCTTCAAGCAGGCCTGGGTGCAGCTCTACAACGTGTGGATGGTGTTCTTCGTGTCGCTGGCCGTGTTCCCGAGCGTACACTCCGGTAAGTGTGCTACCGCTACCACGACACGCTGCAGCTTCAAGCAGGCCTGGGTGCAGCTCTACAACGTGTGGATGGTGTTCTTCGTGTCGCTGGCCGTGTTCCCGAGCGTACACTCCGGTAAGTGTGCTACCGCTACCACGACACGCTGCAGCAGCGCACGCGGCGAATTGAAAGAAAAATTGGTTCGGGATGGATTCGAACCTGCATTTCCAACGGCTTATCTCGGCAACATGGGAATCTTGCCTATTGGACCATCGAACCGATGCGCGAACGATCTCCTCGATGATCGAGATGCAATAGGATGCCCGTCCTCTGTCTCGCCTTATATATATATATATAACCACGAGCAAGAGGGACTGGCTCTATGAGGGACAATGAGGGTCTCTCAGGTAAGATCGAATCTCATCTTATACCCAGAGATCGGACGGATGAGCGTCATTAGTTCCTTGGGGTTTTAGGTTGCCGACACTTTAAGAACCTATTTACTCCCCTTTTGAATAACCCCATACTGTAGCCACTCGGAGAAAAATCTCACCAAGGAGTTCATCCTTCGGCTCTTGGCTTCAAGAGATCAAATAAATTTTGTCATGGAAGCGATTCGCTTGAAGGAAGTTCCGTAGGGGTTCCACTCTTTTCCTGTCCTATTTAAGAAACTAGACGTATCTGTAATAAAATTCATAAATATTGTTTTCCAGATATCAAACCAATGACGCCAGGATTCCTGGGCACTGACTTCATGAGGATCACGTGTTTCCTGACCTTCAACTTGATGGCCATGATTGGAAACATCACTGCCAGTTTATTCCCCTATGTAAGTATTACCTCAGTACCGAATATCTGAAAAATATATATGCGATTCCTGGCAAACTACCGATGTAATTGAACCCTTTGTAACCAAAGTAGATCTTGGCCTCGACACCAGAGAACGTCATCGTCTATCTTGAGCTACCTCCCGCCATTTCGGTCGATGAAGTTCGATCAAGTCTTTCTTGAGTTGGTCACTCCATCGATATCGGGGTCATCCGACTGGACGTTCCGCGTGGCTGTCCTGTATACGCTCTTTTCACAGCTCGATCCTCACCCATCCTTTCCACGTGGCCAAGCCAGCGCAGTAATGATTTGGTTTTACCTATAATGTTGGGCTCAGCTGCAAGATCTTCTATTTCAGCTTTCTTTCTGCGCCTCCAAATGCCGTTCTCCGAGATCGGACCCAACCCAAAATCTTCAGGAAAATTCTCTCCGAACCCCTAAAAATTAGTGGCCTATATATGTCATTGTATTTTTACAGTTGACTGCGAATTGCTCAATAGTTGCTAATGTTTGATAATTAGCTGTAGTATTTGTGGCATATTAGTTGCTTTTTATTGAGATTTAAGTGATTTGTATTAACCCACTTCGCAATGCAGTTTCATAGTAATTTTATTTTTGTTGCTGTTTTTAAAGTGGGCAAATAGACGCTTTACTTATTCAACACGCATGTTTATTTCATAAATTTGTGTGCACCTAAGTTTAGCTACATTTGTTTAAATAGTAATAGAATTCCATCATATTAAATATGTACAATCTTGTTTGCTTTGATGCTGTTCGTTAGGCGCCATTTTCGTTATTATATGTAAATTAATTTTCAACTTATACTAGGCGCTTAAAATTGGCCGTTTGTTTCTTTTAAGGCGACTGATTTTTTTTCCTATATTTTCATAACCAGATATTTTTTCAGTAATTGTTGGTTCTGGAAACTAGGAAAACACTTTTAATATTTATCTCGTTTATGTAGACATGCGCCTAAACGAAAAGTACTTAAGTGCCGTTTATCAGTTATTGATATTGTTTACCTAAGATACTGGTAACATTTGTTAACACTTCAAACAGGATAAAGTACCTGCTTCAAAGACAAAAGCTCTTAAGTACGGTTTCATCCTCATCTCCTATTGTTCAAAAATCAACTGCTACCGTTGCTACAGTTACCGTTGTCAACCTTTGATAATGGTAACTTCTTTCAACCATCTCTGGGAACATTTCTAATGCAAAATCTAACCTCAGACCTTGTGGGTGTAAGGTTGCCGAAACGTCAGGGAGGCTCAAATACTGGACATAATCCATTAAAATTGTTTCATTTAAATTTCTGAAGACGGATTAACCTTTCGAGCGCCAAGTGGCAAAGCAATTCACCGTGCCACTGACGCCAAACAAAAAAAAAAAAGTGCTCCAAAATCAACAGAGATTGAAAAACACAGATAGTGGTTTGAATTAGCATGTTTTTGACCATTGAAATTTTTGACGTCAATAGGCGTCGTTGGCGTCAGTAGCACGAATTCCCGATGACGTGATTTGCCGTCTTTGGCGGTCAAAGGGTTAAAATTTACAATCTAGTTTTAAGTATCCGACATCTGATTATTTTTATCTTTATTTGAATGTTTATTATTTAAATCTAATTGTATTTAATTCGCTTGACCTGTATACCATGACTAATCTTTTATTTTTTGTACTTAATTATTTACCTAATTTAAAACTGTTATGTAAAATCTAATATAGTTTAGTTTCTAAGATAATTGCAATGCCCTGACAGGGCGTCATGTATTGACTGCCATATATCGCCGGTCCCTAGTAAAAAAGTCGGATCTGCAAAATGACTACTTTCCAGGAGCGGCAGTTAAAGTTTTTTAAAGACGTTTTTGTGTATAAAATTGTCAATTTAAGTCATATTGTTACGAAATTTGGCCAAAGTTACTATTATTAACTACTTTTAGAGTATGTGTAAACAAAACTACAAATTATTCATTAGAAATGCCAGAAATAAGACATGCTACCTTTTTACCTGGAAATTGTCATCCGATATCCTGTCGTAACTGCCACATACGACTTTTTTGCATGATATGGTTCGCAGTAATTAGTCGGATGTGGCACTAACGACTTTTATAATCGGATATTGTATTATTATTTATGTCGCAAGTGTCACTTACTACAATTATATTTGGATTGTACACAGTGTTTTGTGGTGAGATACGACATTTTAGTGGTATAAAAAACCGCAGTTTTACCCAGTATAATAAATAAATAATATATCGTTCTTTAATTATGTTAGTTTGATATCAAAAAAAGTATTAACATAATTTTTGTCTTTTAATGTTCATTTGAAGATACACTTATTGGGAGACGACTGAAGTCTTTGAGCATTTTTCCAAGATCTTTGAGAGCCGCAGCAATGACTAGTCATTTACTACGACGATATCATCAGAAGAGAGAAGGTTGCTGACGTCTTTGCTTTTGATATTGATACTAGTCCGTCCAAAACCAAAAATTTGAATTTATCTTTCTATGCAGCTGTGAATTTTTTTGGAGATATTAGTACTACTTGAGAGACTGCAGCACCGTCCAACTAAGTTGTAGTCGAATCGAGAGCCTTTTCATAGTACAAAGACATGGAAGTACATATATACATATGGACGTGGTTTACGGTACCTAGGGTTCTAGGGTTAGCGGTAATCAGCTTTGAGGGGCTGAAAGTCGTCAAACCTGCGTGCGAGACGGTTCGTGATAAGAGTGTCGACTACACAGGTTATAGTCATGATTCATAAGCGAGATGGGTCTGTAATTTATAAGAAGGGTCATATAAACCTCCCTGAAGATGAGCAGTATACATGCCACACTTTTCGGCCATGTTCCTATCGTTTTGCCCTCGATTATAACATGATTTAATAAATTCTATAGGGTTTTCATTACCATTTTACCAACTGCTTTCAGAATCTTAGATATCGCTCCAGCATCATCCACTGCATTTTTAAGTTATTTGATAGCCATACCAACCTCGTATAGGACAGGTTGCTATCTAGGATTTATTCAAATTAGTGTCGGGTTAACCTGGCCTTTGAAACTGTTTGCAAAACATCTCAACCTCGCCTAGAAACACGTTGCAATTGGACTGGTGCAAATCACAAATTAAAGACTGAGATCTATTGTTGAACCTTTGGTAATGAGTAGCATCGTCAGGGGAATGCAGAAACATACTTATCGCCTCTTTTAATTTATGAGTTCGAAAGCACCATTAAGGATATTTCTTGTTCTTTCGAAAGATTCGTTCCACTCTCACCGTGGGGTAGAGAGCTTAGATTCCTACAGAGTTAGATAAACTGACCAAAAGTAAGAGAACTATCAAGCGGTGAGGGTGACGATCAATTGAGACCAATAGAGAAAAGTGACAAGGGTTATGAAATCTAGTGATCACGATTCTCAGGAATATGTGGTCGACTAAAGAAGAAGTCATGAGTCGTTACTTATTATTTAACTGTATATTTAATGACACGCATTCTGAAATGTTCTCGGCATTGCTACGAGTAATCGTTATCTCATTATGTTCTTATTCTGGTTATTTTCCTTCAGAAGAACCAGAAGTCAGACGGATTTATTTTTTATCAGGAGCTTGGTTGAAGTTGCCACCATAAACATCTCCCAATTATTATTTATCGTTCGAAACCATCCATAAGTTTACTAAACACCCAATTTCATTCAAACTGTTGATTGCAATATTCAAACAATAAGACAAAATTTAAAGCATCCAAAGATACCGTGATAGTTACGACATACACTGCAATTTATTTTCCGTGAAAAAATGTCGGATATGTTACATGCGACCAAAGTTGAAATATATTTTCCGGCAAAAAACATCGGATGTGTCACATACGGCATAAGATACAATTTATATTCCGTAATAAAATGTTGTAAGTGGTACATACGACATAAGGTACCCTTAAAATTCCGAATAGTAATGTCGGAAGTGCCACATACTACACAAAACTTTTCAGCTAACCCGGTTAACATAGTCGTAAGTACCACATCTGACAATATTAAATGGACGCTGTATAAGATACGACATTTTTGACATTGATTATTCGTGAAAATAATGAAATTTTGAAAAATCTGTAAATGTACGATTAAAGATTAATGTATTTAATAAGCATTAACGCAATAAAACGAAAATGGCAATTTTGTAGATCCGACTTTTTTACTAGGGACCGGCGATATGTAAACATCCTAATGTACCTACTCATGACTGCAATAAATGAATATGATAATTACTAGCATAGAGGCATTCTATCTTCGTCCTCCGGGTAGGCAAGCACTTGTGACTCCTCTGGTGTTGCAGGTGTTTATGGGCGACGGTAATCACTTTCCATCAGGCGATACGTTTGCTCGTTTGCCCCCTATGACATAAAAAAAAAAAAAAAAAAAAATGAATATGAATAAAAACGGACAAATAATTTTCCAGCCAACTCGCCGCTGGCTGTCCGTGTTCACGACAGTCCGGCTCGCCTTCATCCCGTTCTTCCTGCTGTGCAACTACCAGCCGCAGGACGCCGCGCGCACGCTGCCGGTGCTGGTCACCAACGACTACGTGTACTGGCTGGGCGCCGCGCTCCTGGGCTGGAGCTCCGGCCACGGCAGCTCGTTGGGGATGATGTATGTCAGCGGGTGAGTCTCATTACAAGCTTTTATTTAGCTTCATCATCCTCCTAGCCTTTTTTTTTTTTGTCCCATTTTTTGAGAATAAATTCTCAATCGGGGTCGGCTACCTAAATCCCAAGATGTGGCGTAGGCACTAGTTTTTACGCAAGCGACTGCCATCTGACCTTCCAACCCAGAGGGGAAACTAGGCCTTATTGGGCTTAGGTGGTTTCCTCACGATGTTTTCCTTCACCGAAAAGCGAGTGGTAAATATCAAATGACATTCCGTACATAAGTTCCGAAAAACTCATTGGTACGGGCCGGGTTCGAACCCGCGACCTCCGGATTGAAAGTCGCATACCCTAACCACTAGGCTACCACCGCTTCTTTTATTTAGCTTGCATGGTATAAATAATGACACAAAGGTAGGTTTGTGTCATTATTTATAAAAAAAAAAAAATAAAAAAAAAAATGTGGTATTACCACATAAAAAAATATGAATCGATAAAAAGATTCTATACAAATACTTGCATGGTATGTTTAAAGTATGTATGTTCGGGTGAAATCTTGCAACTCAATTTTGAAGCAGATATCGTCAACCGATTGAGCTAAAATTTTGCATACTTACTTAACTTTGATGACAATACAATAATATGGTACCATGGGGCTGATCTGATGATGGAGCCGGAAGGTGGCCATAGGAACTCTATAATAGAAAAAGCAATCCTACCGAGCTTGGGCCCTTTAGAATTGTCTCAGTGAGCATTTGATGGATATCTAAAGAAAAGTACAGTGGCAATAAAAACTTGCCACTAAAATGTCATTTTTGACAGAAACTTTTTTTTTCATATTAGTTTAGCTTGGCATTTTCCGCAAGTCGACATTGATCGTGTCTATTTTGCGTGATAAAGGCCGGTCTACTCTAGCCGTCCCAACTCCCTTACGAAACCTAGCAATCCCTTGACATCGTTTGTAGGATGTTTGGAGACTTCGTCCTGTATGGTCATTTTTGCAGTATATTAAAATACTAGCTGTGCCCCGCGTTGTTAACCGCTCATCCCACGGGAACACTAAATTTATTCGGGATGAAAAGTATCCTATGTCCTTCCCCGGGACTGAAACTATCTATATACCAAATTTCATCTAAATCGGTTCAGCGGTTTAAGCGTGAAGAGGTAACAGACAGACAGACAGACAGACAGACACACTTTCGCATTTATAATATTAGTATGGATAGTATGGATGTTTGGTGGTTTTTCTGCATCTATGCATTCTCTGCACAACATGTCTGTCTTTTCCTTTATCAAAGAGGTGTTTGTTTTTCCATTATATACTCACTAAAATATATAAAATATATATGCAAAAGGCCTCGTCGTGGACGCAGCCCAATACGTTGGTCCGACCAGATCCGCTCCGCTCTTGACTCGACAGTTCACAGCGCCCTTCACACCGCCGCAGACAGAAACAGATGGAGGAAGGTCGTACGTGAGAAAGTATTGCAAAGGGGAGGTCACGACCCTCAGCTATGAGGAAAACGACGCAAGGAGGAGTTCATGAGTGTACCAGAATGTTTGCCTACAGGGCGATGTGTGGTGGGATATCATACGAGAACGAACATTTTTTCTCTGAACAGTTCCACCGCTCTGCAAAGAGTCCTCTGACTGAGATATATAAGTCAATCTACCTCCTAGGTAGATATGCAGGTCTTTCACCAACCGAAAATGGCATGCATTGGCTATCCTCAATGGCCGATGCCCCCTCCGAGAACATTTCCAATGCAAACTCTAGCCTCAGACCTTGTGAGTGAGCATACTTTGCATAAATTCTTTTCATGCTATTTTTTAGACATGATTTGAACTGTGTCGAACTGGTTAACCGTCCCTACCAGGGAGTAGGACACCTCCCGTTGGTGGGTGTGAACTCCCACACACAGGAGTTCACACCGACCAACGGGAGGTGGCGCGGAGACATCGCGACAGCAGTGATGGTGTTTCCTGCTGCTGACCTTATTAATTAATTAATTAAGTAAATAATTATATTTTATTGCATGTTGTGACACCCAGAGACTTTATACATCTCTGGGTATATTTAATATTATAAATTTATCGTTAAAATTTTATTTTAATGTTCCTTCTTAACATTGATTTGGAGTATCTATACATCTCCTTTACGTGTACCAGTGTAATTAGTTATAACACAAATGTAATCATTGTAATTGTTTTGAGTATTATTTTTAAGTTGCTCAACGAGCAATGGAGAGGGCTATGCTCGGGGTGTCTCTACGTGATCGAATCAGAAATGAGGAAATCCGTAGACGAACTAAAGTGACCGATATAGCTCACCGGATTAGCAAGTTGAAGTGGCAATGGGCAGGCCACATAGCACGCAGAGCAGATGGCCGATGGGGCCGAAAAGTGCTCGAGTGGAGACCTCGGACCAGCAAGCGCAGCGTGGGACGTCCACCTACAAGATGGACAGATGACCTTATAAAGGTCGCCGGAAGGCGCTGGATGCAGGTCGCTTCCAACCGGTATATATGGAAGTCCAAAGGGGAGGCCTATGTTCAGCAGTGGACGTCCTATGGCTGAGATGATGATGATGATTATTTACGAAAAAATTACTTACTGTTGAGTTTCTTTCGGCTTTCCTCTCAACAGCGGTCTCCTCCTGCGAAATGCCGGTAGATTCACAATCTGACTTGTAAAAGTGCCCCCGTGGCCTACTTACTGAATAAATTATTTCATTTCATGTCATATGTTGCAGGACGGTGGCCCCCGAGCACGCGGCGACGGCCGGCATGCTGGGCGGCGCCACGCTGGTGACCGGCCTCACGTGCGGGCTGGTGTTCGCGTTCTTCGCGCCCGTGCCCATCGCCACCTCCCAGCTGTGGACGCGCGCCTAGCGCTGGGCCGCCTACGCCCAGGGCGCCTGGACTATACTAGTGAAACAGTGATCAGTGCAGTGATAGTGTCGCCCAGGGCGCCTGGACTATACTAGTGAAACAGTGATCAGTGCAGTGATAGTGTCGCCCAGGGCGTCTGGACTATACTAGTGAAACAATGATCAGTGCAGTGATAGTGTCGGACAATGGAGTTGCCTTATAAGGGGTGTAGTGAGAAGCTTTAATACACCATAGATCAGCCACTTTAGTCTTCGATTGCGGTCAAGGAGACGAGGTGTAGCGATGAAGGTTTAGGAACACGCGCCCTGTTGTCGGTTTATCTTCTCTAACCACGGGCAAAACGGGGTCAAATTTAAGTTTATATCTTGGAATACAATACTGGAGTAGAGGTCATTCACCTTTGTCGATCAACGATGAATGATATCTCTTTTTTTCTTTGTAAAATAATATTAGCTTATGCTGGAACGTAAAGTTATGGGCGGCCGTCTGGACCTTCAAGTTATAATGGTTGCTCTTGCAATGTGCAGGGTACACTATGTACTGAGAAGCTTTAATACACCATAGATCAGCCACTTTAGTCTTCGATTGCGGTCAAGGAGACGAGGTGTAGCGATGAAGGTTTAGGAACACGCGCCCTGTTGTCGGTTTATCTTCTCTAACCACGGGCAAAACGGGGTCAAATTTAAGTTTATATCTTGGAATACAATACTGGAGTAGAGGTCATTCACCTTTGTCGATCAACGATGAATGATATCTCTTTTTTTCTTTGTAAAATAATATTAGCTTATGCTGGAACGTAAAGTTATGGGCGGCCGTCTGAACCTTTAAGTTATAATGGTTGCTCTTGCAATGTCCAGGGTACACTACTAGTGTACTATAGCTTCTTGATATAACCTCGAATTTCAATGTTGATAACATTTGTAACGCCTGTTGAAAGTTACTTATAAATGGTTGTTTCATTGATGAATAAGGTGTGTCATTTTTCGTTGTTTAACTTACGTTATGCATCCGAGTTATGTTTATGTTTGGAAAGACGGCAAATTAAAACTATTGTATCGCTAAAGAGTAAAGATGGAGAGACAGATGCTATTAGAAATAAGGATATAAATATAAGGCTAATGGTGCTTCCTCATCACGAATATATTCGCCTGTAATATAACAAAAACAAATCAGATATTCGTATAATTTTTGTTACATTACTGGAGAATGCTCGCGTTGAGGTAGCACCCTAAAACATTCTACATAGCAAGATTTGTTTTGGATGAATGGTACTCAAATTTAAGTAAACAGTACAAGTTATGTCTGTCCGTTTGAAGAAATATTTGACTGAGTTGGCCTTTTCAATACGATCTTGGTGCGTATGCGTATAGATCATGATTTTATTTGAAAAATCATCTTTAATCCTTGTCTTGCTGTGTAGTTTGTATGGATATTATTCAGAGCGAAATTATGACAAGAAGAACTATTGAGATAAAATTCATACTCGAAATTATATAAGATGTATATAGGGGAATTGCGTATAATGTGGAAATAATAATAAAGCAGTGTATATAGAGAATTGAAAGGGCTCGAAATATATCTTGCCAATCAATATAAAGTGATTCAAAACATATGATCCATGCTTGTGCTTCTATATTATATATTATCGTAACGTGTAATGAATAATAATATGACAGTGTTTATACAAATTTGTCGCCTTTGTGTATATGATATACATAATGTTAAGTTTGTAAGTCAATAGAAAAATTTATTATAGTTAGTACAAAGCAGTTGAAAGTTGTTCGAAGTGAATTGAAGGCTATGTTGCAATGAGAAAGTTATAAAATGTTATCATGTGAAAATAGTATTTTATTTGAAATCACTTGTAGCTTTTTAAACGGGATCCTTTTGTTGGACATAGATATTGGAAGTCATAACATAGGTAATGTTTGTCATAATTCTAAAATTATTTACTTCACAGGATTTTTGAAAAGCTCAGCACTAGAATCCACTGGGTTCGTAACCTAACGTTTGTATTAACACAATCCTGAAAAGTTAATAGTTTCTAAAAATACTATTTTAGTCAAACAAAAATTATGCCAAACAATACGCTAGTGCTATCAATTTATGTCGGTCAATTGAGACCCTTTTTAAACATTATGTTATCAAAATTATCTAATTTCCAGTATTTGTAATCCTGAGATTATGAGAAAATGTTGTATAACATTGTAATTATTTTAGGACAAAATAAATATCGAACGCACATGTTTTTATTAAATTACTAACTTTCTGTAAGATTTAAATAAACTAATATATAATTTGGGCAAGTAATCTAATCGCATATTTATAATCATATATCTGGGTGAATCAACTTTTGACTGACACTTTAGACTTTATCTGGCGTTACTCAAAACGTTTCTGAAGTTACCAAGAAATCAGGCTTCTAATGTACATATTTTCTGTTTATTATGTTTAACATTACGTTTTAACGTAAAACATGTTGAAATTATACAACCAAGTATAAAAGTTGTGGACAGATGTCTGTCATAAAGTTGATTCGCCACTCGATCATGTTACTAGCCCTAAATCCCTATTGACTACAATTAATGTAGTTCTAAGTATAGTTGAATTAAGGGACTCCAGTTAAACTATAATTTAAATAGCAAAGGTTGGGTCACAACTATTTTTATTAATATCATTTCACTTCAGATTTTGTTTATAGTATGTTTGAAATGATACTGCCGAGTGGTTTAATTGTAGTGCCTTTTTTGAACGTCTGTATAATTCCTCATATACGATTATTTCTAATTTGACACTCGGGATGTCTCTGTTTAAATCGTAAAGGTTCGTGTTTTCAAAGTATATAAAATCTTAGAATTTACTCGCATAAAATATTTAAATTTGTAGTTTGTAATTAATAATTAAATCAAGCCACATCTATGTTATTCATAGGTCTACTGCATAAAATGACATTTTGGCAGGTGATTTACATTACTGTTTTAGACTGTAATATCATAGTGGGATGTTATGAATATGCAGCAATGTATCTCGTGTCATTTGTAGTTCTGATCTCGCTATAATTGTCGAGAATTGCCGAGTGTCTAAAGTGGAGATAATCGTAGTGTAACATATTTTGGGTATGTTTTATAGACTGAACTAATATTACGTTAAGTAAATAATATGGCGTAGATTAAGGTTTGGTCCGTTGATCAAGGGTGCCGACGTCTGTTGTGTTCAGTAAGATTGAGACCAAATATTATGTTTTTATTGCATGGTTGACAACAAATGAAAAAAATGGTACATTTTTCGCAATGAGCGATTTAAAAAGTGTAAACGAACTTTCGGAATATTGATATTTTAGGCTCATCATACTCGTTTGTTTATTTGAAATTCATACAAAGAAAAGTGTCCTTGACATTTAATTCCACATTTTTGTTTGGTTTTTTTTTTTCAATTTCCTTGAACGTACTAATTTTATTGTTTCACACACAAAATTTAGGGTTTTTTTTTCTTGTACGAGTTTCGTACTTATAAACTATTCTGAGTAAAAAAGATGAGACAAAGAACGCAATTTTCGCGAAAAAGAATACATGTACAATTTTTTTTAAATGCACCAACGAGTGCTAAGTGTATAATTTGCGGTATACATTTAGTTTTTTATTTACGAACTTTATTTCACTTGATTTTATCAATGATTGTGTTTCCCCGAACATTTGCGTTTCGACATTTCAGTTGTGACTTTTTTTATGTGATAGTAAATGTTTTTTTATATTTCCTTTTTTATTTTCATTCCCATTGTCCAGTTTTTAGTTTCTTTATGTGATAGTAAATGTTTTTTTATACTTCCTTTTTTATTTTCATTCCCATTGTCCAGTTTCTAGTTTCAAAGGTATTCCCAAGTTTTCCCACTAGTTTAGAAGTGAGAACAATTCCGTACTTGAGAAGCATAACACTGAAGTCCTCTCGTACCTAACCTTACCATGAGTTTACAGTGACAGTGACAGCACTCGTTACCGACAGCGAAAACGATTTTTTTTCAAACATCCAAGGAAATGTCGTTCTTATGATCGTAGTAATAGAATGCGAAATACGTCTTGGTATAGCAATTGTTGAAGATTCGTTCTAATTTCAAATTAGAACGATATAAAGGAATTTCATACAACATTATTGGCCGTAGCCAACAAAGAGATTGTCTTTTGTTTCAGTGGGGTTTATTTCTTTTATTGATAATCTATGGCATACTGCCAATAAAAAAAAACTTAGTTTGTGCATGTATATTTACGTTTTATTTCTTATATTTAACTAGATTATTCAATTCGATTAAATCAGATATTCAATAAAATAAACAAGGAATCACGTTTATTGTTAAAAAATATAACAATATCTAATTAATAAGGTGTTGTCATTTTTTAATAAATAGAATCATCTTAACATTTGGTGGCAAAAACATTGACCCGAACAGCTTAAAAAAATAAATTTGTTTTTTTTTATTAAATTTGAAATAAATTTGTTTTATATGAATATATAAGTTGAACATTTGTATTATTTCCTTGGATTTATTTGAGAAAAGCACTATACAAGCCTCGGCGCGAACAGGGATTATCGGCCTCGTATCTCTAGATGGCCTCGTTATCACTCGGCCATCTATTACTACTCGGCCAATAATTCCCTATTTCGCGGCCTCTGCAGTAATGTACTATTCTACTCCAGTACTTTTTTCTGTCATTTATATAGTTACTAACTCTAATATAAAGACATAAATTATGAAAGTCTGTAAAAGTCTATACTCACAAAAACACACTGCTAACCAATGTTATAATGTCGCCAAAAAAGCATCACTTAGTACCACAGATTACAAGATGAACAGAGCTGCATTCACACAATTTGCAAATTAAAAAAATACTTATTGTGCAAAGGCATTGCTGTCAAGTTTAAAAAAAAGTTTTATCTTCAGTGCATGGATGTTTAGTATAGTGAACGTATACCTTTATGTATAAGTTTATTTTTTTGACAGATGTTTAGTATAGTGAACGTATACCTTTATGTATAAGTTCATATTTTTTTGACAGATGGACGTCAATAAAAAAAAAGTTTATCAGAGACAATTATTTTTTTATTTTTGTTGATTCCGAGCGGGAACATGGAATTATTTTCTTTGTTGTTTATTTGCATTTTATTTATGAAATGTCGAGTCGTAGAAAAAGTATTGTATGCAACGTTGTATAAGTAGGTCAAAAAACGCTCGTGGCATCTCGCTACGCTCACATCGTAACCCATGCCACTCGCGTTTTTTGCCCCCTCTTATACAACGATTGCATAAAATAATATTACAATTCTACAAAGTAACCGCTAGGGGCGCTGTACTATTCTCCATACAAATCGTAAATGACATCGTGGGGAAGTTTTTCGTCGACGTGATATGCCGTCTGCCGTTGAAAGGGTTAAATGCATCAACTTGCAGCGTTCTGCTTCTCAGGTACAGAGGCATTTGCAGTGTCATACCTCAGGTATGGACTACTATTCTCCATACAAATCGTAAATGACATCGTGGGGGAGTTTTTCGTCGACGTGATATGCCGTCTGCCGTTGAAAGGGTTAAATGCATCAACTTGCAGCGTTCTGCTTCTCAGGTACAGAGGCATTTGCAGTGTTATACCTTAGGTATGGATTTTGAAATAGATGGTTTCATTTTCATAGAGTTAAAGTTGTACCCTGGTGCCTTACCCATCTTCCATTTATTTACATCATCACTAGATAGTAATCTTTTATTTTGCAATACACAACAGAAAAATATGCCAAATTATATCAAATGGAAATACAAATTATCAATGTTTGTAGCTTGACATTGCCCAAAAACAGGCTATAGATTTTATAGTAAATTTTGATATACTTTGACATAATTGATAAGAAAATCTTGAGTAAGGTTGAGTATCAAAACAGTCCATATAAGTAGTATATATGAAAAGTTATATATATAAGTATCTGGGCATAGATTAATACAGTCAGTAGTATCAGGTAAAAATATAACTCCTCTGAAAGAATGCAATACAGTCGTGTCAAATAGTGTTTAACGTCCAAAGATCCAAATACATTCTAACACATTTGGGTCACTATTTATTACAGCGTATTTCTTCCATAATAAAATTACGGCATTCTGCCTTTTCGCAGAATTACTTTTCGTAGAATGTTACATTCCGCTGATTTTTCACTTCGCAGAATTTTTATTCCTATCCTATTGATAATCAATTCCAAAATCGTTCACAGTTTCAGAGATGCTTTTAACGAAATGACACTTCTGCAAAATGAGTTATTCGACGAAAAATAATTCTGCGTACCTTTTAGCTTCCTGTTTCTCCAAAAACAAAATGCAACATTTTTAAATGGGCAAGCCGGTGGGAATTTCTTACTATGGTCGTTATATTTGAGGAGTGTCTTTCAAAAGGGTTTATTTTTAGGAAATAAGCCCTTTTGAAAAGACGCTCCGCATTTTGCATCTTACATGTACATGTGCCACTATTTGATGCGGACTGTGCATAAATAATAAATAGCATTATATGCAACATTATGAAATATAACCGATGACAATAAGTGGGAGTTTTGGTAATGGATTTAATCTGGATTTACCATATATACTAGTGCATAACATACCTACATATATTAAGTGTATCGATATATAAAAGTATAATAGTGTATGGGATATTTACCTAGTGTATTTCATTGTAATAAGAGCGTTACGGAAGTGTAGCCTATCCGTTGCTGCGGTCTTATTGGTGAAATACACTAAAGTCAATGCCCATCAATTTCTCACTGCTAGATTTCTACTTACCTAAACTTTTTAAATCTATCATCCATCCTCTTCTCGCCTTATTGTTATTAATTTCAAAGTTGTACAAATGTATCTAAAGACGGGAATGTAAAATCTTTACTATAACAAGGAGTACAGGTAAGCTTTATTAAACAGACCTTAGATGGGAATAAGGCGCAGAAGAGATGTCTGCTGATAACCAAAACACACTAAGTAACAAATACCTACTTAAACAAAGTCGTATCTCATATGTCAATGTACTTACTAGATACGAGGTTTTGAAGAACAGTGACAAAAAAATCTTTTAAACTCATGTTTTTTTCGGACAGAGTTTGGAGTCTGACAGTTCGCTACCCTTCCCTTCCTTGTAAGAGCATCCTTATTGGTTCATATCTCCGCTTCGCTTCAGTGGACAGGACGGGCAGTGGAAATACTGGTGTCGCGTATCTCTTTCGGTTTTTAACAAAGTTTTGGATACATTTGTGCAGCGATTACTAAGCTAAAGTTATGTCTACATTGTGTCCAGTATGTACATCTATTGCTCTATGATTATCTTAAGGGAATACCTTTGCGGTGTTAGCACCGAGTCATAATATGAATAGCGATTATAAAGCTACTTTTATTGTTAAAGTAATTGTTCCGAATTATACAGCCTTAATAAATATCTAGGAGCACGTTAGCACTAGTTCCTGCCAAATAATTAGCTTTGTACCTAATCGCATTTATATTACGGCTGATAACACCGCAGGGTGTACCTATAAGTCTCGTACAAGGCGAGAAAAATCATTTTTCCGACCTATATATAAAAAATATATATTTAAATCCATTCTCCGTTATATTAGGGGATTTTCTATTCGTATCTGTGCGAATGCACTACTATGTTTAATGTTGTGAAAAGACGGCACATTAGTCTACCTAGTATGGCACAATGTAGACATAAATCCATTTATTATCGCTATTAATTTAACCATTTCAATATCATGCTTCCATACGCACCTCATAGATTAACGCTAACTTAAAGGTACCTTATAAAGCACTCCTTTAGAGTCGAAGGCTGTGACATAATAGCTTTAACCTTCCATTGTAGATACCATCCCAGCTCCCACGTCCAGCCACGGCTTCAGCGGCAAGCGGTAGCGACGAGCGGTGGCTATACGAGTGAGCGAGACCGCGCTCGGACCATCCGCTCCCAGCTAAGAAGTCGTGGCGTGTCTGTTAATGCAGCTATTACACTTTTCTAAATTAGTCACTGAAGAGGATGCAGCAATACGAAGGAGTGAGAAGAAGTTATCTCCATACATGTCTCACATATTGCTGCGTCCCGCTCGTCAGTGTCGATTTTAGGAAAGTGTAATTGCCGCATAAGCCCTGGTTTTATAGGATGGCGCCGTCAGCGGCGAGTGGCAGTCATTGGAGAGAGCGAGACACCACGATCAGACCTCCCGCTCCTTCCTATGATGGCCGTCGCTCGCTGCGGACGGCGCCGTCCTAGGAAACCAGGGCTTTAGGCCTGAGACTGTCAAAGTATACCAAATGAAGTACTGTCAAAATAGCTAAAATAAATCCGCGTAAAAATACAATATCTATTTCTATGATCGCTAAAAATCTATAAAAGAAAAAGTTATAGAATAAGTACCTACAACAAGATTCATATTATGTATGTAAGGATGGTTGTATATGTACTAGGTATTAGCTGTACCAAAATTTTCACGTCACATATATGTACATTTTATATTTAGACAGTCTCAACCTATCTCACACACCTTACGAGTACAAATATCATGTCCCTACTCCCTAGCTTAGGTCATTTTGTACCTTCCCATTGTACTGTACAGTATTACTAAAAACTTTAGTTGTAGGAACTTGTAAATCTAACTTCGCACGACCACTTAATGTTCACCCTTTAAAATTGTCTTCATATGTAATCGACTTGCTATTGAAAATTGTACTTTAACTCTATTACGTCATACAAATACGAGTATAGTCTATGAGCTCTTACGATTTTCTCGCGTTCGGTTTGAGATGTCAAATTGGGACTGCATAAGAGTGAGCGAGACGGGTAACACCAAAGGCCATTTTAAAAGCTCACGGACTGTAAGTAGGCTTGGGGTTACTATGTCAGTAGGAGGAGGATATATGTATATATGTATTTAAAAATATGTCAGTAAAGGACGTTACTATATGTGATTTTTATAATGAACGTGAAAGGACGCCTTAAGTTGGCCAACCGAATTGTCTCAGTCTGAAACCAACTTAATACGTAGGGAAGACCAAGGGGTTTTGAAACAGAGGTAAGTTGAAAACGTCAACTTCTCGCATCTACATCCGTTACCGAAGTAAGGACTCACACTGAAGGGACCGCGAGCGGTGGGGCGCATCTATAACAGAATTTAGATACCGAGAAATTGACTGTGTTTCAACTCACCTCTGTTTCAAAGCCTCTCCGTTATGCGAACGATGGTCACATTTATTTACCTCTATGTATGTGATAGTTATTTGTTTATACCATTACATCAACAAATTATCTACTCAGCATGGTAAACCAAGTTGTCGTATCTTTCAGATTCTCGCTCTAAATATATAAAAGTATTTATAATAAAGTTTTTATATACCGAGTAAATTAAGGCAATAATCAGAGCTAGATATCCGTACACTTGAGACAATAATAGTAACCCATTTATACGATATAAGGATACTGTGAACTTATAAAACAGTTGTAGGGATTCAATCATCATCATTTCAGCCATAGATCGCCCACTGCTGGACACAGGTTTCAATAGCCAGGGTAAGCAAGCCGAAGTGGCAATGCATGGGGTATACAGCTCGAAGAACTGATGTCCGTTGAGTGGCACAGAAAGTTCTCGAGTGGAGATCACGTACCGGCAAGCGCAGTGTAGGACGGGGGAGGTCCAGTACCCTTACAGTGACTGTAATCGCTAGCGACAGCTTAAACTATTTGTATGGAGAATTTTAGTTGTACAAAGTTACCGCTAGGGGCGCTATATACTATTCTCCATACAAATTGTTTACGCTGTCGTAAACAATTTGTATGGAATCGTGTAGGAAAATTAGAAGAAGAGATACTGCTCCAAGTCCGGCAAGGTGCCAACTTCAACATTGATATGTGTTCCTCCTGGTTTATGGCCAGATTCCGCCAAAAATAGGGAAAATTCGAAGGATATTGGGGAAGTCTTTGTCCAGCAGTGGGACAAAACGGGCTCACAATAAATAGATATTCTGTTTGATTATTTCAATAGATATTCAAGTTATGCGTCTCTCAATTTGATTTTCATTAAAATGTTAAGAACTTATCTAGTTACTTTTTAGATCGGAACTGTTTAAAAAGTTCACAGTACATCCTCTTTTTAGAACCTACAGTTTGTATTTTTCCACTTTTCCATATTGTATAACCGATAGCTTGGAATAACCACAACCGTTTTCACTCATATACGATGCTACACGAGGCATACAATAAAATAAGTACGTGAATTGAAAATTTAATGACTTTTCATTTGTGCCCATTAATGTATGACCAGAATGCGTTGCCCCACTCTATCGCAGGCCTTTATAATATTCGTGTGGCCTGGTATTAGACATTTCTCAAATAAATTTAAAAATCTCTAGCTATTTTCGGCTTTTTTTTAAAACATGACTTGAACTGTATCAGGGCTGTCTGTTTAGTCCTCACTACGGGTGAGTCGGACTTTGTGTGAGAGTATACGTATAACCCGCTAATGGGATTATTTCCGCGCCACGAGAGTGATTATAAATGGAGTGATTTGTTTCAGGTTTCTACCTGTGAAAACTTCAAGTTATTTGAAAAATTTCATACATTCAACGCAGTGCCTAAGCATTATAAGGCTCAAGGACTTCTTTGAGCGTGCAACTCAGTGGCGAAATCAAGAAATCAACATTTCTGTACAGTGGCAAATGCCGTAGCGTCTGGACACACACGGAAGAACTTAAAGTTGATTGACTGGACCCTATGAGGGTTAACACAGGGGACCAGGCTCTCCAGTCAGGGAGTCCTAGGTCGGTAAATTGCAAGACCTTCAATACAAATTCAGTACAGGCTGCCTTACCTATTTTCAAGCCGGGTGAATACTACCGGAAGTGAATATTTACTCCGGCCTCCGGAGGCCTAGGATCGGGCACACTATATTTATGGGGCAGTGGACAGCTAGGTGGTTACTAATCATATAAACTTTCACCTGCTAACTTCCGGTTCATTCAATTTAACGGTGATAGTTGAAACATTTTTGCCCATCAAACACTATCAGTGATACATTACTACTATAATACTGTCGTTCGTTGTCATTTCTCCGTTCAACATATAAAATTCCTTCATTCCAATCTGTGCCATCAAAAGTTAAGTTATTACTTGGTATGGTAATGTCATTATTAGTGATAGTGTCTGGACTGATTTTAATTACTTATTAACTCATTGCCTACATGCTCCCAGCGGCAAGATTACAAGAATTTACCTCAGGATAGAAGCAATTTGAGGAATATGTTCTCAATTTAGCAGAACATAATCATTATCACAGTCAGACATTTATTCAAGAGACTGGTCTACTTACCTTACCAATCAGGTAGACAGCGTGATTGTCTTGCTCCGCATAAAGGTAGGTAAGGATCGTATAGGGTACGGCAAACGCAAATGAAAATTGTAAAACATCAGTTCTTTATTGTGTCAATAAATAATTTAAATATCTTCAATAAATTAGCTCCTAAACTCTAGCCGTTCCGTGCGTGCTTACTATGTACATGATGTTTATTTAGAAGAGGTAGTTTAGTAGGTGGGCGATGATGAGGAAGATACCGTTGAGACGGAAGCTACGCTTGAATAGCTTGGTGACTGCGACCCAGAGGAGCTCGAGTCACCAGGGTAGTAGGAGTTGTAGGCGAGCTGAGAGGGATCCCAGACTCTGGAGTAAGGCCCATTGGCTGAGGGCTCCCATTGAGGGCCGTAAGAGTCCGAAGGGGCGGCGGGCGTGGAGACAGGGGTGCCGTACTGCGAAGCGGGGGGTCCGTACTGGGGCGCGGGCGGCGCGTCGCTTGGGGTCATCATCATTGGCATGGCTGGGGAAAAATTTTGTTGGTGAAAACGAGATTACATACTCATAATACTCAGGAGTACTTAAAAAACTTTACGAATATAAACACTACTAAAAAGGGTTATGTGTTGAGCATAATTATTCGCTGCGAGTAATATTAATTATGCAAATACATTGAATGGATTTATTCATTCGATGGGTCTCAGTGGTTAGGGAGTTAGTGGTTCTTGGCCCAACTTCATCATGCTCTGTAAATTATTGACGCTGGATTTAACAGTGACCACTTGAGAGGCGTAACTAGTCGGCAATAGCAAATTACATAATCGTAAGATAACTAATAACTTATTCTTATACTATTTGGTTGTCATAATAAAACCGGTTTCATGTTATACTCACCTCCCTTCTTCATGATTAGGTTGTAGATCAAGAACCCAAGAACCAGGGTGATGGCCAGTTTACTCAAGATCAGGGCCTTCACGGCCTTGATGCCGATGATGGTCACCAAGAGAGGCATGATGGCCTTCATCTTCAGCTTCAGGAGCAGAAGGACCGGCAGCAGAAGCTTCTTTTTCAAGAGGCCACGAGCTGTAAAGATACGGATCATAAGATAAGTTGGTTGACTTATCCAAAGGGAATTTAAACATTGGTTTGAGCAAAGCTATTTAAGTGTGAGTAAGAGTTAATCTCGATCGCGATATTGTATCTTTAATTGGGATAGTATTCAATAGTCTCAAAGATGGTCTGTAAGGACTTTGGACTTACCTTCACCATTTCCAGTCTCCTCTGGGAATTCGACGTCGAATCCCCTATCAGCTCTGTACGACACCTCAGCATTCTGGAAGATGAACTCAGGCAGCTTGAACCTGAACTCGTTCGCGTTCAGAATCCTCCCAACGCGGTCGAAGATCACTTTATCAATGTTTTTCTCATCGAACGCCCGGGCCGACTCAGAGTTCACTCCCAGTTGAGTATCCAGGTAGGAAAGCACTTTGACTTTCAAGCACGAGTTTGGCTTGCTGGTCTCAAAACAATCACTGATAACACTGTCTAACAAATCTTCACTTGTGCTTAAACGAGGGGTCTGAACTTCATTGTCCCCTATGCTATATCCCCTCACGACAACCACACAAGCTATAAGGTAAACACACTTCATTTTGAACAGGTCACTATCATTAGTTTTTTTTTTTAATTGGACGTTCGGCCCGGTTGGTTAATGGAGCAACAATGATTTAATTTTTCAATGGGCTTGGTTTTTATACGGGATCCTTAGGGCGGCAAGGCACGCGTTCGATGCGCGTGCGCCGCATGCAGAGCGCTTTCGTTGGCGAAGTATTTAAGAAAGTCCTGGTGGTGAGAGTGAGCGTTCTTTGACAAATATTTGTTTAATCGTTATATTGGGGATTTGTGAAGTATGATTAATAATTTAAGCTTGTTGAATTAGATACTTCTGCTTCTAGGGCCTAGTCATCTAATTCATTTTCAATAATTGCTTTAAAAAAAATTGCAGCATGTAAATATTCCATGATTCTAAAAGCTGAAAATGTACAAGAGTGTAGTTACTTCATTTGTTGCTGGGACATATTATAAGTAGGTACTAGATTTAGATAGGTACTCCTTTTGAATAGGGGGAATTTGAGATTGAGGATGTTTTCTTAGATAGGTATAAGTACTTATAGTTAATGCATTGATCTCACATATAAACCTGTATTAGAATCTGTTTTCTTTTTTAGACCCATTTTATAAAAGAGTTTTTTTCAGAATTTCGAATATAAGTCAGATAAAACAAGAACTCCAAAGTAATTGCTAGGAAGGAACGGGACCTTCCCATATTACGCTATGGCCGTACAACAGAGGTATGGTTGAAACATGGCCAACGCATTGATATGCGCAAGAGTGCGGCTCTCACCGTCCAAACACTCATACCAATCGATCGATCATCGCGCTTTTGTAATGTACGCTAATAGTATGTGTGGTGCTTTTGGATTTGCGGTTGTACCGTAGCGTAGACACACTGACTGTAAAGCTTTGGGACTTTGAGTACGTAAGGATAATAAATAATAATAACTTTTTTTTTGCACAAAATGAAATAACATATAAAGTAGGTACAAGAAGTGGTATTACGTGCATATTATGTTCATGTACGGAGTTGCCAGCGGACCCCGCACTAGGCTGAGCCTGTGTCGCGAGCAGCCAGTGGTACAATTAAAACATATCAATGGCAAAACAAACATTAGTAATTGTACCTACTTTTAAACTATGAAGGTCCTAATTCAACGAGGCGTTGATATATCCCTAATTAAGTAATATCTCGACTTTGTTGCGGCCTTTTACGGACATAATAGGTATTGAATTTTGCTATTCGTCGGTGATATCGTCGTCTGCGTGTCCCGAAATGATAATCGAATTAAACCTAAGTACTTTCTTGTGATGAACTTTTGACCATTTGAAAGAAATCCAGTTTAAAGAGATAACTTACTACTTATGTTGTTCTGTTGCGTTGTATTGTTATTTCTTACCACTAAACCATCAAAATTGGCTTAGTTCTTTTGTAAAAGTAGGTAAATAAGGTTCTCAAGTACATACTTTGTAAAATAAGCAAACGTGAAGAAAAAGAGAGAAATGGTTGAATTCCTGTCAAGTATCTATTAAGCTTTCAAACTGCATCCGAATTACGTCTTCAATAACAAAATTACATCAACATTTGGTCTAGAAAGTGAAACTTGCTCTTATTTAACAAAAAGCTTGTGTTCTATGTACTGCCAACGCCATTATGCAATATGGGGTGACGACATTTTGTATTCCATGCGCGCCGCCATTTGCATTGGCCGCCATGTCCGGATTGTGAAATGGGTGTTTCTCTTCCGTTCCGAACAGTGTCACTGTTACGTGCTTGATTAGTACTTAATTAGGCTATTTAGGAACATTTGGTTGGGAATGACCTAGGCTCCCTTGAAGGAAAGGTGCAGTCGATCAAAAGTATCTGACAATATTACCGCCAGATGTCAGAAGGCATACTACAATCGATAGTGTTTTTTTTTATGCTGACTATACGTTGTTATTTACTTTTTTTTAATGTAAACAAAGGTCTTATGTATACTTGTATAAGTAGTTTATTCGTAAATTAGTGTTTTATTTTATTACATACAGCACACTTGTTTAAGCTTTAGATTAAATTACAAGAAAATTAATAAAATCAGGGGAAATAATTCGTGTAGTTTTGAAAATTGGTACAGTTATACCGTATGGTGTCTAGATGAACATACTAAAAGTCCTCGAGGGTGGGGGCTGTGCTAAGGGAGTAGGGGGGGGGGTTAAAGGTACCTTTTTCCTGATTTTCGCTCATATCTCAAATATTTGTAGAAATAGTATTATGATTACTTCGGACAAAAGTTTTTACATAAAATTCCCTGCAAATTTGGTCATATTCATTTTTACTCTACGATCAATACTTTGGGAGCTACAGGGTGTGTAAGTTAACAAAAATATTAAAAAGTAGTTGTTCAAGAAAACGTAGTTTTTTCGTAGTTGCTCATCATAACACTTGTGTTGTGCCGTTGAGAGATTCCCGTTACCGGCTAATTCTCATTTGGGAATATTCCAAGAAAATTCCCATTGTTCCCGGGAATATACGAGCTTGGTGTATCCATTCCTTTGTTATTTAGTTTTAAGCTAATTAATTGAATACAAGCAAACCGTTTTCGCTTTTTGACTCGTCCTGAATCACCACTTAAAGTGAATATCATAAAATTTACCTGATGATTGACCCTGGAAGCCCGTAATGGATCGGATCTCAAGATACGTTCAACGTAGACATGTGCGGTTTTCGAATTTGAACTTATCTTGATAAGCAATTAGAGCCGGTATCATAAAATAAACCTGATGATGGATACTGTAAGCCTGTAATGGATCTCAGGATACGTTCAACGCACACATGTGCGGTTTTCGCATTTCAACTCATCTTGATGAGCAGTTAGAGCCGGTATCATAAAATAAACCTGATGATGGGCCTTAGAAGCCCGTAAGTAATGGATCTCAGGATACGTTCAACGTAGACATGTCTGGTCTTCGCATTTCAATTCACCTTGATAAGCAATTAGAGCCAATATCATAAAATAAACCTGATTATGGATCCTGGAAGCCCGTAATGGATCTCAGGATACGTTCAACGTACACATGTGCGGTTTTCGCATTTCAACTCATCTTGATGAGCAGTTAGAACCGGTATCATAAAATAAACCTGATCATATGATCATATTAACACAGATGAAATAAACCTGGTGGTGTCTAGATGAACATACTAAAAGTCCTCGAGGGTGAGGGCTGTGCTGAGTGAGTAGGGAGAGTTGAAGGTACTTTATTCAGATTTTAATAGCATTATAATTACTTCGAACAAAAGTTTCTATATAAAATTTCCTACAAATTTGACATATATATGTTTACTCTACGGTCAAGAGATTATAGTATTTTGGCGTACTATCTTGTCGTTCTGGTAGTATATAATACCAGACATGTACAAATAATATACAAATTATTTTATAGTACAAAATCCAACTCTGACGTTATTCGGCGGTCCGCGCCGCGCTGACGCCCGTAGTAGCTAAGGCCTTATCGAGATACCATGACTTTGCGCGACAGCGGCAGCGGCAGCGGTGTAGGTACGTATGTCTCGCTCACTGCTATGGCCGCCGTGCTCGGACTTCTCACTCAATCACTCGCTGCGCTGCTGCTTGCCGCGCAAAGTCGTGGCAGCTCCGTTACGGTAATTTCGCACGCTCGGACCGATATGGGGATTATATGTTCGATCAGCAGGTGACTAAGCGTGCTTATTCTAAACAAAAAAAAAAACATTATGATGGCGACGTATCCCTAAAAAAACTATTTTTCTTTTACGTTGAATGTATCCTGAGATTTTTTACGGGCTTCCAGGATCAATTATCAGGTTTATTTTATGACACCGGCTCTAATTGTTCATCAAGGTGAATTGAAATACGAAAACCGCACATGTCTACGTTGAACGTATCCTGAGATCCATTACGGGCTTCTAAGGTCCATCACCAGGTTTATTTAATGATACCGGCTCTAACTGCTCATCAAAATGAATTGAAATGCGAAGACCAGACATGTCTACGTTGAACGTATCCTGAGATCCATTACGGGCTTCTAAGGTCCATCATCAGGTTTATTTAATGATACCGGCTCTAACTGCTCATCAAAATGAATTGAAATGCGAAGACCAGACATGTCTACGTTGAACGTATCCTGAGATCCATTACGGGCTTCTAAGGTCTATCATCAGGTTTATTTAATGATACCGGCTCTAACTGCTCATCAAAATGAATTGAAATGCGAAGACCAGACATGTCTACGTTGAACGTATCCTGAGATCCATTACGGGCTTCTAAGGTCCATCATCAGGTTTATTTAATGATACCGGCTCCAACTGCTCATCAAAATGAATTGAAATGTGAAAACCGCACATGTCTACGTTGAACGTATCTTGAGATCCGATCCATTACGGGCTTCCAGGGTCCATCATCAGGTAAATTTTATGATACTCACTCTAAGTGATGATTCAGGATGAGTCAAAAAGTGAAAACGGTTTGCTTGTATTCAATTAATTAGCTCAAAACGAAATATCAAAGGAATGGGTCCACCGAGCTCGTATATTCCCGGGAACAATGGGAATTTACTTGGAATATTCCAAAATGGGAATTTACCGGTAACGGGAATTTCTCAACTACACAACGTTGCAACACGTTCGCGTGTTATGATGAGCAACTACGAAAAAACTACGTTTTCTTGAACGACCATTTTTAGGGTTCCGTACCCAAAGGGTAAAAACGGGACCCTATTACTGAGACTTCGCCGTCCGTCCGTCCGTCCGTCCGTCCGTCCATCCGTCCGTCCGTCCGTCCGTCCGTCCGTCTGTCACCAGGCTGTATCTCAACAACGGTGATAGCTAGACAGTTGAAATTTTCACAGATGATGTATTTCTATTGCCGCTATAACAACAAATACTAAAAATAAAATAAAATAAGTATTTAAGGGGGGCTCCCATACAACAAACTTGTTATAGATTATATATATGTATAGGTACGGAACCCTTCATGCGCGAGTCGGGCTCGCACTTGCCCAATTTTTTGATATTTCTGTTAACTTAAACAGGGTGTAGCTCCCAAAGTATTGATCGTAGAGTAAAAATGAATATGACTAAATTTGCAGGGAATTTTATGTAAAAACTTTTGTCCGAAGTAATCATAATACTATTTCTACAAATATTTGAGATATGAGCGAAAATCAGGAAAAAGGTACCTTTAACCCCCCCCTACTCCCTTAGCACAGCCCCCACCCTCGAGGACTTTTAGTATGTTCATCTAGACACCATACGGTATAACTGTACCAATTTTCAAAACTACACGAATTATTTCCCCTGATTGCCCATATTCGGCTTAATTTGCTTGAGCTACTACTATTTTATGCAAACCTACAGGACACAGTTATACGTTAGAATGAGACGGCACTACGTCGTTCTCACTCTAACATATAACTGCGTCCTGTAGGTTTGCCGTTGTTTGCCAAGCATGTGGACGCGACGTTAAATTCTTATACATAGGTACATATGATATTGGGACCTACCGCAAGATTTTGTCTTTATTTCTCACATATGAGTTTTTACCTTCAATAAAAACATAAATTGGAAAACTTATCCGTAGAGATGCTTCTTAGCTATGTTTGGTGGAGATAGAAAAAGTAGTTTCCAAGGTATTTGAAATTGGAACTAGGGACAAGATCTCAGCTAATATTGAAGCTAAGAATTCTAGTACCGATTGAATGAGGGCTTTATGATGACTAGATACGTGTGTCGGGGGTGTTTTATATTTTAAAGTTAGGTATTAGTGGTTTAGCCGGCAGTGCATTGTCATATCATCATCATCATCATTTCAGCCATAGGACGTCCACTACTGGACACAGGCCTCTTCAATAGACTTCCACATGAGCCGGATAGCAGCGACCCGCATCCAGCGAGTCCCCGCAACTCTAACCAGGTCGTCCGACCACCTTGCGGGTGGTCGTCCTACAACTCGTCGGTCGGTCGTCGGTCGTCCGTCGTTGTCATATCACACCCTTAATTTGGCAGTGTACCACAGGAGGCACTCTATCTTAGACCATCTTTTTCCATTTTTTTTCGAATCAGAAGTTTTTGCTCTATTCTACCTTAAGGGGCTACCCGCTCTCAATGACCTTCGATCTGTTGCGATAGTTTTTCCCATATTATAAATAGCTAATCATAATAACATAGTTTTTCCACAACAAAATACCGTATCAACCTACCTTTCACATGTCACTGACTTTGAGATACAGGCCGTCAAAGTTTACGATTTTTTCGGGGAAAAAGTTGTGGAAACGGTTTTTTGCGTTTTTCTCGAAAAGTATTCAGAAAAATAGAAAAAGCTTCACAACAAATTTTGTGGAATATGGTTTAGAACAATAAAATGTAAGATATTTTCTACATATACACCGGGGATAAAAGTAGAAACGAGATTAGTGTATTTTTGGTCCTTCACCGAATATTTTTTTATAAAATACAAAGTCGTTAAATCAAAATTCGGGTCACTACAAAGTGTTAAGCATAGACCATACTACAATAAATATTAAATAGGACATTATAACTCTATAATCCACAAACTAGATACGATGTAAAAATCATCAAATTGGCTGATTTCTGCAGGGAGCCCCTTAACGAGGCTTGAAGTAGCGACCTCCGTATTTTTTTGTCAAATTAAGGGTTAAGAGGCCTTATTCCTTTTGAAATTTTTATTTTTTCATATTATGACAAATATATTGATAACTTCAACCAACTTTTTGAAGTGAATAATACTTTTCCCCGAGTTCTAGGAAGTAACATAGCTTTTTCATGCTTTTATTGCGTATAGTCGAAAATAAATTAAAAAAAGTAATTTTCAGCGTGAATTTTGTCAATTTCGAGTAGTTTTCGAAACAAAAATTATCAATAAAAAATTCAAACTGTAGGTTTTTAATATATACCAATAAATCCCAATAGCCCTGTTCTAGGTAGTAACACCAATAAAATGTAAAGAAACATGTTTGATCATATAGAAAAATTTCTAAAAAGATCACCATTTTAAAAGGAATAAGGCCTCTTAAGTTAAATGATACTCTAACATTATAGTAATACTCAAACAGAAAAACTCACTAGTCAGTACGTATATCAATGTTATTTGTTTTGTTTTCAAATTTTCGTGTTAAGTAACACTATTTATTATACAAATGGCGTCGGCTATGGTCATACTGAAGCGCATTCCGCGTCGCGTCGACACTTTTACTTTACAAATAGTCTAGTTAACCTTTTTACGCATCGTTCCGAGTTTATTTTAAGATGTTAAATGTGATAAAGTAGCTATTTGCGAAAACAAATGGCTAATATAATTTATGCTTAAATATGACAATGCAAAATATTGTACCATTGATACAAAGATCAAAGCTAACGCCAAGAGTCCAGGCAAAGATGGAGGGTACCAGGCCACGAGGAAGATAGCCTGTAGCGAAGAAGATAAAAGCAGTTAATGGCTCATCATCACAATACGAATGCACGAGACAAGCGGATACTTATCATAGAAAAGGGCGGCGTGCTGTGAAGCTTGCCACTAACACCAGTACGTCTAGCACAACTGTGACGCGTGACTCTTTGTCGCGCGAGATATATTACCTATCTCTTTCTGTGCATTACTCTGAGAAAGTGACGGGTGACGCTAAGTCACGGGACAAATTTCATATTTCTAACAGGTGGAAATTAATATAGAGAACGAGAGAGCTTCGCGTTGTGTACACCCTAAAAAATAATACAATTAATTTGTCTGTAGTTGCCCGTCTAACACAATTACCCTTCGCGACTCTAGTCGCGCGACATAGCATCGCCCGTCTCTATCTAACAGTACAGCGAAGAAAGAGATAGGTAAAGGCTCCACTACACAATTGGCCATCATGGGCCATGATAAGGGACGCAGCTATACGACAGGACAAGACAGCAATATCACTTGTCTCCTCTAACGTATAGCTGCGTCCCTTATCATGGCCCATGATGGCCCATTGTGTAGACGAGCCTTAATATTTCTCGCGCGAGAATCAGTCGCGTATCACAGTTGTGCTGTGTTATGAAGAACATGTCTATTTAGCCCAACTTAACAGCACTTAAGTAAATACGTTAAGTAACATTTGCTGGGAACTTGGTATTATTTGAGCCCTTTGTTTTTGATGTACCTGTAAAATAACCTGTCAATTTTACTTATTCCGAATTTCCGCATGCAACAAATTGATTGGCAGGATGGTGGCAAAAAAACTGCGAAGTAGTTTTTCCTTTTTTAACGACAAGTTGACGCTCAAAGGTTTTGACGACGCGGTTGGCGCAGTGGTTAAGCAACTGCCTACTGAGCCGACGGTCCCGGGTTCAAATCCCGGCAAGGCCAAATATTTGTGTGAGGAACACGAATATTTGTGCCTGGGTCATGGATGTTCTATGTATTTAAGTATTTATTTATCTATATAAGTATGTATATCGTCGCCTAGTACCCATAACACAAGCCTTCTTGAACTTAATTTGGGACTAGGTTAATTTGGGTGAGGTTGTCTGACTTGTCTGATATTTATATTTTTTATTTATTTATATTTATAAAGGTATATTTTTTAAAGGTTTGTTTGTTTGTTTGTTTGTATTAATACAAAGATCGAAGCTAAAAAAATATATCATCAATCCCGGTATTTTCCGCCAGGTTACGTATTCCAATTTTTGTTTGAGCTTTGATCTTTGTATCAATGATTATTTTTTTTGGGGAAAAGCGTTATTGCATCATGCCTAATCGGGGGACTAGATCGGGTATGACGGACAGTATATTTTGGGACCTTACAACTGGGTTATTATAGTCCTGCCATAGCCGGCTCGCTTTCCTACCATAAACAGCTTGGAATAATCGAAATGGTCCCAGTGGGTCGCCGTAGGAATGCCTCGTCGCCTCCTGCATTGCAATGAATGTATGTATGTGTGTCTTAGTGGCACGGATTAATATTAAATTGGTGGTATTTTGGTTTGTTCTATAAATAGATATTGAGGTTGGCGTGTAGTTGTTTTTTTTGCTTGTACTATGGGTACTAGACGACGATATACATAATATAAATGCATATATTAATAACATCCTTGACCCAGGAACAAATATTCGAGTTCATCACACAAATATTTGCATTGCCTGGATTTGAACCCAGCACCGCCGGATCAGTAGGTAGGTGCACTACAAACTGCGCCAACTGCGTCGTCGAAATGTTTTCATTTATTCGTCACTGTCTGCTGCTGGATATAATTAATTAAGCCTTCCATTCAAAATCAACCCTGGATCTGTGATAACTTCTTTGAATCGAGACAAAAAGTCAATATGGGCCTTTATTCCTCCTAAGTTCTATGATTTCTTTGTCTTCGAGTATAAGGAAGATTAACCAAAGACCAGTGCCAAAGATACTCTTCTATACTAAGTATTACAAAATTATAGATTTGTATTGAAAATCAGTTACAATGTAAAGGGGTTATGATTTCAGGAAAAATCATGATTGACGATCGTCTTTTGTTTTGTATGGGCGTTTGGCGCCATGACAGTCTGGCGCTATCTGTTGATTTTTTTGCCCTCCCATCACGTAGGAAAATTACAAAACAAAATGCGATCCTGCATCACGCTACCAATATTTTTCCTGAAATCATAACCCCATACAAAATTGATTCTCAAAATAAATATAGAATTTTATAATACCTAGTATAGATACATTTTCTAATTTCGAAATGACTGATCATCATATGCAATTACAAAAAAAACAGCCAAGTGCGAGTCCGGTTCCGTATCGTATCTGGCCGGGTTAAGTTAAGTTTGCACCTGGTATGTGTACAAATCCCCTTCCCTCTTAATGGATTTTTATATCTTTTTAATTCATAATAATATTTTAATATGGTTTCTCTTTCTTTAATGGCCAAGGCGTGATCTTCTAGTGCTTAGGACCCCTTTTTTACGTTATGCATAGTAACTCTGATTCTTTAAGTTGACTAAGAGATAGCTTAAGTCCATTGACATGTAATGGGTAAAGGAGATAGGAAGATTAGGGCTTTGTGAACTAAATAATTAGCCTAAGAAGAGTGTTATCCTCCCGTCATTTACCAACCAGTCGACTGTAATTAACTAATAAATCCTCCAGCCCTGCACTTATTCTATAGATAGGGTCTTGATACAGTTGAGTGGATAATAAGGGAATAGGAACACATAGCTAGCTAAAGATGTAGGCTTCTATAGTAGAGGATTAGGATTACAATGAAACAACTAATAGGTTAATAAGGAATGTATATTGAATCTTTGTTTGTATTAAGATTTAATGAGTTTTATTTTTGCCAGTCAGGCCGGATTGTATTATATTTGTGCCAGAAGGGCTTTTATTAGTTTATTTTATTTAACTTTACCAACGGTTCACTTTAAGGCTTACTGTAAGGGGAAGAACCGTCAAGAAACCCCCCAGACTGCCTTAATACAAATTATATTTTTGAACAATTAAGCAAATGAATTATTACAAATATGAAATGCCATCATAGGCTCTGCCCATACCTAAATGATTAGCCTAACTTATCTCCTAACATGAAATGCATTTCACGAAGAGTATAATAGTAACCTTTCAGTATATATTGTCGTCTAGTAATCCTACATTAATATCATAAAGATACTTCTTCCTAGCCCTATACATATTGACACGCCAACGCCTTAATATAGTCAGAGGAGGAAAGTTCACTATTTGAGAAACTCCATGTAGCAACAAAAGGCTCCAAGTAATTAAGTTAAAGTCCAATTGAAGTCCTGTGGTATTTGGAATTAAGCTCCTAAAATCGAACTGCTTAAACAGATCAATTACTGTGTTAAGACGTTTATCGTGTACGCCTAGCCCAATTCCAATGACCACAGTCTAAACTTTCATATGGATGTTTATGTATTAAAGCATAGAGTCCCCAAAGAGTTAATTTTAATAGTTTTATTTCACTGTAGTTCCCTATGATCCTGCCAGACTCCGAGAGACTCCACTAAGTCCATAAAACTGATCTAATTCAAAACCAGTTGAAGTGACCTGAAGTCACTTTTAAGGGACTCCATATAGCCGCAATAGGCCCTAGACAGTCAAGTTATGGTCCAATTGAAGACCTGTGGTATTTGGAATTAAGCTCCTAAAATCGAACTGCTTAAACAGATCAATTACTGTGTTAAGACGTTTATCGTGTACGCCTAGCCCAATTCCAATGACCACAGTCTAAACTTTCATATGGATGTTTAAGTATTAAAGCATAGAGTCCCCAAAGAGTTAATTTTAATAGTTTTATTTCACTGTAGTTCCCTATGATCCTGCCAGACTCCGAGAGACTCCACTAAGTCCATAAAACTGATCTAATTCAAAACCAGTTGAAGTGACCTGAAGTTAAATGTGATCAGAGGTTTGTGTTAACAGCGTTTTCGACGAAGTAGGGTAGTTGTAATTTGCGCTGCGGATTCTGACCACATCTACACAATCAGATGCCTTCCTTTGGTTATTTACGTATTTAACAGATAGCGTAGAGTCTCCCTAATGAATTGATTTTAATAATATTTTGTCGCTGCAAATCCCCAAGATTCCGCCAGGTTCCACTAGTTTAATAATTAGCAGAAACTCCACATGGACCATCTGTCCTAAGATGATTAACTCTAATCCAGTTGTAGATACTTGGGTTTAAATGCATCCAGGGTTTGTGTTAACAGCGCTTTTGACGAAGTAGTTGTGAGATAGCACCATGAACCTGATTGCATTAATCCCAAGCTGAAATCTATCTCTGGTTGTTTAAATATTAAAACAAGAGTAGAGTTTCTGACCTAATAGCAATCAAAAGTCTACTTAGTTACCGCGCGTGGCTATTGGAGTGTCATTATTGCAGTAGTCCTCACCTACTGCTTAGGCCAGGTAAAAGTTGAATTCCAAATAATCAAAGTTATCCCATGGGTAGGGTTGAAATAGTCCTAAAAGGTTACTTCGATCACTTCGGAAGAAAGTTATGTACATATCAAAATCCCAATATTCAAATTTGATGACATAAATATTAGTAGTCTACATTTAAACAATCTATGTACATATCCTGGCTCCGACATATAACTAAGTTAAATACATAAACGACACATCAGTTGGTATTTCTTTAACTATGAAATGATCACATAAATCCCATACGCAACTCGGGAATGGACACACAGGAGAACAAGGTACGTTAGTAAGATATTAACGGAAATAAGCACATGAGAGATATCAGTCCGTATCCAATTCCGTCCTCACAACTAAACAATAAATTCCGAAACTAATATTATCAATTAGCAGTCTATTTTAACTTAATCTTTGTGACGAACTCTGAATTAAACGCAGTCTGATATGAACACATAAAACAGAATGAACACTTATAAAAGGCACAACACAATACAAAAGAAATTAATGCATTAGTAAACAGTTCGCATAGCAAGATAAGGCAATGGGAAGTTATTCTCCCAGCTTCTAATAGATTTGGAAACTGTGTCCAGACTAACATATTTTCTTTTGCAAGAAATATGTTTGTCTTTCTGCAAGGATTCTAAGTCCAGACTGATAGACATCCACTGTGAGGTTTAGTCTTTCAGCCGACAGAGTTAATTTGCCTTCTTAAAAGAGGAGATGGGTCATTTTCACCGGTTGGTTTAACATTTCCTCTTCTAAGTAAATAAAAAGTCCCAATAATATCTTGTTGTCACCGTGAGGAATTCCCGATATTATTGGAAGATTTTAATACATAAGGAATAAAGCCCAATAACACCTTTGTTGTCACCATGTGAGGTTGCCCAGTGTTATTGGAAAGATTTCTTACCCGAGGTCCTGGAGAGAGTTCCTGTTCTGTTCACTGCTGATCACTGAATCCCCCCCCATCCCAATGTATGGCCTTTTATACCCGATTCCTAACTTTTTAAAATTCAATCTACGTGGCTATTTCCTGATTTTCGCGGGAATTCAGTTCCACGTAAGCAAAACAGTCTCAAGCCAATTTAAAACCGCTGACTTTGTATATTCCAATTTGATTGAATAGAACTTTAAATTACAAACCTTATACCCATAAATAAAGCTTAAATCAGGGTATATTTTATGATTAATATTATATTATAAATCTAATCTTTAATATTTTCCATTGAAATAAAATGTTTGAGATACCTTTTATAACATCGACATTTTGTATTCCATAGACCATATTTGGTGTGATTTGCCTATGGTTATTGCCCAATGTTTCCCCTCAATATTTGCAGTCAATTCTCCATACTATTAAAAAAACATTTCTTATTTTAACAGCCACATTTATTAAATAAATACTAGCATTAATTGTACTCTCTATTAAAATTGTTTACTAAAATTAATTTTCACTTAATTCCGTCAGTACGACAATCACTTTGCTCAATGTATTGCTAATCCCTGGCTACCCCAAATTGACCCAAAGATTATAGAATATTAAAAAGTTACAAATGTAAACAAAAGTAAAAGAATCTCCTGTGTTATTTTTAATAGGATTTCAATATATCTGAACTTGTTTGGATAATTGCAAATAAAATATTTGCCCGGTAAGTAAATACTAATCCCTTTTCCTATGGCACAGCCTAAACATTTTTCGACAATTGCATTGCATAACCTAACAATAATAACATTGGTTATAACTCTTACTTTTCTGCTTTAACAAGTAATAACCAAATGTTATCTTGTTACATATTTATATGATTCTGTGATACAATTAATGATGCCTTAATAGACAAGCTCTAATCCATACTTTGTTCACATTTCAGTTAATAAACAATGGATGCGTATACAGCATCCATATGAATACAATGGATCGCCGACAAAGGAAATTTTCCAAGATTCATTCATAAGAATCACAACTCCTGTGCTGCCAACCAATAAAGCCAAGAAGGCTTCCTATATAATGTGTTTAAATTCGGAAGAACCAAGAGTTGCAGTTAAATGAAAAATGAGATATTTATTACAAAACATAACCTTAATTTGAACAAGAAATGGATTTTTGACCATAAACTTTAGAGTTTAATACAAAATGGAGTCTGTCTCAAGTATTGAAGATCCCAACAGGATTGTATGGAGATATTTTTATGAAGCAGCTTCAGAAGAAAATGTTGATGATGTACTTGGGTCTGGTACAGCTCTGCCCCCTGCGTCTTGAAATTTTGCATAGGTCTATGCAAAATTACAAACGCAAATTCTCTAAATTGAAACCCCTAGATTCCCCTATGCAACTGTAAAACTCCTCACGAATATCTCCCTTCCATTCAACAGCACCATCTTTAATTAGTTCATTCCTCCTTTTTTTTTTTTTTTCTCAACTTTCATATTCTCTTAGTGCACTCTTTCTCCATCCCATGCTCTCCCGTCTCGTTCACTTGCCCAGGTTCACCTATAAGTACATAGTATTAAGACCTACCCAAAACTTTTTACGAGAACTACAATTGCTAATTATTTTACTGCTATACATCAAATGAATAATAACCCAATATAAATATTCAAAAAAAAATTACTATGTGTGATAGGGATTCGGGTCGGTTGACGCGAAGAGGGAACCTTGATGAACAATATAAAGTAAGTATATTGAGAAAGTGTTACATTATAGAAGGAGTTAGCTAACTAAAGGATTAATATTCAATAACATAAGCGTTAGGGCGCCAAGTATACTTCAGTGGATCCAAAGGTAGGTGTGCCTCAGCAGTGCTCCAGAACCGGGTAATCCCTACTACTGATTTGTAGGTTCCGAAGTCAATCTCTCTCTGTACACGTGGAGGCGAGAGCAATGCAAAAAAAAAATCCCTAGTTGATCAAAATCGAGAACATATACATCGATGGACCTCATTAAATCAAGGAAAACGACGTGATGTAAAAATGCATGAGCAGCGTACAGAGTCATCTATGGGGTAGCTGGGTAAATACTTTATATACAACCAAGATATGGTTGTTTTTAACTTTAACAATAACTAGGCCATTATACACATCGTGAAACACATTGCAATTATTTTTTTTCTCTTATCAGAAACTTGATATAAGCATGTTAAGATTGATACTAGTGCCATCTAGGACTGAGCGTATTAACTACAAAATCAATATAATTCTCTGATATCTAACTTTGTTAAGTTTTTACAAGCAATATTACTCAAGGTATATGCAAGCGTTATAAAGCGCGTTGTCTTATATTTTTAAAGCATTCTAATAAATGATTATAAACAATGAAAGCAAACACTCGCGCCATCTAGAATAGATGCTGAGTATTAACTATGCAGAACTTACTAAAATGTTGCCTATAACAAAAATAAATTCAATTAGAGTAGAATTTGAACCACTAATAAAGGGACCCAAAACCCAGTTCGTAACAAAACTACAATTTTACTATATTAACTATTAATCGCATCCCTTAATCGCAACTTTCAAATTTGAACCGAGCTGAATCGTAATGTTATTTATCACAAATATAATAGTACATGACCCTTAAATGCAATACCAGATTCAGAGTTTAATCAATTTTAAGTTTGATCTGGTCAGATTGTTCGTAAAATATTGATTAAGCAAAATATATTCAGATTAAAAATAAAATATCGATAACGTTGATCAATAATCGGTAGAAATGACAAATACTATATCTTGGCTACATTTAGTAATTAAATAATGTGTGTTCAAAACCTGAATCCAACGACTATAATATATATCCTGAATGTTAACTGATACATGATCTAATCGTTCATCTAAGGTAACTTCAAGGACGACCTAATTGCAAACCTGATTTGATAAGATTGAACCACCCAATATGTCAAATTCTATCCAATCTAGTCAGCTAGTAGTGACAGTATAACCATTTCTTTTTTCGCGTATGGTCACTCTGCTTTGGCTGTCAAACGAACAAAGTCAAATATTGTCAATGTCAAACTAACAAGGTTTTGTTAAAATTGCTCCATTACGTTTATTATAAAGAATCGACATAATGCCATCATGAACAACAGATTAAACTAAAAGAACAACTGGCAGTCCGGCACATTGTAATTGGATGCGCGATTCAGCACTCCACGAACCCTCTGGTCATGCAATAAACCAAACAACTTGCCGAAAAACATGCCACTGATTAAACTACGCAAAAATCACACTGGTAAGTATTTTCTATTTTATATTATTTACAACCTGTAAAATGCGAATGTTATGTAACCGACCTGACCCCCTTTTTTTTTCAAAAATCGCCCTTGTTCTAACTGTATAGAAAAGACAAATATCAATAATTGAAATCATGACGAAGGCAAAATTTCGAATTTAAATGTAATCCAAAGAAACTTCCTTCCCATAACCTTGTTCTAATCTATGATTTTGTTAGTATAACTATACAAATGTCGGAGTCAAATATTCTATCCATGAAGTATTTAAATCTCAACAATACTTATATACATTTTTCTTTTTCAGTATATAGCAATGATGGCTCAAAATAAAATGATCAGTGACCGCTGCAGAAGCCTATGGAAATCAAGAGAAGATCCAAAGATACAAATTGCACTTACAATTTTCGTTAAATAAGTTATCCAGTGTTGTGGCTCCCCTGATAATCCATGAACATGCAGTGCTCGCTCGGTGCAGCCAAACATGAAGACCTGCTTCTGTTCCAATAACTCCATGAGTTGAATAAATGAACATCAAACTCTTACCTTTATTGTAGTAGAAGTTATCTGCGTTTCCCGCAATATTGTTGCCATGATGGGTGCGCTCCTACTACCTGTTTGTTGTAGGTCTTGGCCGCTGCCTTATGAAAAATGTAAAAGGTTAATTAAAGGATTTGTAAATGGTGTTTTTTATTGAGAACTATGTGTAACCATAAAAGAAGACAGTGTTAATAGCACAATATGAAATATTGACCCGACATATTACTATATATTGTACCCAAAAATCTGCCTCCCACAAAGGCAGATGGTTCTTCATTTCAGCCCGAATCTTAACTGCACATTGTTGGCCCTGTATAGAATCGCGAAGTCTGGTGCACAGCGTCATCTGTTGACATCAATCCTTAGCAGTTATAAATCTGATACAGACGAAGTTGTACATTCCAGTGGTATACCAAGGATATGCTCTCTTAAGTTGCTAAACCCTCTGCCCCCGAATATTAATCTCATCAACCCATCATTCTTTTATATATGTGTACATAATTCTATTTAGATTTAATCAAAATCTTATCAAGAAAATCGCCCGCATAAGTGGCGCCATCTGCAGGAATATTTGATAACCACTGATAAGGTATGTTAGGGCTGTGCAAATGTGAAAAGGTATCGTATCGATAGTTTTGAACCAAACGTTACTAGGCGTTTATTCTTCTTTTGTCGTGCACTCATGGCATTGGTTCTGGGTAGCTTTTCTACTGCTTCTGTCATTTTATGATTCCATGTAGCGTTATGCGTTAATTATGCTGTAGCTTGTCTATGATTCGATGAAATCCATCACGTTGATGATCGCCCAAATGTTCTTTTGTCCAATATCTGGTGATGAATCTGAAGATCTTGACAATTACATTTATTTCCGAGTAAATTTTCATTTCTTGTCCAAGCACGTATTACACGGTTTAGATATCACACACACATTTATGGACACATTGTAATTGCAGACAACTCTCTTGAGATGGACCCCTGTGGCTGCCACTAATTTCACATCATAAACACCTACACTCGACACGTTCTAGACACTATAACACTCGCGTTAAAAATGAAATAAATAATTGCTTCATACTAAGGTATGTGCAAAATTTTGAAACACCGCATGACATTGTTAATTGGTAAATTCTAGCAAATCTGATTTGATAATTGAAGTTAAGTATCGATGAACAAACTAAACCCCAACGACAAAATTTATTATCTGTTCACAATTCCGCCGTATATCGATATTTCTTACAAAATAGTATCGACCAGTACAACACTATTTTGACCCTGAGATCCTTGACAAATTCAATAATGGCGACATGTTATCTCTTTTAATCTTGTACTATACTTTGAAATTTAAATGTCTACATTTAATTGATCCTATTAATCTACCGTTGACATTTTATTCATTTACATGAGTGTTTGTTTGTGCCGGCCGGTACTATCGTGTTGTGAAAACATTATACATAACAAATAACCATGTGGAGTTGTGTTTATAACGTGTTTTGAAGTTAAATCTATAAGTGGGCAATTATCCGATAAATAATACGTGTTATATGTGAATAGAATAAAAGTTTCAATTATTATTCCAATCGTAAGGTGCATTGGATGTTAGAACAAGGTTTATGATATCAAACTAACCTACAAGTTGTTGTGACTTGGTGACATTCTCATATATTGACTAATCCCGGAGCTTAAAACCGAGATTTATATACACTAGGTAAGTATTCCCCTTTTTTTTTTCTTCTTTTTTAGACTAACATTCTGGTTAAAGACATTTGTTTTACTCAAAAGAAATATTACATTTCGCTTAATGAGTATTTCACTATTATAAAATGTTGTGAGCTTGTCTAACTATAAGTAACCAGATTACAACTATGTATGAATAAATCACTAACAGACAATAAAGACATGTTGTTTTGGCACTAGTTTACGTTGGAATACAAGGAGTACCTACTTAGTTTTATTTTTAGATTTAGCTTTACTGTGAATTTATAATACTCGCATTGTACATAATATCATTTACTGCCCCAGGAGAAGTAATATTAATACATTATATAACATTGAAGGTGAACTACTGGTAAATTAGAATTTTACTGTCACCGCCTACTAGTTCTAAAAATGTTGAATGAAATATTGAAAAGTAACAATTTAATTGTAAAATGTCTATAGATATTTGATGTATAGAATGAAACAAAAATAGTGTAACCAATAGACTTGTTAACAACTAATTTGTCTCGGCTTTGGACATAACCCATATAAGTGATTTTTTTTTTATTCACATTTGCCTTTTAGTTTCCAGATTTGAATGGTGAGAGAAACTATATCCAACAACAATTACACATTCAATGCATGTCAAGAATTTTTTTCTCCAAGAACTATTCACGGTAAGTCAAATTTAATTAGAACTACTAATAACAATATTGATAAATAATTAAGCTTATGTATACATATTGATATATAAATAAAGAGTTCATATCTGCCTTCTAACTTCATGACAATTGATAAATGCTAAACAAAATTTAATATTCTCCCTTCTGTTTACAGCGAGAATCGACGTGGGAGATAAGAACTTTAGAAATTGAATAGGAGATTTCCAACAGGTAAATATTTTAACTAATTTAACCTATCAATATCTTTGTGTCTGTCTAGTCTGTCTGTGATTAGATTGTACTCAAAAATAATATTTCTTTGACAAATAATAATAGTTTTATATTTTTGCATTAATATATTGAAGATATGTATATAACAACTGATCTGATGAAGTTGTTTTGTTTATCAATTGTTTTTTCAATAATTATTATTAGCTAAATTTTTAATCCCTAGAAATACATTTAATGAATTTTTTTGAATATGAATCATATAGGACTGCCCCCAATATTTTAATCTTCTGCCCACATATGGAATTATATACATGATCTGCCCCCCATGTGATCAACCCTTTGACCGCCAAGCTGTTGAAAGGTGTCAATGTTGATATGTTACTACTAAACCCACCATGAACTTCAAAAGTTCCCCGTTAACTTTCCCTGTGATATTTGTGTCATAGTGACCAACCCCACTACCTGGCGTTCAAAAAGGCTAATCTGAAAGCAATGTTGAAAAATAGTTTTCATAATTATAAAAGGTATCTATTATAGTGAACCAGTACTTCAAAGCGCATTATCACAAAATTTACACCTTGATTTTTTTATTTTTTCAGCGGAAGATAAATCCGGAGCCAAGCGGGACTACACTGGAAGTTTGAAAATTAAACAATTCCTGCGAAGCTATGAAGAACCAGTCACTAGTCTACTAAATAGCTTTTAAACCTAAATTAAGCAATGCATGCATTAGTGGAAAAATTATAACACAATTTTACTTTATCTGGACTCAAGCTATTCTCTCAGAAAACCTCCATTTTCACGAACAGCAAACTGTGACCTAGAAAGGTCACTTAAAACCATATTGTTTCCCCCTGCCCCTGATAAATACCCCTAATTTATTCTGGTCACGGTACTTTTAAACTGTACAAATCCCCTTCCCTCTTAATGGATTTTTATATCTTTTTAATTCATAATAATATTTTAATATGGTTTCTCTTTCTTTAATGGCCAAGGCGTGATCTTCTAGTGCTTAGGACCCCTTTTTTACGTTATGCATAGTAACTCTGATTCTTTAAGTTGACTAAGAGATAGCTTAAGTCCATTGACATGTAATGGGTAAAGGAGATAGGAAGATTAGGGCTTTGTGAACTAAATAATTAGCCTAAGAAGAGTGTTATCCTCCCGTCATTTACCAACCAGTCGACTGTAATTAACTAATAAATCCTCCAGCCCTGCACTTATTCTATAGATAGGGTCTTGATACAGTTGAGTGGATAATAAGGGAATAGGAACACATAGCTAGCTAAAGATGTAGGCTTCTATAGTAGAGGATTAGGATTACAATGAAACAACTAATAGGTTAATAAGGAATGTATATTGAATCTTTGTTTGTATTAAGATTTAATGAGTTTTATTTTTGCCAGTCAGGCCGGATTGTATTATATTTGTGCCAGAAGGGCTTTTATTAGTTTATTTTATTTAACTTTACCAACGGTTCACTATAAGGCTTACTGTAAGGGGAAGAACCGTCAAGAAACCCCCCAGACTGCCTTAATACAAATTATATTTTTGAACAATTAAGCAAATGAATTATTACAAATATGAAATGCCATCATAGGCTCTGCCCATACCTAAATGATTAGCCTAACTTATCTCCTAACATGAAATGCATTTCACGAAGAGTATAATAGTAACCTTTCAGTATATATTGTCGTCTAGTAATCCTACATTAATATCATAAAGATACTTCTTCCTAGCCCTATACATATTGACACGCCAACGCCTTAATATAGTCAGAGGAGGAAAGTTCACTATTTGAGAAACTCCATGTAGCAACAAAAGGCTCCAAGTAATTAAGTTAAAGTCCAATTGAAGTCCTGTGGTATTTGGAATTAAGCTCCTAAAATCGAACTGCTTAAACAGATCAATTACTGTGTTAAGACGTTTATCGTGTACGCCTAGCCCAATTCCAATGACCACAGTCTAAACTTTCATATGGATGTTTATGTATTAAAGCATAGAGTCCCCAAAGAGTTAATTTTAATAGTTTTATTTCACTGTAGTTCCCTATGATCCTGCCAGACTCCGAGAGACTCCACTAAGTCCATAAAACTGATCTAATTCAAAACCAGTTGAAGTGACCTGAAGTCACTTTTAAGGGACTCCATATAGCCGCAATAGGCCCTAGACAGTCAAGTTATGGTCCAATTGAAGACCTGTGGTATTTGGAATTAAGCTCCTAAAATCGAACTGCTTAAACAGATCAATTACTGTGTTAAGACGTTTATCGTGTACGCCTAGCCCAATTCCAATGACCACAGTCTAAACTTTCATATGGATGTTTAAGTATTAAAGCATAGAGTCCCCAAAGAGTTAATTTTAATAGTTTTATTTCACTGTAGTTCCCTATGATCCTGCCAGACTCCGAGAGACTCCACTAAGTCCATAAAACTGATCTAATTCAAAACCAGTTGAAGTGACCTGAAGTTAAATGTGATCAGAGGTTTGTGTTAACAGCGTTTTCGACGAAGTAGGGTAGTTGTAATTTGCGCTGCGGATTCTGACCACATCTACACAATCAGATGCCTTCCTTTGGTTATTTACGTATTTAACAGATAGCGTAGAGTCTCCCTAATGAATTGATTTTAATAATATTTTGTCGCTGCAAATCCCCAAGATTCCGCCAGGTTCCACTAGTTTAATAATTAGCAGAAACTCCACATGGACCATCTGTCCTAAGATGATTAACTCTAATCCAGTTGTAGATACTTGGGTTTAAATGCATCCAGGGTTTGTGTTAACAGCGCTTTTGACGAAGTAGTTGTGAGATAGCACCATGAACCTGATTGCATTAATCCCAAGCTGAAATCTATCTCTGGTTGTTTAAATATTAAAACAAGAGTAGAGTTTCTGACCTAATAGCAATCAAAAGTCTACTTAGTTACCGCGCGTGGCTATTGGAGTGTCATTATTGCAGTAGTCCTCACCTACTGCTTAGGCCAGGTAAAAGTTGAATTCCAAATAATCAAAGTTATCCCATGGGTAGGGTTGAAATAGTCCTAAAAGGTTACTTCGATCACTTCGGAAGAAAGTTATGTACATATCAAAATCCCAATATTCAAATTTGATGACATAAATATTAGTAGTCTACATTTAAACAATCTATGTACATATCCTGGCTCCGACATATAACTAAGTTAAATACATAAACGACACATCAGTTGGTATTTCTTTAACTATGAAATGATCACATAAATCCCATACGCAACTCGGGAATGGACACACAGGAGAACAAGGTACGTTAGTAAGATATTAACGGAAATAAGCACATGAGAGATATCAGTCCGTATCCAATTCCGTCCTCACAACTAAACAATAAATTCCGAAACTAATATTATCAATTAGCAGTCTATTTTAACTTAATCTTTGTGACGAACTCTGAATTAAACGCAGTCTGATATGAACACATAAAACAGAATGAACACTTATAAAAGGCACAACACAATACAAAAGAAATTAATGCATTAGTAAACAGTTCGCATAGCAAGATAAGGCAATGGGAAGTTATTCTCCCAGCTTCTAATAGATTTGGAAACTGTGTCCAGACTAACATATTTTCTTTTGCAAGAAATATGTTTGTCTTTCTGCAAGGATTCTAAGTCCAGACTGATAGACATCCACTGTGAGGTTTAGTCTTTCAGCCGACAGAGTTAATTTGCCTTCTTAAAAGAGGAGATGGGTCATTTTCACCGGTTGGTTTAACATTTCCTCTTCTAAGTAAATAAAAAGTCCCAATAATATCTTGTTGTCACCGTGAGGAATTCCCGATATTATTGGAAGATTTTAATACATAAGGAATAAAGCCCAATAACACCTTTGTTGTCACCATGTGAGGTTGCCCAGTGTTATTGGAAAGATTTCTTACCCGAGGTCCTGGAGAGAGTTCCTGTTCTGTTCACTGCTGATCACTGAATCCCCCCCCATCCCAATGTATGGCCTTTTATACCCGATTCCTAACTTTTTAAAATTCAATCTACGTGGCTATTTCCTGATTTTCGCGGGAATTCAGTTCCACGTAAGCAAAACAGTCTCAAGCCAATTTAAAACCGCTGACTTTGTATATTCCAATTTGATTGAATAGAACTTTAAATTACAAACCTTATACCCATAAATAAAGCTTAAATCAGGGTATATTTTATGATTAATATTATATTATAAATCTAATCTTTAATATTTTCCATTGAAATAAAATGTTTGAGATACCTTTTATAACATCGACATTTTGTATTCCATAGACCATATTTGGTGTGATTTGCCTATGGTTATTGCCCAATGTTTCCCCTCAATATTTGCAGTCAATTCTCCATACTATTAAAAAAACATTTCTTATTTTAACAGCCACATTTATTAAATAAATACTAGCATTAATTGTACTCTCTATTAAAATTGTTTACTAAAATTAATTTTCACTTAATTCCGTCAGTACGACAATCACTTTGCTCAATGTATTGCTAATCCCTGGCTACCCCAAATTGACCCAAAGATTATAGAATATTAAAAAGTTACAAATGTAAACAAAAGTAAAAGAATCTCCTGTGTTATTTTTAATAGGATTTCAATATATCTGAACTTGTTTGGATAATTGCAAATAAAATATTTGCCCGGTAAGTAAATACTAATCCCTTTTCCTATGGCACAGCCTAAACATTTTTCGACAATTGCATTGCATAACCTAACAATAATAACATTGGTTATAACTCTTACTTTTCTGCTTTAACAAGTAATAACCAAATGTTATCTTGTTACATATTTATATGATTCTGTGATACAATTAATGATGCCTTAATAGACAAGCTCTAATCCATACTTTGTTCACATTTCAGTTAATAAACAATGGATGCGTATACAGCATCCATATGAATACAATGGATCGCCGACAAAGGAAATTTTCCAAGATTCATTCATAAGAATCACAACTCCTGTGCTGCCAACCAATAAAGCCAAGAAGGCTTCCTATATAATGTGTTTAAATTCGGAAGAACCAAGAGTTGCAGTTAAATGAAAAATGAGATATTTATTACAAAACATAACCTTAATTTGAACAAGAAATGGATTTTTGACCATAAACTTTAGAGTTTAATACAAAATGGAGTCTGTCTCAAGTATTGAAGATCCCAACAGGATTGTATGGAGATATTTTTATGAAGCAGCTTCAGAAGAAAATGTTGATGATGTACTTGGGTCTGGTACATATGTATGGCACCACATACAAATGAGGTGCAAAGTTAACGCAACCGATTACGTTTGTTGTATGGCAGTCCCACTTGAATAACAGAAATAAATCGCCAACAGAAATAAATGTACTGTGAAAATTTCAACTGTGTAGCTATCACGGTTCATGAGATACAGCCTGGTGACAGAAGGACAGACAGACAGACATATAGACAGACAGGCAGACGGACGGACAGCGTAGTCTTAGTAATAGGGTCCCGTTTTTTACTCTTTGGGTACGGAACCCTAAAAAGGTAGGTTATGTTCTATATTTCCATAGGTCGACGCTCGCTAAGCTGAAAAAGGCAGGTCTAATACTAATACCCAAAATAGTCTGTGCTCATCAGGGATCATAAAAATGCGAGCCAAATTCATTGAAATGTTAGGGGCGTCACTGGTTGTCATACTTAAATTTCAATCGATTTTGCTTGCATTTAACGATCCCTGCACGTCTAGCATAACTGTGACCCGCGACTTTTTGTCCCAGCGGTGATAATTTTATAATTTTGTAGGTACCACTTTCCTATTGTATACCTATACTATTATAAAATGCTAGAATTGTACTGAAAATCTTTTTTCTATAGAGATGGGTCATGCTTTCAGGAAAAATCTTAATAGCGTGATTCAGGATCGTCGTGTTTGTATGGACACGCGGCGCCATGCCAGCCTGGCGCCATCTGTTGGTCATAAGTTCCATTGTCCTCTTATCACCGAAACGGCTGGTCAAATTTTAACCCATTTCGGTACAGGGATAGCCGGACATCCAAAGATGGTTATAGGATACTTTTTATCCGTCTACGGTAAACAAAAATACGAGGACGAAGTTGCTTGTTGAAGTAGGAGGTGCCCTCTAGTAATGACACAAGACATTGATGACACTACCTACATTAAATACATTAACAAATCCTCATTTATAGAGTTCGAATACCAGCCTCTGGTATGTCAAAGGAAAGGAAGGATGCGAGGTGCTCGGAAAGCTAACTAGGATTAGAAAGTATCCTGCATTCGCCAAGGTTCATACTGTATTAGGGGCACGTATCAGGATTTTGGCGCGAAAAGCTTTTTAGAAAATATTTGATGCTGTTTGCATTTAAATTGAGGTCTAATTGGTATTGCTAAGTCATTTTTATAATTTACTTGTCTAAGTAATTCATTGCCTCACCTCTATCATACTCATACACAATTACACATTTACTTATTAATAAAATTACAAAGTCAAAGTTTATTTTAAAATAAACACATACAATATAATATTTACAATACTAAAAACTACAGATAAACATTAAAAGAAAGGATAATTATTATGTACAATTTTTTTAAAACTAAATAGAAAAAATAAGAATAAAATATATACATTTTCTATAAAAAGAATAACCCATCCAGAAGGTCTGCCTGCGGCATGGTTCCCATTACGCTGGCGGCGTTACCTCTTTGGATCGCAAGAGCGATCCTCTGTGAGAGGTACGCGCCAGCTCTGGGGTCCCCTGAGACACGTACCAGCCGAGGCGACAGGGCCCTCATAAATGCCTTCATATCGGCCGACCAGGGTCCTAATGTCTCTACCGCAAGTGCCGCAAATTCATAATCTTTAGACAAAGATGAGTATTTGCGGCGCTTGAGGATTTGAGCCTGGTCGGCAGCTGCGCCGGCTTGTGAACGAGTCGCCTGGATGTGGGACGCGGCGAACGTGTCGACACATGTTGCGTCCCACACCAGGACTCGCCCCAGCTTCCACGGTACCAAAGTGGCGCCATCCGGACGCTTGCCATCGTCTCTGGCCATACCCACGGGTTCCAAAATTGCAGGTACAGAGGCGGTAGCAAGCGAACGGCGGACCAAGTCATTTATGGCGCCGTGGCGGTATAGGCGACCGGCGCTTCTGGGACATGAGAGGCCGTGTCGACCCAGCTGATCCACGCCCTTGCCGCAGGAGCACGTATGTGGGATGCATATTCTTGACCCAAGCCTCAGGCAAACTGCTATTCGCAGGCAGCCTGGGTCAAGAACTGTTCCCACGTTGTGGGAGGGCAGAGCGCGGAGCCAGTGACCTGATTCAGGCGCAGACACCGCCAAGATACGGGCACGATCTGAGTCGTCAGAACTATTGTCGATCAGGGCTGTATGGGATGCCTTGAGACGAGGAGCGTCCCAGGCCCTCTGACAAGATTTGGAGGATGGAATGTCGGCTCCCGGACAAGAGTTACACCATGCATTTCTTGCCTCCGCCAGGCTAGCTAGCTCTGTGTCGGAAATCTGTTGAAGATCTAAAATAATACCGACAAGAGACAACGAGCTGTAGGCGGAGGACAAGAACGCCGGAAGTGCCACTCCAGTCGACGAGCGAACGCCCAGGCCCCCAAATCTTATTGGGAGAACCGCTTGAGTCCAGGTCCTGTCATCGAAATTAACGTTTAATATTTTTGAAATTGTCGACCGAAGGGAATTGTCTATGGCTGATAAAATAGATGGAAATTTCCATATCGGGCAACTGCGGATTAAATACATAAATTTTGGTGTAAATAAGCAGAATCTGATAATAAAAAGTGCCATGTGTGGGTTAATTTCAAATAAAAGGTCTGATGTGCTATTAAAGAGGTTTAGTTTGCAATCTATGATGGGTTTTACTGCTTCATCAAAAATTGGAGAGCCTAAAAGTGTGAGGGATGAATTTGATAGGACCGAAATGTTTGGTAAGACTGCGTTAAAATTTGTAATAATTTCAATTCTTTTTTCCAATGAAAGATGATTAGGAAGGTAAATTTCACATTTTGTTGAATTTAGGCAAAGTCCAATGTGAGAAAATTTTTCCACTATTATTTGTAAATCCTGTAAAACGGTGGTGGCGTCTCCACCAAGGGAACCGTCGTCCAGGTACCACATATTAAATTTGGAATTTAGATTTGAGATCACCGGATGAATAGCCAAACTAAATAAAGCAGGTCCAAGCGGGTCTCCCTGCTGGCATCCCACACTTGATGGGATAGTGTTGTCACCAAAAAGTAATTTAGTGGGTGCCCCATAGCATTGCCAGAGATACTTATAAAGCTCTGGCAATTCTTTTCTGGCTTCGACTAAGAGGGCACCGCGATCGACCGAATTAAATGCATTTTTTACATCAATTTTTAAAAATACCTCGTAGTCCGGACGACTCAAAAAGGAACGTGCAGAGTGTACCGCTGCCTCGCAGCCGCCTTTTACCCCGACACCCAGTTGTCGCGGCTTGAATATTTTAGCCAGCCTCTGGTGAAACTTTCGGCAACACAGCTTAGATGTTAAGCGCCTGAGGGTACTCCCGACGGCAATCGGGCGAATACCGCCGTCCTTTTTGGCGAGGGCTACTAAATTTGCACCATAAAGGACGGGGACTATCTCCGAGTTGACGCGGCCGGACAGCATGAGGTTCACCAGGGCGGTTATCTCCTTAAGAAGAGCCGTTCCAGCATCTCCAGAAGTCACAGTTGTCAGGTCCTTCAAGTGCTGAGGTGACAGCGCGTCTAGACCACCAGCTGACCCATTCGGGAATGAGAAGATAGCCTCTTGTACTGCCTCCTCGGTTATGGTGATGGTGTCATCATCTGGAGAAGGGGGATCTGGCAGCTGTGTAGAAGCGGGGGGGGCTGGGTGCTTGTCCCTAAGCGCGGCAAATGTTTCGGCGGAGTGTGTCGCCAATCCGTCGCTGGAGAAAAGTAGCCGGGCAGCTCCACTCACATTACCCTCCGATATTTTACTTTCTATGGTTTTAATTTTATAATATTGTTGAGAGTTAGGTCGATTTCTTTTAACGTTTTGGGGGTTAATATATGGTTCCGTAAAGCCTATGGTATTATTTTTTATTTGAGTAGTGAGAGAGTTCTTATTAGCTCTGTCAGCATGGAGGACTGTGTAGGGAAATGTGAGTAGACGCTCCCATGCTTTGGTTGAATTCTCAGCGACGACTTTGGCGACGACTGTGGTGAGGCAGCGAGCCACTGAAATCCGCGCGCCGCGGGGTATTCTTTTTATGACCGGCAGGTTAGACTTCCATAGACCCAACTTTTCAGCGAACTCGGTGGAGCTGCTAACTAATACCCCTGTAGAGTCCACGTGAGATGACGTTGGCGCAGGTTGTGAGGCGCTGAGCAGCGGGGGATCAAAAACCATCCGGGTGCCATGACGGCGGGTGGTATGGATTGCGAGCCCCCGCTGCCCCTTATATTGTTTGTTGTCCCCACATAAGGGGCAAGTCAACAGGTCCACCGATGTTGGAAGGGGCTGTGTTGACATTAAAAACTAGACTTAAAAATAAACAATACAGAATAATAATAAAAAATAGAAAAAAAAAAGAGAACATAGCACACACCACACTGATAAGTTAACTGATTTTCACGTAACAATAACATTGAAAATAAACAATGTTTTCAGAATTCCTATTGACTTGACATTGTGACAGCCTGTCACAACGTAACGGGGCTGGCGGTCGGGGCGCATGCGGAGCTCCTTCACGTGGTTTAGACTTGGTTTAGACGCTCCGATTATATCTTGTCTAGGCGTATATTAAAATATTAAAATTTTCCGTGGCCTTAAATTTTTATGCCGGATCTAGACGGCCGGATAAACAGCTGGACGCTTTGCTTTTCGGTTTCCAACTTTCCACTATGTGCACATACCTAATAGGTATACATCTATTTAAGGTATATCTGTTCGTTTTAAAAATGCATTACATTGCTAAACAATAAATTTTCATAATTTTTTATATGCGAAAAGCCGTTTGACACGTCGCCATTTTTTTTTTTTTTTTTTTAAGTCATTAAATGTTTGATGGAAATATCTACTGATATTCTTATATCTCTTATTACATTTTTTTACATATTGGTCTAAAGGTAGAAGATTTAAAAAAATACATTAATACCACTTGAGATGTTTGTTCTTCAGTTTGAGTGACAATTTTAAACATTTCAGAATTTGATACTAGCAATATCTAGGTCTTATTTATTAGGTTCTGAATTAAGAGACAAAAGGGGCTATAGTATATCGTCCTTTCATAAATAGTATTGTTGCAAGGTCGGATTTTATAGGTGAAAGTAAAAAATACATGGTATCCCTTACTTATGTTTTATTTCATGCAGCAAAATAAACAAAAGTAGAAAGGTTTAAAGAAAATACCAATGTTACATTAACAGTTTATTTAAAAAATAAATAAAAATAAAATAAAAAAACATTCACACATCACAATCACACGTCTATCACTCAATAAATAAATTTCACTACATAGTATTTACACTCATCAGTTTCAGTGGAAACTATTATTTGGTCTATGCCCGTTCGACTGATTCAAAATTTCAAATTTCGAATGCTATTTGAACGGTTTTTTTTCGTTGGCTTGGGTCGTTCGCTTTCAGTCTGAGTTCGAGTAGACGTTTTTAGTGGTAAGCGTTGTAGGCCAGCTCCTGGGCGAGTTCCTGAGGCTCGACGGCGTCCCTCCTCTGGCGGGCAGCGTAGGCAGCATCCCAGGGTCCATGGGCGGCGATCTGTGGGTGCGTGTTGTCCGCAGCAATCTGGGTAAACTACAAGGTTAGGCTCAAGGGTAAGTGAGGAAATGTTAGATGAAAGGTGCAAATCTTAGTTTAACCGCGAACTTATTGATCTATTTGCCCTAGTTTTGCTCGTGAACGTGCAGATTTGGTAGGACAGTATTGGCGTGATTTAGAAGAATGTATTTCGTGCAAAGTATCCCATAATTCCATTTCAAAGGATACTACTCATTGCTATTCCCAGACAGATAGTAAAAAACGGTAAGAAGTAGGCTGATTTTAATGTGCCATATGAACTTACTGTAGACGATGAAAAAGTGCATTAATAGTGATTCGCTGCATTATATTGCGACTGCATTTAAATTCAGAATAGTGAGTATAGTGAAAGTGCTCTATAGAAACAGTGCAATGTAGTTTAAAAAATCAAATGCTAGGCAATTTTCTTTACTCTCGACTTTCTTGGAAAATCGAATAGCATTCGAAATTTAATAAAATATCAGCTCACCTTCTTGCAAAGCTGGAAGATGGCCAGAGCCACGGAGACGACGAAAGAGAAGAAGGACAGCTGCAGAGCGTTCCAAGCCTTCAGACCGAGGACACCGATGGCCAGGGGGATGAGGGTCATGGCCTTGAGGAGCACGAACACCAGGATGGGCACGATGATCTTCTTAAGCTTGGCCTTGCGTGCCTCACCAACAGAACGAGCGCCTTCCTTGTTGAACTTGATGTTCACGCTCATCTCATCCTGGTCAAGGTTCCTTGGGCTCACAGTGATCTTGGTGTCAGCGATGGGCAGTTGGAAGGTCACGTCGTGGGACTGGATGAAATTCTCAACGTTATCGAAGAAGTCTCCGGTGGAACGGCCGGTGACATCGTTGCCAGCTCCATTCTTGGTCACTTCAACGGCTTCTGAGATCTAAACAAAAAACAATAGTTAGACAAATACAAAAATTATAGCTTACTGAAATTGTTGATGTAATGATCGATGAATCCTAAAGTATTGGAATGATGTTTACCTGGAAGGTGTCCTTCTTAAAGATGGAATCCAGTAAGGACATGACCTTGAACTTGATGCAAGCGGTGGGATCAGATCCTTCAGCGCAGCCAGATCGCATTTCCTCCACGAGCCCATCCATGGGCGTTCCCTTCCAGAATCCTTGCTTGGCGGGCTGGGCCAACGCACCTCCGAATAGGGCTAAGGCCACGAGGAACATCGCTCTGTGGGACACCATTGTTCTTCTGTGCTCCTGGTGTTTACCGTTGGAAGGCAAGTGAATGTGTGATGATTTCGTCAGGGACCCCGCGCTTTTTATACAGCCATTTCAAATTCAGCACGTTGTTGGCAGTTCCGGTTCGCATTGTCTTTCATTCAACGAACCAAACGGGGACTTAAGATCTTTTGGACTGGGCAGGATCTAAGTGTAAGGGAAAGCTATTTGATATGAATCCTCCTCAATCTCCCGATCGCAAAACAGCCTATGTACGAACGGTCTCGTTTATTGGCAAGACGTTTTGGATCGTGTTGTTTGAACCGCCTTTTCTGTTGTTTGTGACACCGTACCCTGATTCGGGAAGTTGTGATCCAGTTAGTTTGTCCCGGTCTTTCATGCGGTGGATCGTGCCGGTGTGAGCGAGAGGCAGCAATCAAGAGGCTAGGTGTTTGATATGGAAGACGGGCGAGCAGTACGCGCCGCTTGCATACGTAATGGTGTTGGATGGCTATCATTGAACTTGTCATTGTCGAGATAACATCGTACAACTGATTTATTAATCTCAATACCAGGTGAGATGAAGGATCACTGGATTCGTCATGTGTGGATGAAAGTTTGTTTATGAAGCCCACCAAGTGCTGACCTTTGGCAGTTTTCTATTTATTTTGGCTTTGTCTGTTTCTGATTATCGTTGGTAAGCAAAAGCTTGTTCTTTTCCATCGTTCAGTGGGTCTTGTCAAATGTATTAAGCAATCATCAGATCTGCTTTTCAGTCTGTTTGCGGCTACTCATACATACACGGTAGATGCCTCAAAGAAAGATCAAGCTTTTAAGTCAGGGGGATTAGACTTATTAATCAGTGGTCAACTTGGACTGGACTCAGCCCGGGGAGTCATGACTTTGCTTACAACATCCTCCTGCCTCCTGCCCATCTAAGCATCTTCATCTCAGTGACGTGTAGCTGTTGTTCGTGTGCTTTCTTGATGGTCCAGCACTCTGCCCCGTATGTCAGTGCGGGTCTTAATCACAGTTTTGTATAGTTTTCCCTTTACGCGTATGGGCATTTTGCGGTCACATAGAGCCCCGGACAGCGATCTCCATTTAAGCCAGGCTGTGTTAATGCGGTGGGTGACTTCCTTCTCAATGTTTGCATCTGGGGAAAGCATCGAACCTAACCCCTACCCGGGGCAGTGCACAGCTGTCGATATGGATATTACAGCCGATTTCAGCTGCTCCCCCATAGTCGCATTCCAGGGGTCATAAAATGCACCTATATTAAATGTATACCGTGAATTGATCTATCTAGAGGACGCCAGCAGGCTTGTATCGCGCGTCAGCATCTAGAAGGAAAGAATTTGTCCCGCAACAAAGAGTCGCGTGCCAAGTTCTTATGCAATTACATCCACATACAGGGTGTAAAATTTGTAAAAACTGAGCTGACAGGATAGTGTCATCTAAGTGATCTAAAATCGACCGATTATAATTGTAAAGCTGGATTTAAAAGTAAAAAAAAAACATTAAAATAAAATATTTGAATATTAGTGACAACCCTACTTATTCAAAGGTTTTATTTACATTTTAAATTGACACCTGTCTTTAACTTAAATGTTCAGAAGATGCTAGGGTTAATATATGTGCACATTTTTACGCTAATGTTTAACAAACTGTATCTCAAAAATGGATAGAAATAATTTACATAGTTCATTGGTGAAAAATTAAGTACTCAGTCTGAACAATTCCCTGTTTGCTTAAAAACCCTTGGATCTGCTCAAACCTATATTATTATTACGATATTTTTACCGATTATTTATTATTTATTAGCAGGTTGTAAAAACAATTTTTTTTCATCCAATTCTTTACTTCCTTATAGGATTACGAAAGTAAAAACTGTCTTACTACCAGCCAGCTAGACAAAGCGAATTGTCTAACGAATTTTACATTTTCCATTCCTTTAGAGTCTGCTATTGAAAAAGAATATCATGTAGTTTTAATTGATTGTATTATAATATGAAATACCTGAGCGTTAACGTAACGGTGTATATTCTATTCCATCCACTCTATCATGCGACGCTGGAATACAAAATGGATGACCATTTTCGTCCGGATCCGCCATCGGAGAAAGTGAAACTATTTCACTTGCCCAATTAAATTAATTATGTATTTAATGTGTGGCAATGTGCCTATATGACAAATAACAAACGTGGTCATCAGTTCTAAATATTGGGCTGAAAGTCTAGCCAGTTTTGGTTAGCCACGCGCTAAGTTTCGTCCGTGTGCGCACCTGTCACATCACAACGTCAAGCACAGAAGCAACACGTCTCTATAATCGGTTCGTAGCGCACATAAAACCAAAAGCGGCCTCATCTTTCGCAAATCTGTTGTATGAAAACTCTCGGTCCAGGCGTATTTATTCTAAGGTTGTGCTCGAACTAACGCCCCCACCAACGTCTGGTATAACACCCACTATAGTATACATAGTCGCTGAAACTATCTATCCTGAGATATAAAATGCTGATCTTTAGATCACTAAACCAATTTTCTTGATTAATAAGAAACTCGCGGTTAAAATCAAAATTATGCCGTTAACAATAGAGGCGAGTTCACATACTTTTGATTAAATGTTTACTCATGCTTTTATCGTTAAAGTTATAACATTCTCCTGTGTGTGTTCCTGAAAATTCAATAAATTATGTTGACGTTTCTTTCCAATCTTTAGACGCCAGTATCAACCTAATACACCTGCCTATGACCTCGCAATTGCGATACAGGATCGCTAACTTGTGTGTCACACAAAACATGTGCCGGACGAGGTCGGAAAGAAAATTACCTTCGCCTCATCAAGCACGAGCGCGTATTTCCGTGAAGTTTACTTACTTACTAAAGTATCGCAGATTTTATTTATTGGTGCCAAGAAGGTACCAAATTGTCTTGACGAAAATTAAAAAATATAATTTAATTGTCTCCCAAAAACTGTACTTTCTACCGAACTCTAAAATTGTTATACAAAAAATATTACGCCCGACAATTGTATCTCGATTTATTATGACTTAGTAACACTCTTTCTTAGGTCAAGTTCAAATTACAGCCTGTTGCATATAACCGCATGAACAGTTCATAGATAAGCGTCGCAAAAATGCTGTGCGTCACCACTCTAAGCCGGCAGTATGCTTAACGAAGTACACATTACATCATCTGTGCAAATACTATGCCCGCTCCGTTCTCAAAGCAAATTAATGACAAATTATTAAACTAACGGCTTCGTCAACATCAATGCAAACTGCACCAGCCCACATCGGCTAGTTGACTTAATCATAAATTCATTGCCACGCCAAGGAAGCGCCGAACCAAAACTATGGAGCGACCCACACTTGGTATGTGAGGCCATTCAATATTTCATACTTAGTTGCCTCAGCGGCACCGCCCTGAGTGGACAGTCTGTGCACAAAGATCCAGCTAGTGACCTATTTCTATACAGATAAGGCCATGTCTAAACTAACTGTCACCAATTTCACGAAGCGTGCAGGAAGCCCGTTTCAAAGCAAAAAAGAAACGCAAATTGAAGTGAAACATGAAGAAGTACTTCAGAAGAGCCAGTTTGAGAAGCAAAAGGAGAAGCAGAGTGAGCTGATGCAGAAGGTGAATAAGAAGACAGCTGAGTATCAGTCAAATAAGCCTAGCTCAGGAGTTTTTACTGAAGTTACTACCTCTGGAGCATTTACGGCTAAGAATAATACAACAGCAGCAACTAAAGAAGTTAAGAGTGATGCGAGAGCCTCCCCACCTAAAACTGTCACAAATGGTACAAATGGTTCTAAGTCTCTTCTAGGATTCCCATCATCAGCTAACGACTTAGCTCTAGACGCTAAATCAGATCTTGAAGCCGATGCAAACATATCAAAAGAGACTAAGGATAAAGTCATTGAGAAACTGTTCACATTAGTGTCGATGGTGCAGCATGTGTTTGAGTCTAAAGTGAGAATCATGCAAGAACTCGAAAAGTATAAAGACACGCACATGAAGAACGAAATAAGAAGAGAGAAGGAGCACTCAGAACAGTTGTACAAGTTGAATATGAATTTTCAGAACGAAGTTGTCCAAGCGATTCAGCGATTAAAGAGCGAGATCGATATATCCAGAAATGTTGCTGAGAACGTGGCAGACAAGGATAAAAATATGAGTTTGAATGACACATCGGTAGAATTCACGACTGTTGGAGCACAGGTTAGTGAGAAAAGTGATAATAATGTCATTGTTAATGATACATTGGAGGAGGAAGCAAATAGTGATAAAGCCATGTAATGTTAACGTAATATAAACCTGATTGTTGGGATCGTGTTTTATTTTAATAAAGCTCCTTTGACCTTGATTCTTGAGTATTTCAACATGTCATATGAGTGGAATTACATTTTTATTATATCTTTTAGATAAATCTTTTCTCATTCGTATCACTGTTGACTGCATTTATTTATTGTAATTAATATTTCTATTAACATTATTTATTTATTTGAAGCTACAGTGAATAAATACGCATTATTTTGGGTTGTTTGTTCCTTCTTTTGTTTGGGTTAAGCGCAAATAAATTTTCATAGAAAAATCCTATTTTGAAATACCTTATAAAATATCTAAATATATCTCAAGATGTGACAATTGTGACAGTAACAGTAGAAAGGGCAAATTGGTCGTACCACCACCACCGATGGCACTTGATAAAAGTTATTGAGTAGCGACCACGTACTGGAAAACGCAGGGTCAAGGCTTCTAAAAAGCTAAGCCAATAATTTGGCCAGCATCGAAAGAAACCTTAAACTTTTCGGGTTGCAGCGCACGTTGTCATCGTGGACATTCTTGGGGGAGGCCTATGTCCAGCAGTGGCTATCTTTTGGCTGACGAGTGAAGTAGTCAGTAACTAATTAGTCAAGGCCACACACCTGTTTAGCATCTCGTTATGCTATTAGGAATGTTCGTGGGCGGCGTAGTAGGAAGGTTTACTACCGATTGACATTTACGATTATAACAGTTCATTTCGTTTTTATTCTGATTTCATATAGCCCTCCGGTTGGCGATGTGTACGATCCACTTAGCAAATAAATAAATATCAGACAAGCTCACACAAATCGATCCAGTCCCAAATTAAGCATCAAGAAGGCTTGTGTTATGTGTACTAGTCGACGATATACATCGCACCTTTAGAATTATAGTGACCTAATTCCAAATCGTCGACACTTCCATTTTCAATTATGTATTTAGAATTAAAGAGACCTAATTCTAAAACTCCAAGATTTTGAATTAGGTCACTATAACCTAAAGGTGCGACGTACTTACATAGATAAATATACACTTAAATACATATAACAACCATGACCCCAAGCACAAATAATCGAGTTCATCACACAAATATTTGCCCTGGCCGGGATTCGAACCCGGGACCTCCGGCTCAGTAGGCAAGTGCTTACAAACTGCGCCAACCCGTCGTCAAAACAACAAAAACACAAACATTACTATGTTGTGGTTTTGTGCCTCATAATCGTCCGTCATAAAAGAGAACAGTGCTAAGCCTTCGTGCGTCATTTTGGTGGATTATCAACTCTGCCAAGATTTATAATAGCTTTATTTTGGCCAGGGATGCAGAATCGCCAAATTGCAGCAACCAAGTGCACCTTGGGTGCGCGATGGCGCGTCAGCTATTGGCACCACGTCGCGGAGCGAGCCGCTTCTGCCATTAGGCGGTTGTCACACTGCGACGGAATCCGGACGGACGAGCGGTGCTGCGGATTTTTAGTTTGAGCGGAGATGCGGTGTCAGTATGTTGTACCCTGCGGTTTTTGTGTACAAATCAAGATTCTATAGTACAAATTTAAAAACAGCAGCACTGGACGCCGCTGCGATGTGCGGAGCAGTGCGACAACAGCCTTAGGATGTTCGTGGGCGGCGTTATAGGACGTGTTACTACCGATTCCATTGACATTTTACGATTATGACCGTTCTTTGTTTCTCGCATTAGAATGATCAAGTGTTATGATGATCTCATTCGATAACTTTGTATGTAAGTTCCATCGATCAAGCCTAAATTCGTCGTTTGAAATGCCCAGTGCCGGCTTTAAGGGAGTCACCCGGGCCGCCCGGGGCGCTGGCTGCTAAAGGGTGTTTTTATAACAAGGACTAGAGGGCTAGAGCACCGCGCAATGTTTGACTCGCCCAGGGTGACTGTTTGGCTAAGACCAGCACAGCGTGTGTCTGAGATTTCAGAGATCTTTACACTACATACACATATGGCTATCTACTTTAGCGATGTTCCATTTGAAATAAGACGTTAATGAAGATACTCTATTTTCGTAAGCGTTCAATACAAAATGGCTCCTGTAAAATGATAACTTGCCAATGTCACTTAATGCAAATTGGACATCAAAACTTTACATGTCTGTTATATGTATAGCCGTGATAAAGCTCGTTATTAAGGTCCTAAAGTTTTTGAGATGTCAAGATTAAGATTACTTTAGAAACGTGCTCTGTTGTTGTTGTCCTGTACCTCAATCTAAAACCAATAGCAAACATCGATTATATGATCACCCATGTGTATCGCTCAAATAGCGATATGTGAATGTCAACCGAAGTCAGCCTCAAAGATTATGATCTCATACGATAACTTTGCATGTAAAAAACGCAACCGTGATATATGTAGTATGATTATTTAGGTATACTTAGGACATCAATATTTATTATTTATTTAATCAAAACAATGTGCAAGTTTACAGTGCAAAACCAAAACACTTACACATTAGAATATACACAAAATCATTACATTAATTAATTCGTCATTATAAAATAAGATTACTAACAATAAAACCAGAATAAAAATTGAAAATAAAAAAAAAGAAATTATTACAATGTCATAGGATAAAAAAAAAAAATAATAATAGTCAAGATTGTTAAATTACAATATTACAGAACATTTAAAATAATATAACTTACCATATTAGAATAAATACGCCTAGAACGAGAGTCCTCGTAAAACAGCAGCCCGTCTATCACAACTATGCTTCGCGAGTCTTGTCGCGCGACGTAGCATTATCTGTCACTCTCTTACGGTACTGCACAGAAAGAGATACCTAGGTAATACATCTCACGCGAGAAAGAGTCGAAGTCACAGTTGTGCTAGAGGTGCAGGCCTAGCATATCTTGCCGCGACTTCGCTTGTATGAATAACTTTTCACAGGTCACATATGGCGTCAATCTATTGCATATAACAATTGTATATAATATACTTATGAGCCCTCATCTCGGAAATGGTTTCTGAATTAACATAAATTTAAAAATTATATACAGGGTGGAACATTTCTAAAGACTGGGGTGACAGGATAGTGTCATCTAAGTGATCTACAGTCGACCTATTATAATTGTAAAGCTGGATTTAAAAGTAAAAAAAAACATCAGATAAAATATTTTAATATCAGTGACAACCCTACTTATTTGAAGTTTTATTTACATTTTAATTTGACACCTGTCTTTACCTTAAGCGATGTTCAAAAGTTGCTAGGGTTGATACGTGCAGATTTTTACACTAACGTTTAACAGACTGTATCTCAAAAACTGATAGAAATATTTATATATAAAATAAAGTACTCAGCCTGGACAATTTCCTGTTTGCTTAAAAGTCCCTCGATCTGTATACATTCAAAATCGTCATTACAATTCACAACTTTGAAAAATGTGTTGAAATGATTTGATAGTTCATATTGAAATTAGCGCCACCTCGCGTGATCAAGGAGAACAAATTAACAATGTTTGATACTGGGTTCGAGTTCGCGCTACAGGAGGTCCAGTTTCACAACATTCCGCTAGGTGTCGCTGCAGTCGTTTGTTATTAATATGTTTCTTAAACGTCCAGTGGTTAAAAGGATCTTGTTATGTATTTATGTACAGTCGAGTTCATTTACATCTACACACTTACGAGAACAAAAATATATGAACACGATTTTATGCTCCTGACAATAGGGTCGTGTTCAGATATTTTTGTTCTCGTAAGCGTGTAGATGTAAATGAACTCGACTGTACATAAGAAGATCCTCGATAAAAGTAGTCAGCATAAGTATACAATAAAAACCTTACTTATAAGTCACATATAGGCCCTTGCGTCTATTGCAGACGATGAAGTACCTAATGCTTATTTTATATTATAAGTCACAACAGTTTAAGTTTTCATGAGACTATAAAATAAATAACAAATCTCGCACTAAATTGATACATAGTCATAATAATGTTTGCAATAGTTTTTAGACCGTTATAAAACTAGCTTAACTTAATGGGTTCTACTGGATCAGCTTTTTAAAAAACCTGTAAAGTGAATGGTTTTTGATATATGACTAATAAAGAAGTGAGTACCGATAATTATGCCTTAGTATGGGATCAGTAGGTAGGTAACAGAAACAATAAATTAAAACATGGACTCTCCTCTTCAAACTAAACACACTTTTCTAATTTTAAACATAACTTGTGTTGAATAAAAGTGGCGTGGCGTCGAAAATTTTATTTATTTATTTATAAATAAATAATATTTATTTATAAATAAATTTTCTAGGTAAAGCCGGGTTAGATTTATGTTATGCTTTTCCAAGAGCAGCTAGGTACCTTAAAATGAGTTTTATGCCTTAAATGAGCAAGCCTGACGACGCGGTTGGTTCGGTTTGTAGTGCGTTGCCTACTAAGCCGGCGGTCCTGGGTTCGAATCCCGGCCAGGGCAAATTTATGTGATGAATTCGAATATTTGTTCTTGGGTCATGGATGTTATCTATATATGTTTTTATATAGTATGTATATCGTCGTCTAGTAGCCATACAAGCTTTGCTTAGTTTGGGACTAGGTCGATTTGTGTAAGATTGTCCCTTAATTTAAAAAAATAAAAATAAAAATAAAGCCGCCACACCACGCCACTGGGCACTGGCAACTAACTATGTAATCACTTATTTCAAAGAAGCAATGTAATACGAAATGTTTGATATTTATTATTTCCTAGTCACGTAGAGTGACAGTTATTATGTCAATGCTAAGGGGATGTCGATGTTGGACGGCGAAAATTGAATTTAATTTTTTTGTTGCTGAACCAATGTTATTCAGTTTGAAGAGTGAAATCTGTTTTAATTCATTGCTCCAGTTACCACCACACCCGCTATATACCCAAAACATTTATGATACCTACTATACTTCATTAAAAGCACTAAAGAAGATCTCAACAGCTGCCTAACATCATTTGTAACCACAATTTATTTCTAATTAAGCCAATTCCAAAACTTAGACACCAGACCGCACACCAAACGTAAGAAAAAAACACCAAAACACGTGCAAGAAATTTATAAAACCCACATCTGCGAAATCGGGCTTTTTATGAGAATTTCTTTTGATATGAAGGTAAAAAACGCGGCCCTTGTGTTTTTTACAATTCACATATCGGATGATTTTGGTACGCGACGTTTTGCGTATACAGCGGGTGCTTTTTTAAGGCTCAAACAAGGTCTACTATCATCACTTAGACACCTATTTTAGCGATGTGCTTTATGGAAGTACGCCGTATAGCGTTGTTTTCCATCAAGACTCTATTTTGGTAGGTAGGCGTAATAATATTCTATATGACGGTTTTATAACCAAAATGGAAATGACAGTCAATCAGAGAATTGTGATGAAAGTCCTCGTCATAATTTGATTTGATTTTAAAGAAATTCAATTAAATCGAACCTTTTTTATACTAAATTAATGATTTTAAGATAAATATGACTATGACTTTACGGCCGTCAATAATGATTGCTAACAAAGTAATTCCATATGTCCATTATATATGGAGAAAATAGTCATGATGACAATTTTTTTGAAGATGTAAATTGAACCTAAGGGTAAAATGTCTATTAAGTAACTAACTTTAGAGTAATTAGAGTCAGACTTATGACCGATAAGTTGACATTCCAACGGAGTGCTAAGAATTTGCTTCTAGATAATAAAAAAAAATTATTCAATTTATCACTTTTTAGCGTATTTTTTTCCTTATTTTATTACATTTTGAGCTATTTTAATTCATATAATTACAGCATGTTGTATAATTCAACATCAGTCATTATCTCTATTGCTCAATTGGGAATTTGTGGCCAATATGGATAGGGTTGCCAGATCGTCAAACTTAATAGCCGGACAGACGTTTGGCCGGACATTTGGGTGAAAAGGCCGGACACCCTCCATTATTGAGGATTTTGTGTCTCGGTATTAATCGGAACGAGATTTTTTTATGTAAAATCACGCCACGCTCTGCGCTTGCTCGTTTGCGAAATTTTAACCTAACGAAATGTAAAAAACCTAGCGGACACTGTTTATTTCGGCCGGACACGCAATCAAAAAGCCTATAACTATGTCCGGCTTTATCCGGACTCCTGGCAACCCTAAATATGGATAGTCTGTCACTTATTTCCGATTCACACGGGAACTCACCAAACCAACAGGTCTCTGGGGACTACGGAGCAGAGCAAGGCTCAGGCCCAACTGGCCCAAGTAAAGCTAAGATCAGCTTGATTAAGTAAGGGCATAAAAAACGTTACGCTTAACCTTCGCCGAGATCACAGGTCGATTGGGAGAAAAAATTCGCGCAGAAAAACGCACATGCGTTCTTCGTTGCTTTGGTGGTCAAAATGTCGTATACGACATTAAAATGGATATCATGTTACGACGTTCTTGGGTGATATAGAAGAGGTCGATAACTTCGTTTTTTTGAGTAATTATTTTGTAGTACCTACCTATCTAATTATCTCGTTCTGTCGCTATGTGGGACTTAGTTGGATATATAATTTACCAATTTAACACATTCCAAGCAGTTCCTTAAAATCTCTTTAATCGTGAGCACGTTCAAATAAAATACTTAAATAGATCAAATCAGTAAAAAATACTACAGTTGTCGCTTGGGATGCGATGAGTCAGCGTCCCAGGATAGTTTTTGGTATAAGTATAATATTCTTTCTTGAATTTGTTAAAATGGCAATTTCAAGTACTTATTTTTTATTAGAATTAACGCAGAGTTACTTAGTTAGTTAGAGGCGAAGAAATTACGTGATTCCTAGGCTGGCAAATCATGTCATTTCTTCGCAGTTATTACTTTTTTCCTAAACCGCTTAAATTTCGTAAGGACTAATAAATTAGAAAAAAGTTAACATATTCACGATATGTCGTAGTGTCGAATGTCGTATCGTCTCGAATATAAATGGAATCATACTCAATACGTGAAATATTTTATAAAATAATATGTCAATTTCAAGAATTTCTCTAAACGGCGATTTAGGTAGTGTGTCAAGAAAAGTCTAAGCTATACCTATTTACCTCCAATTGATTTTAGCATTTAACGCATTCCAATTTTAAATTATGTAAATTAAGCATGTCTTTAACAAGAACGAATGGGAAAAACCCGGACTCTTTTTATGTGAATGAAGAATAAAGCGTTTATTTTAAATATTATTTTTGAACACGTCCGGGGAAAAACGCTATTTACGCCAAATGCCCGGGGTATTTTTTAAGTCTTTGTCCGGATTTTTTAATTATCGCCTATTTCTAGTAGACACCACCAAAGTGAAGTTTCTGACCTAAACATACCGCGCTTACACCTGACGTCATTTAATGATGCAAGCTTCCTTTAGAAGGTGTTAGGGAGGTAAGGAAAATCAAAGCTCTCTCTCTCTGCCTACAATTTTAAGCATTTTAAATAATTCCTGGTGGCGGGGAGTCGATGGACGCGGTCTGCACGGGCGCCTTGTGGTGTGGCGAGCTATAGGGGAGGCCTATGTTTAGCAGTGAACGTCTGTGGCTGATAGGTTATTTAAAATTGAGTAAACTTCGTCTACGACCTTAACAGAGCCGATATCTATTCGTTTCCGTTCAATCCGTTTATTCGCCACAAATTGTAACACAATTTTAGCCATTGGGCGTAGCAACAAAATTTATAAAATTACAATTTCCACAAGGTTATCTCGTTAATTCTCCCAAATAGTTATCAGTCGCGTGTCGTTCTGATCCACCTGTATCAACATCTAGCTCAGGTAAGCGCAACTTTTTTCACGTAACACAAAACACAACGATTCACCTTAATTATCGCGATCGCGGTTTTTTGCCGCGCGCCCTTCCACGCCGTTTGGCCGAATATTGTGTAAATTGTGTTTTACGTAGTCTATAAATAATGCGTAATATCCGTGAAGCGGATTAAAAGGTTAGTTTATTGGTTATTTTTGAAATGAGATGTGATTGGCAAATTAAAACCGACTTAACGAAAAACCGTGTCAATATCACCTGCCGATATGTACAAACTTAAATAGAGGGATATAATATTATGTATTACATAATAATGCATTCTACTGCATACTGCATGTCTGTCTACTGCATGTTTGGTAATTTGGATTTCTATTACTCTATAGCTCATAAAACTTAAAACTACTTAATAACGCAAAAAAATCGAAGTGGTTTCGATGAAACCCTGAAAAACAAATACATAAACAACGTCCTTTGATCGAAATCGTCAACTATAAGTTAACTGATAACTCTCTTTGCCATAAAATCGTGTATATTTTTTTTTCTTTTTCTTTGTAAGTTGTCAAGTCAACATTTAAGAGAGAATAATGCTTATTGTACTTTTGGCAACACAATCACAATAAATTTTAGCGTTAAGGTTAACATTTCTATTAATACCTAACATAAAATTTCTCAATGTTTATGCTAGAGTTTAGTTTTCTAATAATTATTATTTTTAGTCAATAAAGTTATAGCAATGGAATTGTTCAATACAATTCGATTGTCCTTAAAAAGTACAGAGTGGCCACGCTGACAAAAACATACGATGCAGATCAAAGACAATTGCGCGCCATTTGTTTTTTTTTTTAATAAAAAGTAAAAACGTCATAGCAGCTGACTGGCACGAGCGCGCGCACGAGCCATACGCATCCGTCTTAATTGTTGCCATGTCGAAAAATAAAAAATGGGATAAAAAGCGAATTTGGCAAGGAAGGTAAAAAGACAGGAAGAGCTGTGGCCACTTCCGCGGTTGCTGTAGCGACGGTTTAGTGAGGATAATGCTTTTGTATTTAACATAAACATTAGGCGATTGTAATACTTGTACTTGTTTGTAATTTTATTAATAATTAACATGTATTTATTTTTCAGTTTTGATGATTTTACACATCAACGACGCTTAAGGAAACGTTGTACTTCTTCAAATATACATTACGATGAAATAGTGAAGCTACTGCTAAATATTTCGACTGTCGTAACATACTTTTTATCTGCTCCGATCAATTAAATTTAACGAAAAAATGTTATAATGAAGAGCTCCATACGAGTTTAAGACAATGTCGGGCCATTCCTGACAATTTCACGTCAGTGATAACCGCTTAATACAATAATTAAACAAAATAATTTCTAACGGCGTATCCACAATATCCTATCATTGCCATAGAGCAGCATATACTTTTTTCTTAATTTGATCACCAATTGTTGGGACTTGGGGCCATGCCTTGCACTCACAAAGGAAAATTTAAAAAACTTGACGCGTGCTCAGACTCTCGTTTTTTACGGAAATGAACCATTAGAAAGGTTTATTTTTTAGATCTGTAATTAATTTTGCGATTCGCAGCATGTGGTTAATAGTGCCGGCAGATGATGGTTTTGGCTCATAGCGAAAGTGCCTAGGTTAAAAAAAACCGGAACTTTATCGTACAAAGACTACAAAGCAGCTCAAAGTATATATGGCTAACGTAGACAATTTTTAAATTATTTACCAGTGTTGTGTTAAGCCTTCATATTGAAAATTGATTTCGTTTTGGTAATACACTTTATATCGGGTCCAAATCAGTATCGTATTTCGTTTAAACTTGATCCTTGCTCGCCAAGATGCATGTGGATGAAAGGTGACATTTATCGAGATTTGTATAAATATTTTTTAATTAAAAAGCTCTTTTCAGATTTGGAGTTAATCAATATTTAAGCACTAACTGACTGTCTGGGTATTAGAAATGCTCAATTCTGAACATAATACTTTTAAAGGCTCCTGCGGCTGACGAGTCTATTTAAATTAATTACCTATACCGAATCTACCGCGATGTTTCTTTTTCATTAACAAGTTTTAATTAGGTATGTGTACAAACCACGAAAGTGTAATGTTATAGGTAAGTCATCAACTTAAGTATATTTTGGTATAACATAACTAAGCGCAAAAAAACTGACTATAAATTGCCGAAACAGCGTGGCAAGCGGAAGCCTGGCACATGCCGCGAATAAAAAAACCATCAAAATTGTCGATGGCAAACCATAGTTTTATTCAAACATTTTTTGTTCGAGCGCTTTTTAGCGATTTTTTGCGCGATCTGCATATACCTTTTTATACTGACCAGATGGTGTATGCATATGACATTTTTTTTTGTAGAGTGCGATTTTTAGTGGTTTATCTCTAGTTTTTTGATGGCAGATGTTTTGCATATTACGAAAGTTTAATGCCAGAGTCATTTTAAGTAGTTATATTTCTAGAAATTCACACTTTGTTTATAATGACGAATGTAATAAGTGACTCATAAACATAACTCAAACCTATCTATAGAAAACTAATGCATCTTTAAATCCTCATTCAGAATTATAATATACTCTATTCCATGTTTTCAATCAAATTTTTTCATAGTTAGATTTCGGTCACAACTCGTACTCCCTTTATTAGTTACCTAATCTTCTAATTTATCTTCTATCGAAGGTAATGGACTTATTTGAAGCAGCGTTTTATTTATGTTTGAAGTATACATGTTATAGAAAGAAGGATGTATTTTTTTAAGGCACTAAACGTTGGTATATACAACATATTAGGAAACAATTTGTGCAAAGTTGTTGAATATCTGTTTCTATCGGGCCTATGTGGTTAGGTACGCTTATCATGCAATAGATAACTGACAAAGAATCTTTCTTTTTCCGACATGTATATATGCAAGGGGGACGCGTGTTTTATAATAGTTTAGGTATATAGCGCACAATACATGCGACTAGTTGATCGAGCGAGCGAAGCGCTTCCGTTTCAGTTTGGCCAAAAATGATTTCGTATGTCCAAATTCCGACTGCTCGCAGGCGCACTCAACCGATTTTCGTGAAATTTTGGTAGCAGGATCGATAATAATATAAAAAGAATTGTGGAGCCAGTTTTTCGAAATATTTAAAAATGGCAGAGATTCAGCCATTTCCAAACAGACTGGCGTGGTTTACAGCTGACAGAGCCACATGTTAAAGTTACTTGGCTTTAAGGGATATTCCACAACACAAAATGTTACGGCGTAAAGAGACTTGTCAATTATTTTCGTTTTTGACGGGATATGTCTTTTACGCGTCCTATTCCTGTGTGGTTCTGTGTTGAGCTAATTCCTTCCTTTAAATGATTTAGGCGTGTGCCGAATGCCCAGCTAATAGGCAATTCGAATCCTTCAATCACTAACCGCACTAAACGGTATTTAGGCACCGATCGCTCCGGCCAATCAGACGGACTTCTTGGAAACTCCGTCTTAGACCGGGGCATATCATGCGTTTAATAAAATAAAATATAATTGCCATTCAAAAACAAATAATTCGTGGCCCTGCGGCGAAGGGCACTATCAAAAGCTTTTCGATTTGAATAAATCAATCCTTATAGAAATGCATTCTTATACAGGCGATGTCAGTTTCGCGCCAGAATTTGGCGAGTGGCTTTTTTTGAAAAATGGGACCGAAAATTACATATATTATTAGCATCTATTCAAAATATGTAGCCACTATAACACTAATGAGTAATAACTATTTTTTTTAATATGATTTTGAGTCATGGGCACTCACGAAGTCCCACCTTTTTATACAACTTTAGGTAGAGTTTGGGTTAATTTTAATGGTGCAAGGTAGGTAAGGGGGCATGACATGAAACAGTTTTTTTTTTTAATTAAAAACAAAAATTATTTTGTGACCCTCTTTAGTCTCCACAATTTCAGGCTGCAACCGCGCCTGATGCGAAGACTTTTTTTAAATCACCACGAACTGTATCAGGGCTGTTTATCGCTCACTACCAGTGAGTCGGACTTTGTGTGGGAGTAACCCGCTAATGCGATTATCTCAGCGAGACAGGAGTGATGACGCCACGACGTCTGCTCCTGCTGTCTGATGATTTTACTCTCCTTTTAATGTTTTTTCATAATAAAAAACTTGTATTTAAAATTGTTATTGTCAACAAAAACTTCTAGAGCATCTCTCCACCCTGTATCGCGCTTTTTCGCATCGTTTTAGAGGTCGACTTTTTGAACAGTTTTTTCTTGCGCTCTTCGTCAATTATGCACATTTTTGCCGCAGCGGCCCTTTGCCGAGCAGCTCGACTCATACTTAGCCGATGGATTCCATCAAATAAAAATCGGGAGGAACCCTTTTTGCGGCAGTTTTTGTCGGGATATTGATGCGCTCCAGATTTTGAAGGAATTCCGAGGAGCGGACGCGTATTTTTGTAGGTATGCGACGGGCTGAAATTTAAGTGTCTGTGAAATGTTGGTTTGTTAAGTCTGTGCCTTGAGTGTATCAAAATGTTTATTTCAGATGGTGAATAGATTTTGGCGTGTTTGTAGCCCAAACCAAAGTTGAGGGCGATACATATGCGATATGGGGCTTTACTAATTATTACCGCCCGTGGTTTGTCTAAAGTTTTACGTCATGTCTTGGCCAGGAATTGAGCTTCCCGCGTAGCGAGCAGAAAATCACACTTACGGCCTAGGGTGACGTACCTAAAGACATTTCTGTCACTGCTCTTCAAAACCTCGTATCTAGTAAGTAAATTGACACTGAGATACGAGCTTTGTTTATGTAGGTATTTGTTATTTAGTGAGTTTTGATCGTCGACAGACGAATTATAAAAAGTCATAAATGAGATGCTTTCAAGTAAATGGTACCAATTTGTCATTTACCATAAGGACGTGTCGACAGGTTATTATTAACATAAAGATGCAAGCAGTTTCGCCATTATGGTGTGCGGATGCAAGCAGTTTCGCCATTATGGTATGCGACAATAAAGTGGTTGAAATTGTTGAAAACGTCAAAAATATTAGAACTTTTCGATCTTTTAAATCTCACTATCTATCCCTATCCATCCGCCTATCTCACTTATAAAGCCATTTCAAAAAGAGGAGGTTCTCTCATCCTCTGACTAATTTGTAAAATGTCTGTAATTTTTTTACAATAAAATAGAAGTATCGATCTATTTATGTTGATCCAAGCGAGGTTGACTAGGTTAATGGGTTCATTGAAGGCATTTAAACCCATAATCCCGTCTTACCATGCGGGCTGTTGAGCCTTAGTAACCTAGTTAGTTACTTTACAAATAACTATGTGTTTCACCTATAAACATAAATATCATAATCAGTGATCGGGGATTTCTCTGCCACTTGGGGTTAATGACCTCAATTATTATGCTAGTATGGATATGCCGCGGGATTCCGGGATTCGTGTGCGATATAGGAGAGTGTTACGGCATGTTACTGTTAATCAATTAATCATGCATTGCATATATTATTATTATTAATAATTGAAAATTTGATTACAGATCAATTGAATATATCAATAAAACCACTAAGCTCGCGTTACCTTATCAGTTTCGCATTGCCTTTCAACGGCCGAGTCGAGACCCATGTTGCTGGTAGTAAACGCGTAAAAATAAATGTCAGTACAACGATACATTGGTTACGCGTTGGTCTTCTTTTAATAAAAAACGTGACATACATACATAGAATTAAAATCTTACAAATTGTATAAAATCAAACTATAACTTTCTTAATGCTATCAAAATATTTTAAAACTAGATAAGTTAATATAAAAATAACAGTCAGTTTTCACATAAAAATTGTATATTATACATAATCATTTATTTCGAATGTCAAATAACATATTATTTTTTATTACTTTTGGTCTATAAAATTAAAATAACAAACCATAATTTTTTCAATGTTATCTAATGTTAATCTATTTCGCTTGACATCTAAGATCCAGTTATAAGCCGAAAATGACCTTTCTACTTCGACCGACGTTAGCGGGGCGAATTTGTATATAGAAATTTCATCGGATGCGGATTCGTGTGATATTGGCTCGGCGTATGCTCTGACAAGATCTAAATCCGGATTTCGAGCCATGACTGCTTCTAGTTTAGTCTCTATGCGTAAACTATTACTCCAACTTACAACTGTCCGGACTTCATCAAAGATCTCTAGGGCATCGATGATTGACATAATCTTGTTCCTGTAGTTTAACTAGTTTTTTCAACCGACATTTTTGACTATTGTTTTAGCTTTTGCCCGCCTGAGAGTTTTGAATAATATTTTTTCTTTAAATCATAACCAACACTGTTTTTTAACAGTCCTTTATTTTATAAACGAATTACCAACACCGAAATAGCGTTTACTTTTCGAACAGTTTTGTTCCTATCGCGGGCCAAGCGGCGTATCCATATTATCATTTCGACTTGATATCCCGCGTGTGGCAGAGAAATCCCCGATCACTGATCATAATACCGTGAAACACTTCTAATCTTCTAATGATTAAACACGGCGTTCTATTATATAAATGTCTGTAAAAATACACATCAGGGATTATAGATATTTCAAAGTTAAATAATTTTTCACAAATTGCACGGAATGACAGTACCTGATTATAATTTTCCATTTTATTGCGGTCCATATAGACTCTCATTAATTATTATATCCAGTCGAGATTCACCATACTAAAGGGTTAATATTAATTGGCTAAACCATAGAAGAAAACAAGGTAACCACCACTTCGGCTAGTGAGACTTTCTACGTCACTGATAACGTAATAATTGATTTAAAACACTCATGATTTTATGAGATTCATACAGGTAACAAGGGAATCGGCGAGTATTATGATCAGTGATCGGGACGGCCCGTTGCAATTGCAACACTGTGGGTTTCGTATAGAAATTTTAATATGAAAATAAATATAATCCCGCAATCTTGAAAAAATATATGTTTTATTGAGTGTAATATAAATATGATAAATGTATATTTATTCCAATCATATTCGTATTTTTTATTACGCCGAAAACCGTGCCGATCACTGATTATGATACACCACTGGCAACACAGAACTGATCGAACCAACCAACCAATCATAGCGTGATGACGTCAAAAGTCCACCTGTCATTCCGGAGTGCCATACCTTGTTACCATGGGCTAAACAGATGCACTGTCAAGTCAAAATCCTTAGTTCAAACAAAGCCTGACCACTTGATCCTTGACAATAGCTCACCTGTCAAAACAAGTCCGCCACAGGTGGCCCTGCACCTGAGCGGACTGTACTGTGAAATAATTAACAATTATCCTGGCATAGTCTATAATAAAAGTATCGAAGCGCGGTTAACTTGTGTGCGTGGCGCGGTGTGGCTTCGCTGGCTGGCTTTGCGAAACGTTTTCATTGGACTACTTATTGATTATTATAAATTCACATTTACAACTACTAATTTATCTAGTTGTGTTATTTTTTACTCATGCGGACGGATTTTCAAGTTATATGGTGTATAATATTTTCGTGGGTTTCGGTGATTGTCACACATTTAAATAAAACATGTTAAATGGATTATATCGCGTTTATTCATTATTAGAGCTTTCCTATCAGTAATCGAATAATAATCTAAATGTATTATCAAAATGGTTATTCTTGTTATTTCTAATTTCATTACTTTATTATTTTGTAATATGTCCTATAACTTTCATGTTTGGCAATTGCTGTAAGTATATAAGTTGGTTTATAATAAATAAATAAAACAGAACTCCAATGATTTAAAAAATATATATTTATATGTAACTAAAGTATAGTTGGATACATAAATAAGAGTTTTTCCATCTTCATGCATTTGCCACTAACATCGCTATTATTAAACAAAAAAACCGGCCAAGAGCATGTCGGGCTACGCTCAGTGTAGGGTTCCGTAGTTGCTCATCCTTCACAAGAGACGGTTAAAGACGGAAAGACAGAAAAAGGTGTAACTGTAATTACTTATTCCCTTCTGGAAGTCAACTTTACGTCCTTTTAAAGAAAATTATGAAATTTTGCGATAACTCAAAAACGGATGGACCGATTTTGTTCAATATAGTTTTCATTGAAAGTGCTTATAAGGCCTCATTTTCATGAATTTTCCAATATTTTTTTGACCCGTGGTTGAAAAGTTAGAGGGCCCCCCCCTGACACAATTTTTTTTATTTTCAGAGCGAATATTACAAAACTACTGACTTTATCAAAAAGTAATGTTTAGAGACCCCTATTATTTTTAACAGACCTATTTAACGACACCCCACACACTAGGGTTGAAACAAAAAAAAAATTCACCCCCACTTTAGGTATACGAGAGGTACCCGAAAAAAAAATATTTTTTTTTGTTTTTATTTTACCGTTTTGTCGGCGTAATACATAGACATACTCATACCAAATTACAGCTTTCTCGTACTAATGATCACGGAGCTAAGCCGCGGACGGACAGACGGACAGACGGACAGACGGACATGGCGAAACTATAAGGGTTCCTAGTTGACTACGGAACCCTAAAAATGTACTCGTAACTTCTTGTTTTGTAGTGCCTCGACTAAGCCAATGTGGTCATAATAAATTTTTTTACTTACCACTTCAAAAATGGCCACTACTTTTAAGCTTAAAATTTCAAAAAAAGTTTTGTATGTTAAGTACCTATTTATTTTGTTTCGTTGACTTATATTAATTTATCCTATACTTTAATGTGAATGAACTACTTCGTTTATAGTACTATGTCATAATGAAGACACCTTAGCGCGACGTATATGCTATCTAGGTAATATATAGGTAGCTAGAACGGAAGTGCCTGCCCATAAACATGTAATTAAAACTGTATGTATTAAAGTGTAAAAAGCCATAGCCACTTGTGCACTGTCAACCACAGTAACTTCTATGTCAGTCTTGCAGATTTAGACTAGATTTTTTAGTTACTTTGTCAAAACTTTTTTCTTTGCAATTGTCGGGTAAAAACTGTATAAAGTAATCTATTGGATTGTATCCTTCGATTTCTAGCTATCCCTATACCAAAATTGGTTAAAATTAGGCCTTGCAATTCCAGAATTGGCTTGTATCGGCAGTATCGAAAATTCCAGTTTCTGATACTGCCCATATTAACCATGTCCGGAATTGCAGCCCTAGTTAAAATGCGTCTAGCTGTTTCGGTGTGATGAGCGGACAAAGAAATGTATAATTTTGGTACAGGAACAGCTGGTCATTCAAAGATGGTGGACATTTTACCCGACTACGGTCACGGAAAAGTTATACGCGAACAAAACTTGTAGTAGACCTGCTATTTAAATCAATTTTCATGTGGCTTGGGATTTCTATATATATGTTAAACCGATTGATAAATGTGTTGGGCGTTGTTCATAATGCCCGGGCATTACAAACAATGGTCGTTTTTTTTTTATAAAAAACAACGTACCTAATCTAACGGCAGTATGAAAAATGCCTACATTTATCACTTTTTCCCGAGCATAGGTACATAGAAACCTTTCAAGAACTTAATATACCTACCGTTGCATCATTCTTGAGTACTAAAACAAAAAAGAGCTTTTTTTTTAATTTTTCGATTCGATAGATCTGCTCTTTCATTTGTTTTTGTAACGGATTCATAGTGCTCTGGCTGTTATTGACTATTGGCATTTTAGTGTGTGTTTGCCAAAGGGTTTAGTGAAATATTTGTACTTGTAATGCATTGTATTTGCCGTAGCATTGTTATTGGATATTGGCAAGGGCACCCTGATCGGCTAAAGGGATTGTGGCCGTTGAATACATCAATGAAGCTTAATTTGTATCATAGATGCCTTGCTCTGTATACTCGACTTTATAACACCAAATCCTTTTTAACTTGGTAAGGTTAAGGTGGGGTTAGGACTAAGACTGCCACAGTCCAATAACTAAACTAAACGGATCTAATGCCTTCAAGCATTCTCTATGCGTCAATCATTGGTTAAGAAACGAATGTAAGTTGTGGTTTATTCTTCCATGCAACAATAAAGTAAGAGTAAGAATACCAGTAAGAACAGTCCGACAAGGTAGTGTAGAAATTAAGTGGCAATACTGTAGTGTCGTCCCGTTTTCTTAGATTGATTAAAGGGACGACTGTGTTGCCACTTTTTAATTTCTACACTTTTATATCGTACTATACATGTGAATTAGCTGTAGAATACACTCTGGCGTAGAAAAGTTTTGCATCACGAAAATCAACCAACAATCTAGCGAAGATCGAGGGATGCCTAGAGGCAAGCCAATGTAAGGCCATGATAAATTGATAATAGTCGATTTTTATTCAAAATATAAATCAATATCCTATAGATTTTGACACTTTTTGTAAAATATCTGACGTCACAGTGGCGCACACAGTGATGACTTTTTATTTTAAAAAACCTTCCTAAAATGGAAGAAAAGGAATGCAGAGTCAATACGGAAAACTGTTTTAATTATTTCTCTAAAGATGACTTTTTAACAATGTCAAATTTTCGCTTTTTTAACTGAATGAGCAAAAGCAACAGTCATCCTAAAAAATAAAGGTGCAAACCAAAGTGGTGCAAACATCATTGTAAAAAGTGAAATTCTGCAATCATATCCTCAAAGACAGCTTTCATAGTCACCCCTTTAAAGAACACCATGCTTTGGAGATCGATCTTTGAACACAATAAACCATAAGTGCAGGGCTCGTGCCATTTTTTTTAAACGCGGAAGACAGACGAAAGCAAATACATTTGTCAGCCAACAAAAGGTAGGCACACTCCACTCAAGAAACTATCGAGTTTCTTAAAAAAAAGATAGCACATGCCGAAATCTGATTACACCGTATTTGATCAAAGGGGTGACTCGCAAAAACTATCGGCACGTATCGAACTTTTTTGCACCCGATTTTTTAGCAATTTAATTTCGGCAGATGTCCATAGAAAGGGTTTAATTTTTTCTATAAAAATGGCACGCATCTGTAAATAATTGACGGTTAATGCATCGACTGTCAAATTTGCTTTTTTGGTTAAATAGTTATTTAACGGTATGATTAATTTGGAGCGAGATAATTGTTATTTTGTTTTTTTTTTCGCATAGTCTAAGATCGTAACCATACTGCTTTTGACTGTGGTTTTAATTATGAGTTATAAATGGATAACGGAAGAGGATTTACGGTGCTCGGGTGGTAGAAAATTGCAATTTTATCGCAGACTTTAATCTGAGGCGTTATTTTATAAACTAGTTATTGCTACAGATGACGTTCAGACTGGTGACTTTGGTATGACCAGAAATACGAGTACTTATACGAGTACCTTTACTAGTGGTATGACTTGAGACGAAACACATATTTAGGCAAGCCACAGCAAATTCTTTCTACCATGTAAGCTTATTAATAATTCAAAGTTAATCCAAAAAGGGTACCCAATCGCTCTGAATTGGTCAAACATTTGGCATCTTTAGGCGATATGAGGAACATAAAGGATTGCAAGGCTTATTTTATACGACTAATGCCACTTCAATTTGTTGTTATGGATTGGAGGAAGAACATTTGCGTTTTCTGTAGCGGTTTTAATTTTAACAGGCATAGGGTAGACTGGGGTCAATAGAAACAGTTTGCCTTTAACCGCCTGTAACGGTTATATTTTTATGAGTAGAAAGATGTACACTCAAAATATTTCAAGGTTAGTTATGTGGTTCCTAAATAAAACGCACCTGGTTGGTCTATAATCCATAGTTTTTTGACAATCATGTAATGAAGAGAATGGGACAGAATGGTTCAATTGACCCCACATGAGTGTCAATTGAAACACTATGTTAGGTCAATTGAAACACTCGAATATCTTCGGCACCATGAAAGTACTTATATCTGTTTTAATCTTTTTCATTACTACCACGGAATACAATGAGATCCTAAAAAAATCGCAAGCATTACATTAAAATTTCTCAATTTATGAGCATGTGAAAATCTCAATACAAAAAAGCGTTTTAAAAAACTACTACTTACTTTTAGTTTTCTTTGTTGCTGCTATCTTATTCATTTTGCTTAGCCAAAGTAGTTTTAATGCAATGATAAGATATAAAGATACTGAATTTCAGAACACAAGCATAATCATGTTTCATACAAGTGTTTGTTTCAACTATGACAATGTTTCAATCATAACCATTCCGTGTAGCTACCCTGTGACATAGTGTTGCAAACGTCGGGATGTAAAATGACGCAATAAATACCTAATCAATTTCAATTATATTACTAAACAAAAACATGGCGATATGTCAAACTAAACTTTTTCTGATATACATATTTTAAAATCGGTTCCTTTTGGGGACAATTAAAACGCTTGAAACGTTTCAATCGTCCACAAGCAAGTTGTTTCTACCGTCCCCACACTACGTTTTTAACTTTAAGGTCAAATAATATATATAAAAAAGACTCGAATGCTGATCAACGGCCATTAAAAACATTCGTTTATTCCTAACTATAACTTCAAAACAATTTGATCAGTCAATATACAAGAGTACACGAAGTTATAAGAAAATATAAGACAGCGCAAATCCTTACTTTTTACCGCGAAAAACTGATTTGCCTCGTGAACACCCCCGTCTTGCACCCTCGCTCGAGCGCTACTGGCCAAAGATTCAAACATGGCCGACTGCGTGTTCTGAGTCTTGCGTCAGACGCGTAGGTATTATAGTTTTCGAGAAATTTGACTTGTTTCAATCATGACGTGTTTCTATTGACCCCAGTCTACCCTACTTCTATGGCAGTTGTGTGTTATTTTTTATTTCTTATCAAGTTTCATCCTTATAAAACAAAGTCGCATCTGCCTGGTTGTCCCTATGTATGCTCAGATCTTTAAAACTACGCAAGACTTTGATGCGGTTTATTTTAATAGATGTGTGTGATTCAGGAGGAAGGTTTATGTGTTACATGCATAACTTATTAGCATTTGCACCCGTGAGTAGCCGGGGCGGGTCGCTAAAGTTACCTATAATTCTCATTTAAATCTCCCCCTATTCTCTATCTATTAACATGTTCACGTGCACAGTACAATTAGAAAATTGCACAGACAAAACTTCTTAAAATATCTAGCCAAAAATGGCCAAGGCCTATATACTTATTTGACTATATACTATAAAAACTATGAGAAATGTTCGGCTGTGCACGAAGTGTGACAGTTTTTCGAAGATAAAAGTCGTCGTTCATAGATGTGGTGCCGTTTCACGAGGGTCCTAATTTACGTCACTAGTACTGTCATTTTCTATTTCCTTAAATCCTGCCATATTCAACCCCGCTGTATAAAGGCGATATGACACACCCAAAAACATTGATCCAGCATCCAGGGTTTCCCTTTCAAGTCCGTAAAAGGCACAACATTAAATTTACGTCGCATACCGTAGTACAGACCCACCAGGCTTTTAGACCTTCAAAGATACCGGCAACGGTCTAATGTGACCCTTGACAAGGCTGTTGTAAGGTTAGATTTTGTGTGTATTTTTATTCGCTGGGTTTTAGCGGTTTTGGTCATCGAAAGTACAAAGTTTTTGATCGGTTTGTTGTATTTATGAAGGACACAATGCGACCGGTTGTACTGCATTTTGGCAGTTATGTGTTACTTATTTGGTTAACTGGTGTCTCGGAGTTTAACTGGTGGTTGTGGCTGGGAGAATTTAGTTTGACGTGCATTTGGATTTGTATATGTCTGATAATTTAAGCAATATAATTTCAGTTCCATTTTAGTCCGCTACTGGACGGATGACTCTCCTATGGTAGGTATGCCATTGTACGCGACCTTTGCCTTGTCTCATCCAGTGGCTCAACAGTAGCGTGGGCTCTAGCCGGCTCCTATCAGAAAACACTTTTTTTAGGGATATGACTTGAACTGTATCGGGGCCGTTCAGCTCTCACTACAAGTAATTTGTGTGGGACTATAACCCCCGAATAGGATTAGCTTCGCGCCACAAGAATAATTTGGGGCGAGTGACGCGGGCGCACTAGGCGTATGGACTGCGTCGTGAATAGACTTAACCGGGTCAGTCTTGGCCTAGGGCGGGAGGAGAGGGGAAAGAGAGTCGGGTTATGCCTTTTTTAAAACATGACTTAGCCCTCGCTACCAGTGAGTGTCGACCGTTGTGTGGGAGTATAATAACTCGCTGATGGGATTACCTTCGCGCCACAGGAGTGATTCGGGCTATGACCGAGAGAAAAACGTCAACTAAGGAGCGGTAATACTCCACCGGCGGGGATTACGCTGAGGCGCCGTTCGAAGAGTTCGCGTTTCCGTGATCTCATCGTCCGGGTCGATATATACCTAGTATATCTCAACGTTCGAATCAGATAGTTAATATATACCAGAACCGACGGGTGGCCCCGATGATGAGCGACGCCACATCGCCCTTTGACTTTCTACCAGTGTTACAGCAGATACAGCGATGGCTACGCTCCCGTCGCTCAATCAGTTAACCCCAACCTGCCACGGTCCCACCAGGCTCTGCTTAGATCTAAAATAATGTTAATTGAATCAAGTTGGGACGATGACGCCCGCATCGTAATGGGCTCCGGCGACGACCCATTTTGGGACGCCGCGCCGACAAAGACGCCTATTAGCACGATATAGCCCCCGCCTCGAAATCTAGATAAATATAAATAAAGAAATACATATTGAAAACGATGATCTTATTCAAAGTTTCGTGAGACATATTTAATTATTTTTGTATTAAGCGGTTTACACTCTTGTGAAATTGTCAGGAACGGCCCGACATGTTTCGAAGCGAACGAATTGCTGTTTCGAACACGTATAGAGCTCTTCATCTGGGACTGTTACCCGTACAGCGGGCCGTTTCTGACAATTTCACGTGAGTATAAACTGCTTAGTACAATAATTAAAGATGATCTTAGCCAGCAGTGTATGTAACGTCCGGAAGGCTCAAAGAATTAATGTCCATATTATTTTTATAACATTCGTCATTATTTCAGAAAAATCTTATTAGCGCAATGCAGGATCGCCTTTTGTTTTGTATCGGTACGCGGTGCCATGCCATTCTGGCGCCGTCTGTAGGACATATTTAATTTATTTGGCCTCTCGTTAAAATTGTTAAAATCGATATTTATTAGATGGAAAGTTTATTAATCTAGATCAAACGTTTCTTCTATAAATACAAATAGGAAATGTCATCTCTCTAGTAAACATGCTGCGAGAAATTCTCGTGTCGGTCTATCTTTAGGGTGCTGCCTAAAACAAAGCTAAACTTCATCTGTCTCAAAATCACAATTGACCGCGTACATTGATCATATAAAGGTGATGTACCTACTGATCTGCAAATGGTAGATATCACATTTTTTTTCAAAAATTTTTTTAGTCATAAACTTTTATAATAGTATACATTATATATGCGGCACAACGTGCAATGGAAAGGGCTATGCTTGGAGTTTCTTTGCGTGATAGAATCAGAAATAAAAATATCCACAGAAGAATCAAGGTAACCGACATAGATTACAGGATTGCACGGTTGAAGTGGCAATGGCCGGCCGGCTGCCCGTTGGGACAGCAAAGTCCTAGAGGGGCGACCACGTATAAGAAAGCGCAACGTGGGACGTCCCCCGGCTAGATGGACGGATGACCTCGTGAGTCAATGGATGCTGTCTGCACGGGATCGCACTTCGTGGCGAGGTATGGGGGAGGCCTTTGTCCAGCAGTGGACGTACGTAGCTGACAGACAAACATACCATACCAATGCGAAAGATTTTCAGCAATAGGCTAAATATGTCAGCTTTTTTGGGCGCTACAACCAAAAACCACGCGGACGAATCCACCCGCAAAAACCACTAAACGCGACAAAAAACCTCCAAAGCCAGATACAATCGACTTTTTTAAAAACTCCGTTTTTGCACAGAGACAAAAGGCCTGATTTAAGCAGCTACAATAATCCTATTGTCTTAAATCATTACGGGCAGAAAATTCGGCCGATCGGATCACTGCCAAAAATGCGTGCGTGGCGGGAATGCCGGGGTTCGCCTTTTATGGGGTGGACGAAGGAGACGATGGGTTAACGCCTTTTGGGAATTTGCAGACAGATTTGTGACGGGCTACCTATACTGGTAGTTGTCTGGCCTGTCTAATCCGCAAATATGCCACTCATTAAGTTGGGAACCTTGTCACCAATGACAAGAACGAGCTGTTCAGAGCAGTTTTATAAACCTGCATGTCATTAAAACAATGATTGATATAATAACAACAAGTTAAGCTTAACTGGTGTAAATCTTGACAGTCATGACAGCTCCGAATAAATAATTTCCTTGTTAAATCTGTTGACGGCACAGTTGGTATTAAAATAATTCCATCTTGTCGCCTAAACGTATCAGAAGCACATAAAAAAAACATAAAAATAGTGTACACGAACATTTTTTTCTGAAAATAGTTTTTTTCGTACATTACATTACATTTGAAATCCATACAAGAAAAAAACAATATAGCTCTCTAAGTTCCAATCTCAGAAAAAAAGAATTAAAAGCCCTATAAATCTTTTGTTTTTATTTTTCTAGTAGTAGGTATATATGTAAAATACTTGGACAAAGTTTGTACCCGTAATGTACGTTGCCAGCCTTTCGCAACAAATATTAGATCCATCACCCGTTCATCACACCACAGATTATAGTACTATATCACATAGTCACATAATCACATAATAAGTAGAAGAAGTAAAGGAGAAACTTTGTGAGTGTGTTTATGTGTACCTATGTTTGCTACTTCTTCACACTCAAACGGCACATAGGCTACGTTCCATCCCGAAAAATTTAGTGTTCCCGTGGGAAGGGGTGACACCGCGGGGCACAGCTTATTGTTTATGATATACCTAAGCTCTCTATCTCTTATTGCAACAATTTAATAATTTACTGCTTATAATTGTACTGTCATTGTGATATGACAGCTGTCCTAACCGAATGCGAATGTCACGGACACGCGTAAAATGTAAACTTTACGATCAGATAATGATCGACATTAAGATTTCCGAGCATTTTGCATTGCGTTTAATCATGCGACAGGATAAAAAACTGGTTTAGTTTATTCTACGAGTATTTAAATATATTGGTGTACAGAAAGAAAACAGTGTAATGGTGTGTGAAGGTGTACCTATTGGTGTACAGTTTGCGAAATGTGTAAAAATGTTATGGCATTAATTTCGTGATAGCAGACTATATAGTATAAATACCCTTGCTCTCTTCTTTAAATCTAACTAACTGCGCCGCACGGTGCTACTCGCTTAATCCCAAGGGAACACTAAATCTTTCTGTATAAAAAATAGCCTATGTGTTAATACAGGGTGTTAGCTACTTTCATACCAAAATTTATCAAAATTGGTCCGGCCATTGAAACAATTTCAACGAATTCTATCTTCCCATGGATTTCGCAGGGACATGACTAAAGTCCCCTTTATCGATCAGAAGTCAAGGCGTAAATCAGACATCCCTTATCAGACGATGCAAATGCTATCTGAGTACTCAATTAGGGTCAGGCTGAATGTAATGAAGACCTTAACCCGAACTTGATTACCATCAGCCCTGCCTCTTTACACGCGTAAACTGTGTTACTTATGGTCGGTGCTGTGCGATTCCTTCAATTTATTCTTTGATAAGTACAGCGGTAAATTATGTGACTCTTTTTCGCACAATAGCAAAGATTCACGATCTTATAAGCAAATAAACACCGGCCAAGCGCGAGTGGGACTCACGCAACGAGGGTTCCGTATAAATAAACCCATCTTAACCGGCTGGGTTAAGTTACAGGTTGCTGGGAGGGGTCATTACTTCAGGATATCTTAATAACGCGATGCAGAATTTGCTAGTCCGCTCTACACCCCAAAATGTCAGGACGGACTTTAAACAATTTTGATCGCCCATAAGGCGGCTGGTTGCCAAGTTGGGTTGTCATTCTGTTAGGGAGAACATGGCGCATTACCTACAGCCTCATCAAGTCGGGTTTGGTACTCCTTTGGGTTGTGAGGCGGCAATTCATGCCACACGTTCTTTTGCACTGGCGCATGGCAATGAAGACAAAGTTATACTAAAGCTAGATATAAAGAATGCTTTTAATTCCGTTGAGAGGGATACACTGCTAGATGAAGTAAAGGATTTGGTACCTTCTCTATATCCATTCCTCTACCAGTGCTATGCTTCGCCTAGTAAGCTTTTTTATAATTGCAACGCTTTGTCTTCTCAAGTCGGTGCGCAGCAAGGGGATCCATTGGGTCCATTGATATTTTGTTTGGCCATTCAAAAACATATTACTGCAATAGAATCCCCCTTGAACGTGTGGTATTTGGATGATGGTACTATTGGGGGAGCGCCTGACGTAGTACTGAATGATGTGAAAAAATTGTTGCCATCTTTATCAGCCATTGGCTTAGAGGTTAATGCAGAGAAATGTGAGCTATTTTCTTGTAGTTCGTTTGTGCCTATTTCTGGGTTTCAATCGGTTCTTCCAGGGCTGAAAATTATGGACAGGGGGTCGTTCTCTCTTTTAGGAGCCCCAATTTTTTTAGAAGGTGTTCCTGCCGCAATGAAAAAGAAGTCGGATGCTCTGTCTGGATCATTCACCCATCTTCAACAGTTATCGGCACATGTCGCTTTGGTTTTGTTGCGCAGTTCCTTTTCAATGCCTCGTATGACCTACATTTTGAGGACGGCGCCCTCTTGGTTGTTCCCTCGCGAAATGATCGAGTTGGACCAAATTCTACAGCATGGCCTTGAGACAATATTAAACGTTAGGTTCAGCGAAACGCAATGGGTTCAGGCGGTGCTGCCCGTTCGGTATGGTGGTCTCGGAGTACGGCAAGTACAAGATGTCGGGCTTGTCGCATTTTTGGCTTCCACTCACGCATCCAGGGAACTTGTCACTCATATTTTGTCTGTAAATGGTGACAGTTTTCAGGTTCCGTTGTTAAAGGAAGCATTAATCGAGTGGAGGGTTCGATGTCCTAATGATACTAGACCCGATAACGTAAAATCGCAAAGATCCTGGGACGATATACTGAGCAGGCAGTTTTATAACGATCTTTTGGAAGCGGCGTCCGGGGTGGATGAGGCCCGTCTGAAGGCTGTGGTGGAGCCTGAGTCTAGCGCATGGTTACATGCGTTACCATCGTCGCATTTAGGTACACTTTTAGACAATGACTCATTAAGAGTAGGGGTAGCACTTAGGGTAGGATGCTCGGTGTGTGAACCTCACCAATGTATTTGTGGGGCATCAGTTGAGGCCAACGGCCATCATGGCTTAAGTTGCGTACGGTGTGCGGGTAGGTTCTCAAGGCATCACTCTATAAACGACATCTTACGGCGCGCAATGATCTCCGCCAACGTGCCTAGTGTACCTACTGGAGCCTCAGGGTCTTAGTAGGACAGATGGCAGACGCCCGGACGGGTTAACACTGGTTCCTTGGGAGAAAGGTCGTAGTCTAATTTGGGATGCAACGTGTGTTAGTACATTCGCTCCCTCCCACCTCGGCCAAACCATTAGCAAAGCAGGGGCTGCGGCTGAAAGTGCAGCTAAATTAAAACATGCCAAATACTCGAACTTGGAGCCAGTGTATGACTTTGTTCCGGTGGCTGTCGAGACGGGTGGACCCTGGTGCTCAGAGGCCAAGTTGTTATTAAAAAAAATTGGACAGCGTTTGAGAGAGAGAGGTTGTGACCCCCGGTCTGGCTCGTACCTGGTTCAGCAAATATCGCTGGCAATACAACGGGGCAATGCTGCTAGCATTTTTGGAACATTTCCGCCAGGTACTCGTCAGGCCGGAGTTTGATTTTTGATGGGTTATTGACAAAGCGTGTTGCGGATTATTATATTGTATCACTTGGTCGAAGCTTGTTGCTGATAAAAAATTATGTGTCATTTTGACGATGGTTGCTACGGATGCTAATTTTGTATTTATGACGAAACCTGCGCTGTGGATATAATATTTGGATGCATGCATGAGATTTGTTTTTAATAAATAAAATTTATATAATAATTTTGATCGATGGACATCTGAAGATGGATATAGGATACTTTTTACCCAACTATGGTATTGAAAAAAGTTTTGCGCGGACAAAGTTTGACACTTTCTAGTGTCTAATAAATGTAAATTCTTTATTTTACGAGTTACAATAAAGCTCTTCCCACTTAAGTAACTGGTTAAACATTGGATTCTTTCTTAAAGGCTAAGGGATGAAGACGAATATTTTCCCTATTACACGAATTCCACGTGGACGACCTCGCGAGCAAAGCTAGGTTTATACACGTTCATCTTGATTGACGTTTCACCTCTCATTATCTAGATACAATTTATATTCTGTACCCACTCATATTTTACGAAAACATTCGATCCTTAACAATCGCTAAAAGTTGTCATCGGCTCGACAAAAACCACAAATCATTATAATAAGACAGGCAAAAGATTGTAACATATTTATAATTGGCACAGGTGACCGTCTCATAGTTACTTGAATGCCGCGTTAGTTTTGCCGTCGTGGTGTTGCAATATGGTGTTTTTGTGGTTGTGGTAAGGGCTGGTGTGGTGTGGGCCTGTGGGGCTTGTGGGGAGCTGTGGAGTAGCACATGCCACTGGCGGTGTTGCAATTACATGAGCACATGTTTTGAGGCACGCGTCAAGACTAGGACAGGAGCATGGAGTCGACATGCTTATTATTATACTGCGAATTTTAACAAGACGGGTTCTCTCGCCTTTTTTAGGGCAAAATAGGGGCGCACGCGTCGATTGGTCGCGTTGCCACGCCCCTCCAGATTCAGATAATTTATTGATAAAAGCAAATGTATTTTACAAGTCATCATGTAAATTATTTAAATATAATCATCCGATCCGACTCAGTTATTATGAATTATTTTAAAATGTCTCATTTCAGGGTTATTTAATAAATAAGTTTATATTGATGTTATTATTTACATTTCATATTAAATTATTACATAACAATCAATTATTTTCTTTGTATGAAATCATCAACGCTGTAGCATGCCAGGTCAACTAAAAGTTTTTTCAGCCTTTTGATAAATACTGTATCGCTAGGAGAATTTGTTATGTCACTAGGCATTTTAACACCAATGACACCAAGTCAAAAGAAAAAAAAAAGCCTTAAGTAGTGCTTTATTCGTGACTTGTGAAGTAAAATTGAGGGCATGTTTGGAACAATAATTTGATCATAATTTGGAAAAGACGTTCCCAAATCTCATTTACCCAGCTGGACAAAGGTATCTCCAAATAATCTCTATAATCATTCATGTTACATTATAAAATTCCATACATAAGGTAAACGCCCCTGTGCTCGACACTGTGCCAATAGTTGCCATCTTGATTGTTAGTCATTAGCAATAGAGGTGACAGCATGCTGTATTAGGCATTAGCGTGTCGAGCACAGGGACGATGACCTTATCTAATTGATAAAACAAGAGTGGCATACCTATACCTACCTATAGCGGGTTATAAAATCGGCGAAATACATAATTAGTTCCACTACAAATTTTTCTACGCGATATGTTACCTAGTCCTCTCCACGGATGTCGCTGTAGGCAGTTGTCTCGTCAAAATCAGTCTTACACCTGTACTCCACCTGTGCTCGCATTTTTCAAAACGCTGCCAATTGCAGGCATTACCGTCTAATCGGGAATAATCATACGCTGTGAGCTGTGAGCTATCGCGAATGTTTAATGCAACAGCTTTTGTAATGACGAGTTTCCTGAAATGCACAAAAACATATAGTATAATAGTTAAAATTATAAAAGTTAAATGTTAATATCTTTATATAGAATTTAAATAAATTAAAAGCAACGACCACCAAAGGTACTATTGAAATTTCTCTATTCATATTTTTTGTCGGCACATAAGGGGCTACCCGCTCTCAATGACCTTCGATCTGTTGCGATAGATTTTCCCATATTATAAATAGCTAATCATAATAACATAGTTTTTCCACAACAAAATACCGTATCAAGTACCTTTCACATGTCACTGACTTTGAGATTAGTGATGGGCCGTTCCCGGGAATATTCCCCAGGCGAGAATATTCTCAGGAACGTTCCCGGGAATATTCCCCATATGGGGAATATAGGGGAATTTAGATTTTGTATAAGGAAAACATATATTTTCTGATACTCATTACGTGCTCCATATATACGGAAATGTTTATGTAGTTCATAGTTGATAAATCATATTAAATAATTACCAAAAAATTAAAATTCCCTTTACTCTCGGGAATATTCCCATTGTTCCCGAGAATATTCCCAATGTTTCCGAGAATATTCCCCAATGTTCCCTGGGAGTATTCCCTCGTTGGGAATTTTCATTAGCTCTAGGAAATAACATGGTATAAATAAAAAAAAGGTTAACTTTTACGTCTTTAATCATCATCATGAGTTACATTATAATTAACACAGTTTGGACTTTACAGAATATAAATTAAAACAAAAATCTCACTAAAATCATCTCAGTTGTTGTAAATATTAATAAAATTATCACAGGTACATCATTACAGAATATAAGTGGCTACAAAAATTTCACTAAAATCATCTCAGTTTTTGTAAACCTTAATATAATTATCACAGGTACATCATTACAGAATATAATAAGTTTTTACAAAAATCTCACTAAAATCATCTCAGTTGTTGTAACCTTGTAACAATTCACGAGACATAATTTTAAATATAAAAAGTTCTTAATCAACGTTAATAAAAATATAAACATTATAAAATATGACAATAATAATTATTTGAAAATATGCATCATTCAAGTTATCTTGTTAAAAATTTAAAAAGCTTGCGAAACATAATATCACCATTTCACCATTTTAATCACTTTCGTCAATGCTGATTGGATTCGTGACATCAACATTTCCACTTTCAGTATCGCTGAGCAATAGATTATTTCCGGATGTGCTCGTTAAAGCCAATTCTACGTCAGAAAAGTCATCTTCCGAATCCGAACTTGAATTTTCTGAGTCTGACGCCCTGACCCTGACACAATCAGATGTTGTTGGCAGTATTGGTTTTTGTGGAGTTGGTTTGTTTACTAATTTCCAGTTATGTGATATGAATGTTATTCGCCCTGCTCTGTCAGTTTTGAGACGATTTCTTTTCTTAGTGTGTATATGAGAAAACGTAGAAAATTATCGCTCCACTGCGGCTGAAGTAGCTGGAACTGACAGCACCTTTAACGCTATTTGGCCTAATATGGATTTTGAAAACAAAGTTTCCCACCAAACCACCGGCTCAACAGTTTCCGCCATCCTCCATAAGAAATCCTTTTCAAAGAGACTTCTGCGACTTTTGTAATTAGCGATATCAACTAAAATGTCGTGGGCATTTTCATCAGTCATGTTTATAATTACTTCACATCCATCTAAATATTCTTCATTCGTCAAAAACGCTCCTTGATTCTTCGGGTCTAAAATTGCTGCAGCTAAATGAAGAGGTTTCAGAGCATTTTTTTTCTTTCTTCAAATTTCTGTTTTAAATTATGTAGACCGTCTTGCAAAAGGTCTTGCATTGTGGATGTATGTAACAATTTACCTAATTCTGTAAATGCTTTGTGCACCAAATGCACGGCATAGTAATCCCCCTCCAACAATAAAATCCACTGTATTATTGGCCTTAACATTAGTTCTAGATCTTTGAGCTCGACCACAAATGCTCGTTCAAAAGTTTGTTTTTATATGGCGTTAATGGGCCTCTTGTATTATTTACTGCCATGGTTTGGAGCACTAATTTTGATTTTAAATAACTTTGCAGGCAAAATAAATAGCTTCCCCACCTTGTTTTGACTGGCAGATGCAGTGATGTATTTATTGTTTTCTCTTCTGCAATCCTCCTATATTCTGCACCAAGAATATGGGACCGTGAAATTATTTTTATGACATTTACGGTACTTGCAAATAAGTGACGAACCTTTGAAATTTTCAGCATATCTCCAACAAGTAGGTGCAAAGTGTGAGCCAAACATCCAATCCAAGTTGTTTTATTAAGCCTATCATGCAGGAGCTTGCCGAATTTGATCATATTGGCTGCGTTATCTGTGACAATGCCATAAAACTTGGTTGTGTCGAACTCTTCCATTATATTTAAAACCTGATCACAAAGATACTCAGCTGTGTGTCTATTTTCGGTCGTTTCAATGAACTTGTAAAATAAGGGCTTGGGTGTATACACAATTACGTTTATGACTGGTTCTTTCCTTATATTAGACCATCTATCGATTGCCAAATGTAAAACATTGGCTTGTTTTATTTTATCTTTAATATCACTTTCCACATTTGCATATTCTCTGTCCAAAAGGCTTGTTGCCAGTTGTTTTCTTGATGGTAATGTATACAAAGGATTTATCTTCTGGAATGCTTCTTTCCACAATTGATGCTCAAAAAGAGACCACGGTGCTCCGGTTACATACATCGCTCTTGCAATTGCTTGATGGATGTTGACCTAAACAAACAACAAATCATTAAAATATACTGTTGTTCTACAGTTTTCCAGCAAACATATACATTTTTTAGATTATAAGGTAGGTATTTAATATGATTTATTTATTTCATCTTATGTTATTTTTACGACATACGATTCAAATTTATAAGAAATTTAATCACGTGGTGATTTAATTACAAAGTATTGCCATGTGAATTTTCAGTGTAATAACCAGAGATCAGACTAATTATCGCAAAACATTACAACTCAGAATCGAAAGGGAAGTACATAATAGAGTCGTAATATGTACAATATCCTTATTTATATTTTTCAATTATAATTAATATAATTTCGGCCCAAAATTGGCCAACATTTTGTGAATATATTCCGTATTTTTTTTAATTCTTGTCTTGCGATAATTTGTCTAACCTCTAGTATTGCCATAGATTTATAAATACCACGTGGTATACTAAAAATGTTTTGTAGAACTTACTTTTTCTTCGTTGCTCATTGATGCACATGAAGTGTTTGCCTGAGCTACTTCTTGGCTCGACTCTAGCACGGAGATACGTGAAGAGGTGGGAATTTGAAAGGATGGACATATATCACTGGCACTGTCACTGGGTTTATTCTTCCCATATTCTTTAAAACTATTGTGTACGTCACTAGGTGTTTTTGGGCATTTACTTAAATGGCAGGCGAATCTAGTAGCATTTTTGAAAGTATACGTGATACTGCAATAATTACAACTATAATTGATTTTGTTATTATTAGCCCTTGCAGTGAAATGGTCAAATACTTTACTTTTAGGCTTCATTTTTAAAACACTACACATACGCACATGTTCTTGGCAACAAATACAAAATACCACTGAGCCGAGCTATCGCAAGTTGAGATCTGACTGATAGAGGGGGAAAAGAGACAACACGTGTGTTATGAAAAAGAGATGCAAACAGTTATCTGTTTGGCCGAAACATGAAACGCAGGTAGAAAAATATTAGTAAGTTATTTTTTAATGGTGCTCATATATCTGTTATGTATTATTGAACATTTTTTTTTTTATTTCTAAAGTAAAATAATATTTGAAGTGTCTTGTGGTACCAAAAATATGTTATATTTGATAATGTTTATTTATTGGAATATAAGCCCTAAAGCCCTTATAAACCCTTAGATAATTATCTTAAATCAGTTGAATCCTAAAGAAAATCAAGACGAAATACCTACTGCTAAGTGAAATTATCATTAACAGTCTTAATATATTATTTTTACCTAATTTAATAAGTTAAAACGAATGTACTTTAATTCTTGTTGTATGCTTTACAATGTTCCCCGGTTTGGGGAATATTCTCGGGAACGAGAATATTCCCGCGGCCCATCACTATTTGAGATACCTACAGGCCGTCAAAGTTTACGATTTTTTCGGGGAAAAAGTTGTGGAAACGGTTTTTTGCGTTTTTCTCGAAAAGTATTGAGAAAAATAGAAAAAGCTTCACAACAAATTTTGTGGAATATGGTTTAGAACAATAAAATGTAAGATATTTTCTACATATACACCGGGGATAAAAGTAGAAACGAGATTAGTGTATTTTTGGTCCTTCACCGAATATTTTTTTATAAAATACACAGTCGTTAAATCAAAATTCGGGTCACTACAAAGTGTTAAGCATAGACCATACTACAATATATATTAAATAGGACATTATAACTCTATAATCCACAAACTAGATACGATGTAAAAATCATCAAATTGGCTGATTTCTGCAGGGAGCCCCATAAGCAGTCCGCGTATAGGTAGATAGTCTTTCTATTTCACAGTCATAATTAACAATCAATCAAAATCTTGTATTTGATTCTGAAACTATTGTCGAAAAAAAAACAGAAATTGTGAATAACTTTTAATGGAGTGGCGAATCTTATTTTTATTTTTATTATACTACTAGTAGGTCTGCGTATTTTTTTTATACCGTAGATAAGATAAGTATCATAATTATCCATGTTATCCACCAAAATTGGTTGAAATTTGTCCTGCCGTATCGGCGTGATTACAGGTCAAGGAAATTATGACCAACAGATGGCGCTAAGCTGACATGATACCGCGCGCGCGCGCCCATACAAAACAAAAGACGATCCTGCATCGCGCTATTAAGGGGCTCCCTACAGAAATCAGCCAATTTGATGATTTTTACATCGTATTTAGTTTGTGGATTATAGAGTTATAATGTCCTATTTAATATATATTGTAGTATGGTCTATGCTTAACACTTTGTAGTAACCCGAATTTTGATTTAACGACTGTGTATTTTATAAAAAAATATTCGGTGAAGGACCAAAAATACACTAATCTCGTTTCTACGTTTATCCCCGGTGTATATGTAGAAAATATCTTACATTTTATTGTTCTAAACCATATTCCACAAAATTTGTTGTGAAGCTTTTTCTATTTTTCTCAATACTTTTCGAGAAAAACGCAAAAAAACCGTTTCCACAACTTTTTCCCCGAAAAAATCGTAAACTTTGACGGCCTGTATCTCAAAGTCAGTGACATGTGAAAGGTACTTGATACGGTATTTTGTTGTGGAAAAACTATGTTATTATGATTAGCTATTTTATAATATGGGAAAATCTATCGCAACAGATCGAAGGTCATTGAGAGCGGGGAGCCCCTTAAGATTGTTCTGATTTTCAATATAGTTAAAGTTTAATTTGAGGTGTTTCTAAAAACACAATAAATTCAATTATATGTAGTTTAAAACTGTATTTTATTAAATTGATCGTCGCTTTTTCTTCGGTTCGTTCACAATTTCACACAATGCGTCTTTTTTCCACAAAGAATCGAAACACTCTGCTCAAATGTACTAGGCAAACATAAATGTAGCGTAGTATGCTAAATCCAACATGTTTCTAAATATCAACTCTATAGTTGCTAAACCAAAGTTGATAATCGCCTACGTATTTTTTTACAATTATTAAAGTGTTCCGTAGCTGCTACGCAAACAAAATGATATCTTATCATTACTAATTACGGATTACATTGGAAAACGTATTGTTTTCGCTAAAATGGAGGCGCTATTCTCGGATTAAAGGCAGACTTAAGCTAAGTCGCGAGTACTAGGGCAGCAGATTTCATAGAAGTTCAGGCGACGCGGACTAAACTAAAATCCACAGACCTACGGACTAAATTGACAAATGACTGACAGGTAAAATGATACCAGGAACAGGAAAATAAAAATAGTGAAGGGTATATGTCGATAACAATATATCGACAAGTTGTAAAGTACAAATAACAGACTAGTTTAAATCAAAAATAAGTATATTAGTTTCAAATAAGAGGTACACATTTTGGTTTGTTTGATTTTCCAGGTAGTGGATGGATAAAATGCGTTTTTACCCACTAGTTTTAAAGCATAAAAAGGTTTCCGAGCCTGTAGGTAAAAATAAAACACCTTGTCCGACGATAACTAGTCTTTATTATGAAATATTATTCATTCCCAGGCTCCGTTATTTCGTCATCTTCATCATCATCATCAGTTACATTTAAAATAAAACGATCCGAAACATTGTCCACTAAATGGTCGAGTTGTATCATTTTGTAAACTTCTCTTGTTCTTTGTATTCCTTCAAAAGTTTAAAAACTGAACTTCTTGAAATACCAAGAATTTCGGATGTTTTCATGACACACTCGTTTTTATTGACATGAATGTCCTCTGGGATATCTTGTTCGTCCTGCAATCTGTCTACCATCTCATTATAAATATAAACGTAAATTTGATGAATCGTCTCTTTTTTGACGTGACAACGTCTTAAATTAGGTTGCGCTCGGAGTCACTCATGAAAAAGTGTAACGCCCGCTCACGTCTGTTACGATGAGTCACCGAACGAGAGAGAGGCCCGCCGGACCGGCGAATGCCTTGCGTCTCTCTCCCACTCAAACATGATCGGTCCGCCGCGCGTTGTCACGTAAAATCTTCGCCCGTAAAACCGACTTTTCAGTTTCACTAATAGATTTTTTTCTCCTTTTTGTCGGAGGCGAATATTTTGATTTTTTTTTTTTTTTTTTCATTTATTTAAGTTAATTAATCACAAATAATTTATAAATTAAGACGCGTTACAGAAACCTGTCGAAGGTTTAGACGTGACGCGAATGTTTCGCACCGCTTACAACATTGCACAGATAAGTAATTATATAGTCATACACCAGCAATCACACATCGCCGTCGGCACTTAAATAATATTTTTTTAAAGTGTTCTTACACGCTTTTTTACCATTAAGTATGGTCACATGTATGTCTTCGGGCAAATCATTTAATATTTTAGGCAGCATGTATTCCCACGTCCTTTTACCGTATACATTTACATAGTTAGGCAAAATATACCTAGGTTGATATGTTAAATTACGTAATTGTTTCATTCTACATCTAGTTTTTAACAGTTTTATTTTGTCGTACTCCTCGAGAACTAGTAACATATTTAATTTATTAAAGATTGACAGTACTTTACAGTGTTTGAAAACACTGCCTTCATCATCAAATTTATTTCTATATTCGGGTACAATGGTTTTAAGTATACTTAGTTGTAATTTGTAGATGTAAGTTAGGTTGGTTTTATATGTACGCCCATAACTACTTAAGCCGTAGCTTATTACAGAGTCAGCAAGAGAAAGATACAGCAGTCTTAATGTATTGTATGGTAATTTGTATTTAAGAATATTCATTTTAGCACGCAATGAGCGGAGTTTATTACATATATGCTCAATATGAGGCTTCCAGTTAAGGCGTTTGTCGATCACCAAACCCAGGTAAGTATGCTGCTCCACCAGCTCGAGCGGCGCGCATGCGCACGGTGACTGCGCCTGCGCGCCGTGCAAGCAAGTGTGACAATGCGCGATAATTTTAGGATCATTACTTTTTATATACGGCGAGTGTATGTGTAACAGTTTGGTCTTATTAGCGTTGATAACGAGGCCAACGTCGTGTGCCCATTTACATAGAATGTTAAAATTATTTTGCATCATCTCCTCGGCCTCAATAACATTTTTTCCATGGGTGATCAAGCATGTATCGTCTGCAAATTGGTATACAGAGCCCTCGGTGAAGAGGTTACACATATCATTGACGTAGATTAAGTATTCGGTCGGGGCCAGGATCGATCCTTGAGCCGTGCCTCTTTGCGTAGGTAAACGGTCACTATCAGTTCCGTTGATGCGTACCACGGTGTTTCTGTTTGTGTGGTAATTATGGAACCACTTCAGCAGAGGACCCTGTATACCAATTTGATTCATTTTGATGATCATGGCTCTGGTCCCGAATCTTGCGAATCCATAATAACACGTAACAATTTCAATAAACACTCGTAATAGCAATGATAACGTATATCGTTAGATACATAAAAGTAGTTTGTAAACAGCGGTCAACTATTTCTGAAGATACCCTATTTTTTTGTTAAAAAGATGGACCATGGTCAAAATCATTGGAAAAAGTTGGTATATAGATTAGCCGATCAAATTGCCAATTTGATTGTCCCGTCTGGGTGGACCTTAAACCTACGATGTAACAATAATTTTAATATCGATGAGAACGACACTGGCCAAACTGTGGCAACATTTGTTCATAATGACTTGTCAATTTAGTCCGTAGGTCTGTGGATTTTACTTTAGATGGCGTTATCAATAGTTGTACGCGAGAATTTGTTAATAAACATAATTTATGTAACTACATTCATTTCACTACAGTATAAAAGAGACGGAAGCTATTCCGTATATAGCAAAAACAAAAAAAACAACAAGTATGTAGCTATAAATGACATAACTGAGCCAAATACGCCATGAAAATCACCGCACATTCCTTATTTCATACAATTTAGTGAACATAAATTATACATATTTTCAATGAGAGTTTCGCTGGTCTGATTTTAACACAGTTTTTTTTAAATAAAGTCTGGTCTTTCATTGACAAACGTAGAGTATAATATAAAGTATAAACTAAACTAAAACTTGCATGTATTTTTGTGAGCGTTGTTGTAGAAAGTACACCTTGGTTTATCAGGTAAAAGCAACATTGCTTAGAACGCCGTGAGTGTCGTGATTTTAATATTAGGCGCTTTTTCTAAGGCGGTATTTTTCTTTATTTCTTACGTATAAAATTGAATGTTTATATAATTTTGGTAAACTTATAAATAAGAAGACCTAAGTGATAGGTACTGATATGATAATACTAGTAGAAAACAAAAAAAACAGATCTGCTAAGGATTCAAAATTTATATTACGCTTATATTTTTATAGTTAGCGTTGGTCTTATAATTCTTTTTTTTTTTTTTTTTTATTTGACCGAAGCGAGCGAGCGAAGCGTGTCTGTTGCACTTTAGCGTAAAATTCTTTCGTATATCTGTGGATGTTTGGATATTAGGATGTCCAGATTTTCAGCTGTTCTTGCCTATGGGTCGCATTTCTCGACTGATTACCATGAAATTATGTAAGTAGGTTCGTTGTGATTCAGTTTTTCAAAATGGCGGAGATGCACCTTTAGAACAACTTCGCTTGTCGCGCGACTCAGCTTCACCTGTCTTACTCGCACGGTATCGAAAGGAAAGAGACAGTAGGTATTTGTCGCGCGACAAAGTGTCGCGTTTCACAGTTATGTATGTACGGATGTATGTAAACACTTTATTGTACTTACACAACAAGTTAGTTATACTAGACGTGCTGTTGTAACATGGCTTTGTTCGTCGCGCAACAAATACTATCTGTCTCTTTCTTTTCAATGCCGTGCGGGTGAGACAGGTGAACTAGTACTAATATATTTTGAAATGAGAATAATATACGATCTGCAACTTCCCCGTTATTTATGCTATCCTAGTCACGTCCGATTAAAAAACGGATCTATCCTCAAAATCAGCTTGCGTCGTTAATCATGATGCGCGGGAGTCGATAAGATCGCGGTTCGGGAGATGAGCGCGAAAAAATTAACAGGCAGACGGTTTTTAATGATTTATAGATGCAGCTAAAGGTGTGATAGGAAATACAATCGTTTGTCAAAAAACTGTTAATTTTGATGCGATTGTGTAAAAAAATATTAAGTTTATTTTGTGCTAAGTGATATTTACGTTCAGCTGTTGTTCGAATCGCGGGCAGGACAAATATTTGTGTGATGAACTCAATTATTTGTACTTGGGTCATGGTTGTTCTATGTATTTAAGTATTTATCTATATACAAGTATATATGTCGTCGTCTAGTACCCATAACACAAGCCTTCTTGAGCTTAATTTGGGACTAGATCGATTTGTGTGAGGTTTTCTGATTTTTATTTTTTACTTCGGTTCATTGCTTACTTGAAAACGGCTGAACCGATTTGGAATGAAATTATTTGTTTGTTTCAATGAGCATAGGATTGTTGGTACCATTGTCATATAAGTAACATAACTTCATTTCATTGAAGTCGGTTTTTTTAAGTGATTATGTTTTGTGCAATAAATTTTATGAAAGTAAAATTTTATAATCTTTATGCGATATAAAATCTACGGAATTTTTGTGATTAGTATGCCGTTGACATCTTAAATGTTTTGCCAAGATTCCTATGGGTTCAACTAAATAAAATAATCTTTATTTCTAATCTTTTAGTATCTGCCGAAAAGCTAATTTATTTATATTGCATTCGATTCGGTCAACTCGTAAAAGAAACCACCAAAACAACGCCGAAGGCAAAAAATAGTTTCCGGGTGTGAAATGTGTTCGGCCCATTTGGTATAATGCCAACTTATTTTTGCTATTCACGGGGACGCTTTATTTAAACTATACCTACTAAATTATATGAATGCACCTTGGTTGCGCCTTTGACCACAGTCTTGACTAAATTTGTCGACTAAATTTCATTACAAAATTAAAGTTACCGCTCGCAGCAGCGCTTTAATTTGACATTAACATGAACATTGTACGAAGTAATCCTAGTTCCCAATTTCACCAACTACACATAAACATTTGTACATCCGAGTCCATACTATATTACAAATTTATGTTTGCCGGCCACAGCATTGCTTAATCCGAGGTTTCCCATGAATCCCGTACGGAGTAAATGTAGTTCCAAATTTGACCACCGTCGCAGCTAAATTTGTCACACGCATTTGGTGTTAGAAAAAACTTTTTTTTACAACTGCATCGCATTTCCGCGTATAACGGTACAGGTTTTTGCTCCATCACGTGTATTCTGTAGCCCTTTTGCAAGAAAACGTCTATTTTTGATATAAAATTGTTGTCGGTTAAGTTCTTTTGGGTGTGGATGGTAGCAAGTCGGGATCGTGAGAATGAAAATTGCATCTTGTTTTCTAATTAGGTTTTTGCTTGAATAGCTGTGCTATGCTGGCAATATAGGCGTTGTCTCGACTCCCAAGATGGTAATTAACAGTTGCATACATAAACACCGTGGGGCGACAGGTACCAAGTATACCAATGACGTTTTATCAACTCCGTTATGCACGGTGATCCCATTAACCAACTCTGAAATTCACTCAAGGGCTAAATTGACAAGTGCCGACTATTGCATTTTTTTTATTGGGTTTCGAAAGCATAGATCCCTTCAGCCAATTTTTAACCGACTTCAAAAAAAGGAGGAGGTTCTCAATTCGAACTATTTTATTTTTTTTGTATGTGTGTTACTCGATATCTCCGAGAACCGTGAACCGATTTTCAATTATTTTTTTTTTATCGAAAAGGTATAACTCCGAGTTGGTCCCGTTGGCATTAAGTCGGGATCTGATGATGGAATCTTGGAGAAATCGAGGGAACTCTTCAAATGTTATAGGGACATGTACGGCGCTTTCGGTAATTTGTTGATAAAGTCAAGAATTTACATTCAGTAAATAGGGTTTGGTGTAAGGAAACTGAACTAGCTAGAACCACTAAAAAGCAAAAAAAAAAATTTTTAACAAAAAAAAGAACCAACCGACTTCAGTAAAACTAAAAAACCAATAATAACCCATTAAAGTACAGATTACATTTGACTCACCCTTCGAAGTCGGTGCCAAACCTCGCGTAGACTATAATATAACTATAAATATAAGAACTGAACTGAGTGGTACCTCGCGTAGACTATAATATAACTATAAATATAAGAACTGAACTGAGTGGTTTGGGATCGACTTCGAAGGGTGAGTCAAATGTAATCTGTACTTGAATGGGTTATTTTTGGTTTTTTAGTTTTACTGAAGTCGGTTCTTTTTTTTGTTAATTTTTTTTTTTATTGCAAACTGTCAAATCGTCCATAACTTTTTTATTTGGAAAATAGAAAAGTGATCGTCCTGCAGTTTGTAGTGCGAGTATAAGTTTAAATATAGAAAAAAATGTGTGTGATTCTGATTAGATTAGTCTTCTCAGGATTCATTATCTGTAGGTATAATGTTTTACAACGGTACATAATATACCTACCTATATATTATATTTATGTGTGTGTATTACAATAAATAATATCTGTGTATGAGAATTTATACCGTCAATATATATATATTTAACTTATTGATTTCGTCGTTTTATTTTATTTTTTCTAACGACTTTTAATGATCCTGCACCAACTACTAGTTTGTGTTTGGCCCTATGGTTGGCTGATAGCGAATGCCTTATGGCATCAAGTCCGCCATTTGTACTATTTACTACGGCATATTGTGCAATAAAGTCTAAATTAATTAATAAGCAAATATATCCGCCATAAAAATAAAAAAAACTGTCTTGCCAAAAAATACAAGTATACACAATAAAAATACATGTATACTTAAAACATTTCATGTGAATTGGTTTAGGAAAGGCCCGCATTTCCCAAACTATAGTAGAGTAGGTGAGATCAGCCGGAAAGCCCCTGTCCATAGAAAACGGATATTCAATACTATTCTAGAACTTTGTAATAATACAGATGATGACGGCTGCGTCGACCTACTTCTAGACCAGTCTCCGTTGCCTAGGCTGTGTGACCGACCTTCGACCTAGGTATAGGTCAATCCTAACATAATGGAAAATCCTAGTGACGCACTTGTGACGTTGGTTACGCTGCAGGTCTTATGATGTCCTAGTCATTGTAAGTCCTGCGGTCCTGCCTACTTCGGAGTAGGGCAATAACGTTTAGACTGTCACGTGTCACGTGCCATAAATAAGAAGTGGTTGACTGGTAGAGAATGCCTTAAGGTATTAAGATTAACTCCGCAATTTTTTTTTTTTTGTATTGTGCAATAAAGTTTAAATAAATAAATAAATAAAATAAGCGTTTTACTTTAACTTTTCTTCAGACGTTTTCGTTTTATCTTACTTTGAAAAACTTTGTATGTTCTATTTTAACCCGTGCATCAGATTCATTGTAATCTGACGAGTGCGTTCTGTCATACATTGGCCAAACGAAACGTAGTATAGCTATTAGCTACAAGGGTTAAGGAGCATGTAGCAGACGTCAAACACCGTCGTTGTATCAGGTCTGCAGTCTGCGAGCGTGTCATGGACCAACCAAACAATTCCTTCTTTTCGAAGTCGGTTGAAAAAGCTTGTGAAAATACGAGCATAAAAGCTTGTAAAATTACATTACGTACAGCAGTCTGCAGAATTTGTGCAGTCCACTTGTAATAGTACATAGGGCGGTGAATTAATGTCCCAGTTGGCAGGTGTTTGAGGCCCGAACCGAAGGCGATCTGGGGCTTTAAGAATTACCACCCGTGGTTGGTCTAAAGTTTTACGTCTTACCTTGGCCAGAGAGTGAGACTTTTTCCCCGCGTAGCGAGCAGAAAATCCCACTTACGGCCTAGGTTGACGTAGAAATATGAACTAACCGCTAGGAGGCATTAAAATTACCCTTCCGGGTCATGGCTGTTCGTATGACTGAATGTCCAAATGGTTCCAATGTGTAGGTGCCAAAATGTACAAAGTATATTGGTTAAAATGTTGCGGTGACGATATGACAAAAGTTCACATTGTATTTATGTTACATTATGCTTGTGTCAGAATGTTAAAATTTACTTACAAAAGGCGTGTTCCCGGCTCATTACTTTTATAACCTTAAAATATGTTGACACAATATGGAACCACCATCTCTTGTTCTAAGATTTGTAAGTTCATTAAGGAAGAAAAATATCAGTAATTATAGCTCCTTAAATTTATTTCCGTGGAACATGCGTGTGCGCAGACACAGTATAAGTAGCTTCAGAAGTACATTGATAATAAAAATCTAATTCCAATGGTAACATATCTGACAATGTTTAGTAAAAGGTCTCGTTGGCGGGTTGCCATAGAAACGAAATTTGTTTGCATTTTGATACGAATGACCTGTCGAGTCCTTATGGAAACTCGTACAACGAGACCGCTAAATAAATACCTACTGTCACATATGTATATTTCAACGTGATATAAAATTGTAGTTAAATCTAGTTCGTATGATAGCATTGACAACAATATACAAAAAAAAAACAGCCAAGTGCGAGTCGGACTCGTGAACGAAGGGTTCCGTACCAATATTGAACAAAAAACAAGTGATTTGTATGGGTTGTTATAGCGGTAAAAAAAATATACATTCTGTGAAAATTTCAACTGTCTCCCTATAACGGTTCATGAGAAAATGCCCGTTGAACGAAATATCATGGAAAAAGCCCTATTTTTGTATGGGAGCCCCCCTTAATTATTATTGTTTTATCATGAATAGTATTTGTTGCTATAGCGGCAATAGAAATACATCATCTGTGAAAATTTCAACTGTCATGCTATCACCGTTCTTGAGATACAGCTTGGTGACAGACGGACGGACGGACGGACAGCGAAGTCTCAGTAATACGGTCCCGTTTTTACCCTTTGGGTACGGAATCCTATAGAGGGATTTTAATCAGACAGCGCATGACCAAAAAAGAAGACAACTTTGTTGCGACAGCGGTTGTTTGAACTGAAACAAAAATACAATATCATGTGGCTTTTGTACGCGCTAGACGTGTAAGTACTACCCTTATGTCCTTACATGTTAATTAGAAGAAAATTTTAATAAATAAATAAAATGTTAAATAATATTCTAACCTCAAAGTAAGACTGTTTTGTCAAAATTAACCATTTTCTCATAAATTAAACAATCTGCGTCACTTTTCAGAAAATCACACTGCCGCTTTTATAAATGAAATCATTCGATTGCGAGAAAACAGCCAGTTTTGACATGAAATGTCAATGTTGAGGTTAGAATCTTGTTCACTAAATAGGACAAGGAAGAACAAATAGATTAGATCAAGGTAATTTTATACCGACAAGCATCCTATGTTATACCGACAAGCATCCTATGTCATATTTTAGCAATAATAACTTGCTTAATAAACAGCAGTACGCTTATCAGCCAGGGAGATCAACGATCGATGCCGCTCGCGACGTAATAGCCAAAACTATGAGACACCTCGAGGCGCGACGGCAGGTGGCGGCCATATTCTGCGACCTGTCACGCGCCTTCGAGCTGGTAAGCCACGCCCTCCTGTTAGCCAAGCTAGATCACTATGGCCACAGTCTAAGAAACAATACAGTCGGTCGACGAAGGCGTCTAGACAGGGCAATCGTGCGGGGTGACAGAGGCGGCGGCGGGAGGGGCGTTCCCCATGTGTCATACGACGAAATTGTTAGTAATGAGGGAACTAACTTTGAGGGCTGACGCGTCTTGCAACTTACAATTTTATTGAAATGGTGCATACGACATGTGCTGTGCGACAATGCATGTCGACATCTTATAAAAATAAAGAACTACGATTCCATAGATTTCCTCGGTCAATAGAAAGGTAAATATTATATTTTTAATATCATTTTATTTTCTCATGTCATGCTAACGTAAACAAAATGGCGGATGTAAAAGCGTTACGCCTGCCAGTAAAAATTGAAATACCGCAGTAATATCGCTAATTGTTTGTTTCTGTGTACCTAAACAAAAATATATAATGATATGATATGTCACATGAATTTTTAAATTCAAAATGTCGGACATGATTTATAGGTTATTTTAAGTAATTACGAGTTTGACCTTTACTCCCCCACTGCCGTCGTCATCCATTTTTGTATATTTTCAATATTTTATTTTACTTCAACAAATTTTTATTACATTAAAAAAAAGTAATTACGAGTTACGTAAGGTTTAAGACTTTATTTAAAAAGTAAGAAATTGTTTGTTTATGAATCATCTGATTTTTAAATAAATTTGAGGGTCCGCGGGGTACCGATTACGAAAATGAAGTCCATTTTGATATCCAAGATGGCGGACATTATTTTTTCTTAAAAATCGATATGGGTGTCATCTCCGAGGTTCCTGGGGGTTCCAATTACGAAAATGACGTCCATTTTGAAATCCAAGATGGCGGACATTATTTTTTTCTTAAAAATCGATATGGGTGTCTTCTCGAGGTACCTCGGGGTGCCGATTACGAAAATGACGTCCATTTTGATATCCAAGATGGCGGACATTATTTTTTCTTAAAAATCGATATGGGTGTCATCTCCGAGGTTCCTGGTGGTTCCAATTACGAAAATGACGTCCATTTTGAAATCCAAGATGGCGGACGTCACTTTTTGAAATGGGTGTTGATGTCTGTAGCAGTGATATCAACCATCCCAAAATGGATTCCATTTTTGAAATCTACACCCCCAAAAACCTAGAAAACGACACCCATGTCGATTTTTTCAAAAAAGTGACGTCCGCCATCTTTATTTCCAAAATGGACGCCATATGTAAAATTAGTACACATACATGAAACCTAAAAACATTACCCTCCTTTTTTGGGCAGTTGTGTAAGTCTGTGACAACCCTAGGTAAGTACGGTAACCTTGAGCGGTGTCGGCATTTACGCAAACATCAAAGGCGTCGGCCCACTGTTACTTTTTACACTGTGCTATGGCATTTCTGGCAACTTTCTCAAAATCATCGAATCTTTTTTAAAGGCCCGCAAACAACTGACGGAAGTACACGGGACAAGGTCCGATTTGCTGCAATTGGGTCCATACGCTGTACCACAAGGTTCGATAATGGGAAACAACCTATTTATTTTGCTGATGAACGACTTCACTTCAGCTACGGATGAAGCGGAGTTTGTATTGTTTGCGGATGATGGATGCGTCATTGTTGCTGCCGAGGACTTTAAGGAATTAAAAGCAAAAACCCAAAAAGTAATGAACCAAATATCAGCGTGGTTTTCTGCAAACGGCATGGTGTTAAATGTCGAGAAGACAAATATTATACATTTTAGCCTACGGGGTATCATAAACCTGAAACTCGACATTGAGTGCAACGGCCAGCCTGTTCCTCAAGTTGAGCAGGTCAAATATTTAGGTTTAACAATAGATGCCGGTTTAAAGTGGTCACCCCATATCGACACCCTTTGCCATCGATTATCTTCAGCCTGTTTCGCTCTAAGCAGACTGCGACCGAGCCTCGACCTCCCCGGTATAAAAAAAGCCTACTATGGCTATTTCAACTCCATACTGTCTTACGGAGTTGATCTTTGGGCCTCGGCCGCGGAACGCGAACGAGCATTCAGGCTTCAAAAAAAAGCAGTACGCGTCATCGCGGGTGTAAGCTGGGACCATCCCGCCAAGGATCTTTTTAAGAAGTATAAAATACTAACCCTACCAAGCCTATACATTTTAGAAATAGCCAAGTATGTTAGGAGGAACATTGACATATTCCACACAAACGCGGACGTGCATGCTTTCAACACCCGACGGCGACATGAGTTGTGTCTACCATGCACGCGCCTCGCAAAGTCAAGGAAGTGCCTCGGCTACATTGGTCCCAAGGTTTATAATAGGATCCCCCCGGCTATTAAACAAGCTCCTAGTTACAGGTCGTTTGTACAAAAACTGAAGGAGAAACTCATTGTTGACGCACTGTATTCCATTGAAGAATTTTTTGAGGGGTAAATTCCGTCACTGGTGACATTGACATGCGTTTAAATGTAATTATAAACTAATGTAAAATATAATTATAACGATAATGATTGAATATTTTTAATGTTAATTATGTGTACCTGTAAAATGTAAAATTTAATATAATGACGTATAAAATGTATTTTTATGAATAAATAATTGAATTGAATTGAATTGAATTGAATTGATACTAGCTCGGTTGAGGTAAAGATACTGATAATAATTATATTGCGATTGACGTATAAAAATCGTTTCTGTTTGCGGCGCCAGAAAATCTATAAAAAGTGGAAGGAGTCATGACACACGACGTGTCTGATCACTTCTAATGAGCTTAACACGTGCTCGCACGCTCATGACCGCTTACAGATGTCTAAACTATTATAAAATTATAAAATAAAATTCGGTACCGTATTGATGATATTTTGGAAAAAATGTGGAATAGGCTAAGGCTTGGAGGTCACATTATCTTTTTTTTTTGGATTTTATGTATATTTGTTATGTGTTTATGTTCGCTCATCGCGGCTGGAGCGATTTTGATGTACTTCACCCCAACTAATAAATTATTTAAAAAATGTAATGGTTCGAGCATGATTTCGGTCGTCTATTAGATAAGGCGCCGTGTTGACCAGGAAATCCGCTGGAAAGACACGAGTTCGAACCCCGCCCGAAGAATTAAATTTATAACTTTTCGCTTCATTTTGCGTTTATATTTCGTTTAGCCGACTGAAAGCGGCAGAAAGATGGTTGTCTTTTAAGTTAATGTACTCATTCCTCATCTGAGTAGACTGTACAGAGCGTCTATAGCATTTGGACACATACCACGAGTATGGAGAATGGTAAAAGTAATATACCTGCCTAAACCAGGCAAGGCAGACTACGGAGAAGCCAAATCGTAGGTACAGGCCTATAAGTCTGTCTTCATTTTTCCTAAAAACATTGGAAAAATTGGTGGACAGACATATAAGGGATGGTCCATTAAAAAGACGTCCGTTGCACAAACTACAATGTGCGTACCAACCTGGAAAGTCAACCGATACCGCGTTGCACCTGGTAACAACCAGAGCCGAACGGGCCATAGAAAATCAGGAACTATGCCTGGCGGCTTTTCTAGACGTGGAAGGAGCGTTTGATCGCACCACGTACCAAGCTATCAGTGAAGCAGCTGCAAGACATGGCATAGAACCGACCATCTGCAAATGGATAGGCAACATGTTAAACGCCAGGCTAATAAAGTCGTCTCTGATGGGAGATGAAATACTAGCTACGGCTACAAAAGGGTGTCCCCAGGGAGGAGTACTCTCACCTACTCTATGGAGTCTGGTGGTAAACTCCCTAATGGAGGAACTCAACAGTGGTCCTATCTATACGGTAGGATATGCAGATGATCTGGTGATTCTCGTAAATGGGAAATTTCCCAGTACGGTATCAGCAATTATGAGTGAAGCACTGAGGAAAGTGGAGAAATGGTGTAACAATCACCAACTATCTATTAACCCAGGCAAAACAGTGGTAATACCATTCACGAGAAAGAGGATTCTTAAGGACATGCAGGAACTAAAACTGTATGGGCAGGTACTCGAAATGTCCAGTGAGGTGAAATATCTTGGTGTCATACTAGATAAGGAACTCAATTGGAAAAAGCATGTCGATCACACCATAACAAAGGCTCTCAGAGTATTTGGGATGTGTAGATCAGCGTATGGTAAGACGTGGGGATTAAGCCCAAAGGTACTAAAGTGGATTTATACCATGATGGTACGACCGATCATCCTATATGGCAGCCTCGTATGGTGGCCAAGGACGTTGAGGAGCACATGCAGAGACGCCTTGACGAAGGTGCAAAGAACGGCGTGCATGGCTATAACAGGGGCGTTTAGAACTACGCCAACCGCGGCGCTAGAAATATTGCTAGATCTACCACCGCTACATATAGTGATACAGTCCGAAGCGCGCAAATCGCTGCACAGGTTAAAAACAATGGACCTGTGGAGTTATTGCACGCCGAAGACTAAGCACACTAACATGGAAAGCAACAATTTTCTTGACAGAATAACAACCATGAGCTGCGATAAAATGCAGCCTAAGTTTGTATTCAATAGGAACTTCAAGGTACAAGTTCCAACGAGGGCGGAATGGGCCGAGGGTCGCGAGCCACCTACAGCGGATGGTGAGGACATTATTTGGTACACTGATGGATCAAAAATGGGATCAGGTACGGGAGCAGGCATTCATGCAAACGACTTCAATGCAAGTACAAGTATGGGAGGTTATGCGACTGTCTTCCAAGCGGAGACATACGCTATAATCGCCTGTGCCCAGGAGAACATAGATAGACTTACCAGAGGGAAGCACATCTATATACTCAGTGACAGTCAAGCGGCACTTAAAGCGCTAGGTGCGCCTAAAGTGGATTCTAGACTTGTGTATAATGGCGTCCTAGCTTTGAACAAGCTTGGAAGGCACAATAAGGTGCAACTGGTATGGATCCCAGGGCATGAAGGCTTCATCGGTAATGAAATTGCAGATGAACTTGCTAGAAAAGGGTCTGCGACAAGTTTCATAGGACCTGAACCATGTGTGGGTCTCTCGCAGGGAACCATAGCAACAGCCATCAAGGACTATGCCAAAAACCAGCACCAACAAGAGTGGAGGAAAATGGCAGGCTTGAGGCACTCAAAGCTATTCATGGGATGTATAGAATCAGGCTGGACCAAGAAATTATGGGAATACAGCAAAAGACAGCTCCGAATCATAACGGGGGTGTTTACCGGTCACTTTGGGGTCAAAGGACTATTGGCCAAGTTGGGACTGTCTGACAATACAGATTGTAGAATGTGTGGCGAGGAGGCAGAGACAATGAAGCACATACTGTGTGGATGTCATGCCCTCGCCAGACTCAGAATGAAGGAATTCGGTATTGGTTACCCAGAACCGAAGGAATTCCAGGCACTACCAACTGGTTCCATCATCCGATATATGAAGGTGGTGGAACAATCCTTTGAGTAGGCGCGATGGGGGTAACTACACAAAAGATCCCATTGGGTCGAAGTGTATCCGCAAGGACCCCTTCCTAATAAGATAAGATAAGATAAGTTAATGTAGGTATACTTATTTCTTCACTAACCACACACTGCAACCTATCACGTAATTTTCACGAATTAAGACTTTAAGCTTCAAAGGTCTTCAAAGTTGGTGTAGACAAGGAAGTGACGAACTCTGATGAACGGAGGAGCTTTATAACTGCCGTACCTACTAAACATGTAAGTATATGTATAATAAGAGCTGTTTTTGGGTGTAGATATTACATTACTCCGAAGCTCCGATCCTTATTTGTACGATAGGCAACATTAACATTATTCAGAATTTTCTCAATTCAGAAAATCACTTTCAAATTAAGGTATTTGATGTTTTTTTTATTGATATTATACAACCGTAACCTAATTATATTGTGTAACATATCATCTACAGCAACAACGTTTGTTTGGGGAAACTTCGCTTTCGGATTTATGTAAATTCGGAATAACGATGCATTCGGACAAACAAAACTTCGGAATTTCTCCATCTTCCGCTTCTCTCTTTATCTAGATCATCTTTATATGGATCTCATAGTCCTGGCTCTACACTATCGCGACGTTGACCGAGGCAAAGTTGGCCGAAGTTTGACTTTCTCCAGCGAAGTGACTCTCCACACTATCATATTCGCCCACCCTCGGTCAACTTCGCAAGTATTTTAGAGCCGGGGTTAAGATCACTGCATCCATCGCACTGCTCGCCATCGGCAGTGCTTATCCTCAAACACTGGAGCCTAAATGGTCGAGAACTGTGCAGTTTCAGAGAAATTTCCTACCGCGAACGCTCCGCATGTGGAATGAGCTCCCTGCCGAGGTTTTCCCCGGGGGCTACAGTATGCGGTTCTTCATGAGGGGAGTAAATATGTTCTTAAAGAGTCGGCAACGCGCGTGTGATGCTCCTGGCATCGCAAGCGTCTATAGACGGCGGTAACTGCTTAAGATCAGGCCATCAGGCGGGCCGCATGCTTGTTTCCCGCCGTAGTATAAAAAAAAAGATACGGCTTTGTATGCTGTATGCTGATGAAACATCGTGAGGAAAACAAACTGAAAACGTCATCTTCAGTAGAACGTTGAGCCCTAAGAATCGGTGATGCTTTGCCGGCTGGGGCGGATACCAGAGCCTCGAACATCGCCGCAAAGTTGCCAGCTTATCAGTCTTCTGTCGGATATATTTAGCGGACCGCTAAGGAACTCTCTTCCATCGTATTTCCTGATAATTAAAACTTGGGTCTGTTAAGGCAAGAGTGAATAGGCTGTTGCTCAACCAGCGAGCTACATCTTTGACCCCTTAGTAGCTTACCATCAAGTGTTACTGAGGTTAATCGCTGGTCAATTTATGGATAAAAAAAGTAATCACAGGGTTTTCTTTTTAGTGCGGATTAGCGGGATATGTTGTAATGGAGGTGTTGTGTTTTCTCGTTGACAGTTTAGTATTATTGCATTGTCATGCAATGCTATTTTGACGTACCAAATTTTAAGTCAATCCGACCAAAAGTACGGCCAGCATAAAAATTTTGTCAATTTTACTACTGGTTTATGTCAAATCGCATACTAAAATTGGGTACCTAATACAGTACAAGTGAAGATCAGTATAAGGTTGTAAAAAGTTAAGATCGGTAGACCTTGAGCACTGAGTTTGCTTTTAAAATACGAAACATATCGCGGTATTAAGATAATGTAGTAACATAAGTTATACCTTAAGTTGGTTGATCGACCTATAGATCTGTAGGATGATATGGCAGCTTGCCAAATTACCATACTCTGCATACACTAGGCGCAATATCATCCCCGATATACAATGTGGACATTAATGGTTACCTACACAAAGTGTTTATTAATAATGGTAAAATTTGCAAGCAACACCTGCCGCTCAAACTGCGTGGAGAATGCAAAATACAGGCGATTAAACGCTTACTTATTTCGAGAATGAAACTTTAATGTAATCTTTTAAATAATTACTTAAGCGACAGTTTACCAAGCGCGTGCTTTGACCAACGGGAATTTGTTTAAGTTCTAAACAATATAAACAACATAATAACGTCCCAATTCCATCCTATGCCATCATTGTTATCTTGCATCTAGTTAATTGAAAAATATTATCCGACCTTAAATTTTTGTAGGAACTGGAAGTTCAAGTGTTCCTACATTCCCGAATCGACTGGCCATACAATCAAGCGGTTTTAGTCCTTACCGGTTCAATAAAAACTATTAATTGCGTAAGAGTATGTAATAAAGTTTTGGGATGGCTTAAAAATAACCAACGCACCACCGCTCTGGGTATAAATTCTTAAAAAACATAAACTTCAAAGTGTTAAACAGTTCGAAAACGTCTCAGTTCGAAAATTGGAAATTTGAATTTGGAACGCATGGTTATCCAATAGGAGTTAAAATGGTTTTGGCGGGGAAAATTACGTAAGGCGTTTTTACACGCGTAACTATGTACGTAACTATGATTATAAAAGAGTTTTGATGCACATAAGATAGGGTTTATTTTGGTTTTTGTTGAGCGGGTTTCTTGGTGCGTTTTTGAGTGGGAGCGGCCGGCTAGGATATAGGTCAATGATCCCCTAAACCTGTGGAGTCGTCAGGGCAGTTCACAAGTACTTGCTGCTGTGTTTAAATTGCCCAGCCGTATGTACTCTCAGTACTGGCTGAGTATGACCATTGGGCATTCTTCTCACGGCGTCAAACGAACTAATGTTTGTATGAGTCCTTTGTGATGGATCTTTAAAATAAACACGGGAACTTCGGCGCTCTTCCAGATACAGTTTTAGAACAACACAAACACACTCTTGTTTTGTATAGCAACTCAATGTGATAAACATTAAATGAAGTTTAGTACTGAATTAATAAGTAGGTACATACCTAGTAAATGTTGCTGTGCTAAATATCATCATATGCTCGGCTCTGTCTCTGTGCGGGTAAATTTGACACAAGTTCGTATGTAGCTTAGAGACGCGCACGCGGCTGTCTGTCGTATCAACATGTCTCAGGATTAACCGTTGCATTCTACACAAACAATCAATTAAATACAAGTCTCAAACGAGGGTCAAAATAACCTTCTGTAATGCTTTATTTTGTGTTGGGTCTAGATTCTTCAAGAGGGGAGTAAATAGGTTCATAAAGGGTCGGCAACGTGCGTGTGATGCTCCTTCCTGGCATCGCAAGCGTCCATAGGCGCCGGTAACTGCTTATCATTAGGCGGGCCGCGTGCTTGTTTGCCACCGTCGTAGTATAAAAAAAGGTACTGGTATACCTTTCTTGTGTGTGGGTCTATCTATATCTTCTTTTTCCATATTTATAGTAAGTACTACGTCTCTTATCCCCTCAACTGTGAAAAGTCCCCTCGGGGCCACGTAATCGTGATATCAATTATCGAACCTCATTTGCGCCGTAGTGCGTAAAAGTGTCTGTAATTGCTGTGTAGCGAGCCAGTCTCGCGCACCGAGGGTTCCGTACAAGCACCTATCCCGTCTTAACTGGCCGAGTTAAGTTTGCATCTGGTATATTTGGCGCGGGATACAACAAATGAGGGTGCAAAGTTAAGGCAAATATGATTTTGGCGAAAATGACTTTATTTTATATAGTTTCCTGACTTTTTCCTATACTTGTAGTATCAGACGGTATTACTTGCTAAATTTCATAGTTCTAGGTCAACGGAAAATACACTATAAATCTTGATTCCATTGAGAGTGTCGAAATATACGTTTTTGCAGCATAAATGGTCATATGTTTTTAAACGTTAACTTAGAAGTTTTGATTTTCTCACAGCTTCAAGGGACTGTAGACCTAAGTATATACGCATTCCCTAGATAAAAGGTTTTGACAGACGGACGGATTTTATAAGGGTTCTGTTTTATCCTCTTGAGGTACTATGGACTGCACAAATGCATGGCCCAGTTATGAATGAATTATGAATGAATTCATTCCTAAATGGGCCATGGATTAACTCCAGCTCACTGTGCGGGACCCTAAAAATGCATAAAGACGAGATTTATTACGCGGCCACGAGGGGGATTTCCACAACATAGGAGATCTATAGGCAATTTTTGTACAATATTATTTTACAGTGAACACATTCAATTTCGACGACGCGGTTGGCGCAGTTTGTAGAGACCTGCCTACTGAGCCAGCGGTCCCGGGTTCGAATCCCGGCCAGGGCAAATATTTGGGTGATGAACTTATATTTGTGTTTGGGTCATGTTGTTCTATGTATTTATCTATATAAGTATGTAAATCATCGTCTAGTACCCATAAGACACTTTCTTGAGCTTAATTTGGGCCAAGATCGATTTGTGTGAGGTTGTCTGATATTATTTATTTTATTTTATTAAATTCTTCAAATGTAGCATTACCTACCTCATTCCACACTTATCGTCTATCGCCTTATAATTAACATGATGCCGCGTGTCCTGTGCCTGCGACCTTTGCCCCTGGTTTATGAGGTCGTTGAGTACAGTCAGTGGTATAAAAAATACTACTTTGGAATTTGTATAATAATAAATTACTGAAATAAAATATAGAAAATATGGAGGAAACGGAGGGGAGGTTTAAATATCTTGCTTAGTGGAGAATTCCTGATCCGTCTTCACAATCGAAGGCCTAGATGTGTCTTCTGGTGCCTCTGACCCTCATGGATACAGCTCGTATGACCGATATAATGTAGGATATGAATATGAATATGATATGAATCTTCGAAATATTAAAAAGAAACATAAGTAGGTAGATGTGCCGTTCTTGAGAACGTTTCCCGGTTTGTATGGAGAAAGAACGTTCTCAAGAGAATTTCCCATACAAATCGGGAAATGTTCTGGAGAACGGCACATCTCCCATACATAGTTCTCGTGTCTATGTCGGCGCGGAAGGAAAAGCCATAACTCTCGTTTTATTAGTTCGTAGTCGGGTGAAAAGTACCCTATAATATTATAACTATTATTGTACGAGTAGCTAGCCGTACCTACCAGTGTGTCAAAAAAAATAGTGCGTGGAGGCCCTCCGCGCGGAAGAAGTGAAACTTCGTAATGTGGAATGGAAATGAAAATAGGAAGGGGTAGAAATTGTGATTTCAAAAGAGAAAACATAACAATCAATTGATTATAATAGATAGATATAAGCCGTTTGGAATATTATTAAAAAGTTTACCACATATGACTACTGTAACAATAGATCGGTAGAATTTTTTTACATAGACAGTGAAAATATTGATGATCCCGAAAAGATAGCTTCTTGTTTAAAAGTTATTTCATTAAGTCTGTCACCGATAATGTAACGTCTGACACCTGTGATGACATTAAGATTACAAACAACGACTCGACTATTTTCCTAAATCCAGTTAGTGTAAGTGAGCTAATCAATACAATTAAACAACTTAAAAACTCTAAAGCTGTTGGTCATGACGACTTACGGACAGACATAATAAAAAAGAGCATTGTAGTTGATCGCGTTAAACGTAAAATGTTTAACGCAACCTTGTTGGAAGTCGCATTAGAAGTTTCACTTCAAAATAGTGCGTGGAGGCCCTCCGCGCGGAAGAAGTGAAACTTCGTAATGTGGAAATGAAAATAGGAAGGAGTAGAAATTGTAATTTCAAAAGAGAAAACCTAACAATCAATTGATATTCACAAGAGACGTACCTTGACATAACCTTAAATCCGTCGCATTGTCCGTGGGATTGTTGCGTTGAACCTTCATTAACACAACAGTGCTTTCCTACCCCCTCCACGGTAGCGTTAAACGTTTAACGCAACCTTGTTGGAAGTCGCATTAGAAGTTTCACTTCAATAACGGAAAACAGTCGCTATTAAAACCTGATTAGACTTCAAAAAATATAATAGGTAGCTGCCCTCGGCCCCCATCGTAACTGTGGTTCGTAACCAATTGCGATTTGATAATTTTTAACCATCGTTGGCAGCTAGTTGCCATAGACGAATGTTTTGTCTTAATACTGGTTGCGTTCGTGTTGCAAAGATGTAGGTAGTCCATTTTTATCATTGCAACTAGGTTTGGGCCTAGTGCACATATCCTATAATAATAATAATAATAATAGGCGTAGGGATGTGACGACCCCATCGCCCGCTGGTTTTACCAGCGCAGCCAGTCACCGCAGGGCAGCTTATGGCGAGCTGTTGGGGGGTAGCGACCCCACGAACCTGAGTGCTCCTGGGGGTCCTGATGGGGGGTGATGGGTCGGGGCCTCCGCCTCTGTCTTGCCTTAACCGGCCGGACAGAGTGGAGTCGCGAGAGTTTCGGCTCGGGGGCGGATGTGGAAACGTAAGGGGTTAGTTGGCTGCGGTTTAAAGCCCAGTATTACACCTCTCCGCCCTTAGCCTTCCGCACTGGTGTTGCCCTTAGGCCACTTTATGTGTCGCTTTTTATGGGGGCCCATCTAGCGGGAGGCGAGTCATCGTCTACCAGTTTTTTTTGCTATGAGACACTTTTCTTGGTAGACGTCCGGCTGTCTCAAACAATAGCCCAGTAGTTAGTCCATCGCATTTCATGTAATAGCCTAGTACCATGTTTAGACTCCATACAACCACAATAGTTCTTACATCTTGCGGGTGCTGTCTCTGTGTGCGTCCCATGACACAGGCAGGGGGAGCATCCGCATGGTGTACCCCTTACATTTCATTAAATTGTCGAAAGGGCCTCTGCTCGTTGGCTTCGGCTCCGTGCACGCCTCCCAAAGGTCCGGGACACCATTGTCCCGTGAAAGGGTGCGACATACAAATAATAATAAAATTTATAATAATAAATATATGTAATATTTATCTAAGTATTTATCTATTAAAACCTATTTAAGTTAGTTGCACCGCCCACAACTTATCTGCTTTGCCCGATGGTTGACTGGTAGAGAATGCCCTAAGGCATTAAGTCCATACCATTAAGACCATATACCTTTTGTACGATCTGTTTTTCTTTTGTGCAATAAAGATTAAATAAATAAATAAATAATTTGCACCAAGATCGAAACGGTTCCAAAATTTTGTTACAATTAGTTTAATTTTGGAGGAGGGAACAGTCGAGAACGAAACCTCTTGTGTAACTCGGTTACGTTAAGTTTGGACCTCATTTGTATCCGACGCCATAGTTACCAGGTGCAAACTTAACATAAACTGATATTATGAGAAAATGCGCAGTGATATGACCTATTAAAGATGCAAACACGTGACACGTACGCGATTTGTTTTGATTCATCGACTCCGGACATTAACATCCAATATTCATTCATGCATAATACAAAAAAAACACACTTTGAGGAAAATATGTATCAATGTTATTGTTATGGTCAAAAAAGGTCGCAATAACTTAAACTGTTACAAGTTTACCTACAGAAACCTAATTTAAATAAATAAATATCGGACAACCCTGCACAAATCGATATAATCTCACAGTAAGCTCTAGTAGGCTTGTATTGTGGCACTAGGCAAGGATAAACATATAAAGCCTGACCAGAAAGATATGAGGATTGTCAAGAGGGCGCTTTTTATAAGATTTACATGGCAACAATTTTGCAACTAATCGCAACCCACTATAATAACCCACTATAACCTCGTAATATCATTTAATGGAATGCACTCTTTTCCTAACTGTTTTTCGTGTAGTAAACATATGTTTACACTTTATTTATAATCTTACGTTCACCACTGTGAATGTTTTTCGGCATGTTTTTTGGATAATTTTACATATTTATCGTTTAAAGAAATTACCACGAATGACATTGACATTGTTGACAAGCCATCATAAAATCATTGCCACTGTAAGAAATTAGTTCCATTGAAATTCCGCAATATGGCGCATCCTCGTATATTTCTGGTCAGGCTTTACGTATATATCTGGGGGCACGGTAGTGCCCCCGCCAAGACGAGCAAAAAAGAAGCGGGGCACTACCTACCTTTTCTCGAGCCGTTTCGTCTAATTTTCAAACCCTCATAGCTCCGTCCCAGTTAGCACCAGAGCACCCAAATTCACAGGTTAAGATGCAGTTAGGGAACATATGAAATGTACTTAATTTAATTGATCTAGCTTTTATACTTTAGGTTTTATTGGTACCTAAAATACGCCGATTTTGCCACTCACTCACTTATGTATCAAAACCTCTGGGGTACTTCCCGATGACCTAGAAAGCTGAAATTTGGTATGTAAGCTAGGTTTAGTACACAAACAATAGAATAATTCTGAAACTCGGAACTTTTACCCCCCAACCCCTTAAACTAGGGGATGGATGTTTGTATGAGACTTCTGCAAATTTTGATACTAGAGGTCTGAAAATTGAAATAGGGACTCCTTGTTATAAATAATAAAATATGTATTCTAGGATTTTTAGAAAATCACCCCCCACCCTTTAAATAAGGGGATGAAAGTTTGTATGGGTTTTCCATAATGGGGGCTAAACGTAAGTATTTCTTAAATTCTTAAATACACAATTATTACTACTTACTTAGAAATGCTACGGCACAAAAAAAATAAAACTAGAAATTAAAAACTACTTTACAAAAAGAAATGAGATCCCACCAAAAAAACATTTCATGTAAAATTAGCCGCCAAGACGCACATGCTCATAACGCTTTTGCTATTATTACTACTTACTTACAGACGTTATGGCCCAAATAAATGAAAAAGACTAGGGTACCTTACAAAAATAAATGAGATCCCACCAAAAACATTTCATGTAAAAATGGCGGCCAAGACTCATATGGTCTGGCTGTAAAAAGTTATCAGATCCCTCGAAAAGCCAAGCCCCTAAGCCCTGAGTTTACTAATCCTACACATTGGCTTCAAAGGTATGGCTTGGCCGTTTCATAAAGTACCGTAAATAAGTCTAATGGACTGTCCGGCCTATATGGTAAGGAATTAAGTTTATGTATATTATCATGGAGATATATAAACTTAACTTCTTGATATCGTATGGGCCAGACGGTCCGTTGGACATATTTACGTTACTTTATGAAACGGCCAAGCCATACCTTTGAAGCCAATGTGTAGGATTAGTAAACTCAGGGCTTAGGGGCTTGGCTTTTCGAGGGATCTGATAACTTTTTACAGCCAGACCATATGAGTCTTGGCCGCCATTTTTACATGAAATGTTTTTGGTGGGATATATATATAGTCCTCCTTGTCGTATCCGACAACGGCAAATCTTACACTCTCCGTTCATGTGCGCGGATGTGACTTGGAATTCTTGCAAAGCCGAACTTGGTTTTGAATGTCCGGTCACACTGTGCGCAATAAAGTTGCCCTTGTCTTGTGTCAAAAGTGTCAGCGTAGGCAGGTTTGGGTCGAGTCTTCCGTAAGCGAATATTTACGATAAACATACTTATGTATTTAATACATAGAAAACATGGATGACCTAGGAAGAAAATATTTGAGTTCATTACACAAATATTTGCCCTTGCCTGGATTCGAACCTAGGTCCGTCGGCTCAGCAGGCATCTGCACTACCACTGCGTCAACCGCATCGTCTATTTTAGGTATAAGGGGATTCAACGATCTGGTCCGGATAACGGGAAGCCGTTGAATGAGAATGTCACACGATCAGTCATTGTGGAGAACCTTATCGGAGACCTTTGTCGTCTTTATCGAGCAGGGAGCGGCTGATGTTCATTTAACGGTTCCGTATAATTTATAACGTGTTTTTGATCTCCAGAAAATAATTTTCTTTTTTTTAATAATAAACGTAGGTATATAAAAAAAACCTAACCTAGAGTGGCGGTGGCATCGGGGCAGCGATGGTTGGGGCTGCAGAAGAACCTCCTGACGTTGCGCGCCGTGTCCAGGAGTAGGTACCGCCTACTGAATCTGACGCTTGATCCAGCCATCTAGAGAGAAGCGAGAGACTCTTGAAGTATTTGTGGGGACTTAAAAAACCGGCCAAGAGCATGTCAGGCCACGCTCAGTGTAGGGTTCCGTAGTTAATGACACCCCAGACGCTAGTGTTGGAACGAAAAAATAAATTCACCCTTACTTTAGGTCAATTCTAGGTACCCGAAAAAAGGTTTTTTTTTAGTTTTTATTTTACCGTTTTGTCGGCGTGATACATACACATGCTCATTGCTCATACCATATTTCAGCTTTCTAGCACTTATGATCACGGAGCTAAGCTGCGGACGGACAGGCAGACGGACAGACAGACATGGCGAAACTATAAGGTTTCCTAGTTGACTACGGAACCCTAAAAAGCCAAGATTATTATTATTGTTTTTAAAGCAAAAGTAGATGAAAAAAATACTTTGACTCAAAAACTGGAGCCCCCGAACTCATAAGTTATGTTGTATTGTAAAAGATGTACAGTAAAAGTATGCAATATAGTATATCAAATTATTTGTTTGCTGTTGCACCGAATATATCATTTCTGATATAAAAACAAAATTACCATGTCATAAAATTGAAATAATAAAACCCCAGCTTTAGGTACCCCTTTTATTGAAACATACAAATACATGCGTTGTTTTGTTCTGACTTAGTGTGCCATCGTTTACTATGCATGAGTTCTTTTTGCATGGTATATTTACATGCTTCATACAATCATGCATGTATCCGGATCGTATGTGTTCTTATTCAGTTACATTTGAATTACAACTTTACATATCGCTAGCGCTCCCAGTTCGCCTGCGTTAATGGAAAATTACCTAAGTAGCACAATATGCTGCTTAAACGCTTATACGGCGCTTACACAGCTGGAATAAGCTGAATAAGGGTTGTATAAGCTTTCATGCAGCCTGTGCACCAGAGATGTTCAAAAGTTAATCGATTAACGATTAAGACTAACCTACTTAATCGCGATTAGTTAATCTAATCGTACGAATTCCGATTAATTCAATCTCGATTAAGTTAATCGTAGATTAATATCCAGCGATTAAAATTTTAATCGATTAATTAATTTTCTCTCGATAAATATTAGGAAGAAATAAGATAATATTTTGTAAGTCTAAGGTCTAAGTCCCTACCTAGGAGCCCTAAGAGTACTGCACTATAAAATTGTATTACTGTAACTAGTTTATATTACACAGCACACTACAATGTTTTTTTCTAGTTTACACATGACACGTCATTTTTTTTTTCTAAAATGTACAAATGAGCGTGACAACTTTTAATCGAGAATTAATTGTGAAATTTAATCGATTAAAATGACTATTCGTTAATCGAAGACTCTGTCGATTAATTTAATCGTGATTAAATTAATCACGATTAATTTTGACGAATATTTTTTTAATCGTTTTAAAAAATAAGATCTGCTGTGCACTACGTGAGAAGTATTTAGCTCTATTTAAATAAATGAACCATTGCATTAATTGAGAACTTGCAACAAAATAATAGATTGTACCAATTGACAACATTTTTTTTAACTAGGCCATTTATGTGATTGTGATTGTCAACTTTTCCACAAGGTGTCTTCATCTTTGATAACGACTTTGGGGGACGCATCTTTCACATTTCTCTGAATCTTTTCGAAACCAATAGGTATAATAGAATAAAATAATGGGTATTTTTTTATTAAATTTAACACAATTTCTAGATTTGAAATGTTTCAGTTAAATTAGACTTTCATACGAATTATGTCTCATACTGACTAAAGTGATTAAGCCACTTGAGACTAGTCTACTGAACGTTAAAAGGGCTCTCTATAGAAAAAGTCGCAGAGTTGTGACGTCACAATTCCGTGCATTAGCTACTAATTGTATGGAAAACATGCAGTTTTTAAGATACTGCGTTTAAATACATATAGTAACTTATATATACGTTTACGTCAATTATTGTAATTCGTATAGTCACTTACATTTACGTTTACGTAATTTAACGCGAGGAGGCGTCAGACGAAGGACCTGTGGAAATCAAAGGGAGCGAGGCCTTTGCCCAGCAGTGGGACACTGCTATAAAAGCTAGCTAAAAAATGTATATATATAAAATAAGTATAGGTAACTAAAATAACTATGACTTATAACTTCATGCAAGTTTCCTATTGTGATTATCAATAACTTACCAATGTCTTGATAATAGGTCTACTATAAAAAAAAACAAACAACCATTAAAAAATAAACAAAATTAACCGTTGTATTAATAGACAAAGAACATATTTTTTTAATCTCCATCATTTGTACCAATCCTTGAAACTAATCAGCCGACGGACAATCTGACGCACCCTATTATCTCGACCATAGACTAAAAAAACTTGACCTCATTCTCTAAATAGGTCATTCATCCCTAAGGTTCAGTACCCTTAACAGGACCCGATGGGTTTTTTCGATATAGAGGGCCATTTTTCATCGAGCGCCCGATTTTGGTACTTACATAGTTCCCGTTAAATGAGATACACATGGGATTTGTCCCTTGGGACGTGTTTTGGGATACAGATGGTATTACCTTGTGGGGATACATCGAAGGATATTGCTGTTTTTTTTTTATGTTTAAGTTTGGTGGATTGTTTTAAATGTGCTAATTGTTGTAATTGTGCTGGAATAGTTTGCGTTGTATCGTGTATAGGTATGTGTGTCATTTTTTTTTTGGTGACTAGTTTTAAACGTTACAATCTGGTAGCTCAACTGGTTGAGCACTACCCAGGAAAAGTAGGCACGCGGTACGAATCCCGTTTACATTGCTGTTGATCGCCTAAAATTTAGCTACTTTAAACCTGTGACTTTCTATTTTAGTCGTGTTACTTCCAGTATAATGCACCCTTTTATGTTAAACCTCTGCAAATTTGGGTACTTTTTACTAAAGTTTTACTGAGAAAAAAAAAATTATTTAATGTGATAAAAATATGTTTGTATTCGTGAATTTGTATATATTCGGTAAAATTAAGCGATAACATATGTTATTTAAATGGAACGGACTGAAGTAGTGAGGTCAATTATTTTAAATTAAAAAAAATAACCGGAACCAAACGTTATCTTATAAACCCTTTTAATGTTTGTTTACATTTTTTTAAATACCTAAAAGTACAGACTTATTGACCTGCATTTACCATTTTGTAAACGTAATTAGCACAAGGTTGAGCTGACCGCATGTATTGTCACATAGCGGGATACCCGGTGTGACATCCGTGTGACAAATTAACTTACGCACTGGTTTAATTTCCTTAAAAGGGTAATCCTTAGACCCAAACACAACCCACGTTACGTTGTCAGCTTGTCATGCCGCGTCATCTCGTGGAAATCTATTTACAATGTCCATCGTAAGGATTTATTTTTAATTTTTTTACCAACAAAAACAAATTTAAGTTATTTTTCTCGCCAAACTGTAACGTTTATTGGCGAGACGCGCTCAATTTTAACAAAACAACCAAGTTGGTATTTGTTACTTAGTGAATTTTGGTTGTCAACAGACGATTTATCTTTATGTAAACCCTTTGAAATACCAGGTGGGCCCTGTAACAGGAGCAATAAATTAAAACAATGATTCTACCCCTCAAACTGAACAACATTTATTAAACAACTTTTAAAAATAACTCATTTAAGAAGAAGAAGAAGATACGTTTATTTTGCAACCAATTACATTTAAATTTTACATCTAAATAATTGAATTACAGTTTTTTAATAATAAAAATTATTAGTTTATAATGTAAACTTTTAAAATAAAGTTTATTCAAAGAAGCAATGTATTGCGAAACATTTGATATTTATTTAGTAAAGTGACAGCTATGTCAATGCTAAGGCGATATCAATGTTGGACGGCGTACATTGAAAATGCTATTTACTTTGTTTGAAATAATGAACATATATATGAAAACGGTATTTTTTTTAAAGTTTCTGAACAGATGTTGTTCAGTTTGACGAGTCTATGTGAGAATCTATGTTTTAATTTTTTGCTCCTGTTACAAGACCCACATGGTAGTGTGCTGTGAAAGTTACAAAAAAAATATTAGCGAAGTTAAAATTCGAACAAAAAGTAATATTTAAGATCTGATTTCATAGATCATAGATACTTATATAATATTTTCTAATCTCGAGACAAATCCGTGGTGGCATGTGTAGCGCTCTCTTCCGCATTCCTTGCGATCGTCGACCCACTGCGCCACTGGCCGAGTATCCCTGATCCTGTCGAGGGATGGGGCGGTGTCGATGTTCCAAGTATCGATAAGTACCATGAAACCATTGATCCAAATGATTGTGGCGTGTACCGACATTAAGAAATAATGAGACATTACATATTTCATAAATTTACCTTGAGTTATCGTGACCAACTCGCTAGTGACTGCGTAAACGATTTGTATGGAAAATAGTACAGCGCTTATCTTGTAGAGCTACAATTCTCCATACAAATCGATTACGCAGTCGCTAGCGAGTACGGTCACTGTAGACACATAGCAAAGATATAGATAGGATATTATGTCGAGAGTCAGTATCGATGTTCCGATTTAATAAGTTTGAATGAACGAACCTTCAGTACCAATTTACTTAATATATTTGTAAATAAGTTATTGATTGTAGACAGTTTTATTGATTCGAAATAAAATTGTGTAAATATTTGGTGAAAAACTGGTCAATTACTTAATACTAAACTTAAACCTTGTCGATGTATACAAATGTATACCTTGTCGGACTAGCTAGCAAAGTTCTTTTTCACCTCACTCGCTCGGAAAACCTTCGTTTATCGGGCGAAATCTGCGTGCAAAAGTCTATTTTATCCGCTAGCGTGCAAAAGTCATTTGAATTTCGAACGCGACAATTTTGATTCTCTGTGGTGCATGTAACTTTTTTATATTTAAGACTCCTTCAACGCGTGACCGATTTCATCAGTCGATAAGTCTTCAAATAACCAATCAACGCACGCTAATAAAGGGCGATCTGGTCAGGCCGGCTAAAATCATATGTACGTTCGAATACTTCTTTAAAAAAAAATACACCTACAATATCCCGTCTAAAAACCTGGTTACAGATTTTTAAGTTTTTATTTTTTCTACACATTATTTTATGTTGAATATGTTTATATATATTAATAGTAAGTATTTCAGTTTCATTTACATTTTTTGACTAGTAAATATTTTAAATACAACACACATTTTAATATTTATTTGTTATAAAAGTTTGGACGTAAGAGTGTAATTTCTGAACGCACCCGAGAAAAAAATAAAAATTAAAAAGTTGGAAATTTTCACAATTCACGTAAACAACATAAATTTGTTCTGTGGAGAATACATTGTCTTACTTTATATAAATATCGAAAACAAGAAAGTTAAGCCCAATTTGGAGTATTTTTATTCAATGCTAAAAGCCTGCATTAAAACGAAAAAGGATTTGTTATAAATATTTGGAGACGATAAGTAATTTACCGAAACTATTGGCGTTTTTAAAGAAGATAAAGCCGAAATAATCTTGTTCGGATTCCATCGTCCAATAACTTCCAAAGCAAGTGTTATGGAAAATACTTCCGAGTGGCCAACTAATCCTTCCCAGAATGCCATTCTCCCACATTCACAACGAATGTGTCAAGTAGTTTCAAATACAGATATAACAGTGCTTAAGAAAAACTCAACGATAAACTATACACGACGATAATACAAATCACGGCCATATTTTTAATATGTGTGCTTCTCTCGTATTTATTTCATTTGGATTTGAGTGTGTTATGTTTTAAATTTGATGTGTTAAAAATAAGGCAAAATTAAATATGATTATTTATATGTTTTAATTGTTTTTCTTGAATCTTGCATTTTCCTCGCTGTAGTGAGGTGAAAAGTTGTGTGTTCCGCATGGCTGCAAAATTATTTAGCTTCTCGTGTCTTGAAAGCTTCGCTACGCTCAGGAATCTATCTTTGAACCATTCGCTTCGCTCATGGTTCAATCTTAGATTCCTTCGCTCGCTCAGCTTTCAATTTCAACACTCGCGCCAAATAACAACTTTGCAGCCTTGCATAACAAATAACTATTAATTGCGTGATTTTTGTGCATTTTTGATTTCTTCTCTGACTTTCATGCTATTCAGGGTTCCACTAACCCAAAAAGTAAAATTTGCTCTAGGATGTCTTATTCTAATATGCATGTTCCTTATGTTTGCCTGTACTCATATAAAAATATCATAGTCCATAATCAACAAATAAACCATGGCTCAAACTATCGATAACATTCTCCCATCCCTACGATGGTGTTAACGGGCCATCCTTACATACCAGGGTAACATAACATAGGTACCGCTAGCCGCACAGCTTAGTGTTTAATATATACTGTAATAGCTTATTACATTATCTGTAAGTGGTTGCGATTATGCCGTCAGTTAGGAATTCGGGTAACGGACCCTTTGGTTCATGGGGGCCTGGTAGGTCGTTATGTTTGACAATGACATGTGATAGCATTGGGCGGCGTGATTCTTATAAGGTCCTCTAGATAAATTGGGAACATGTAACAAAAAATACATTGTACCAATCATGTTATAAGAAAATAAGGTATGGGCACTCCGGCTAGTGAGACTTTCTGCGCCACCGATTAGTTGCCGCTTTATGGTAACAAAATAATTAATTATAAGGAAAAAAAATAGTGCGTGGAGGCCCTCCGCGCGGAAGAAGTGAAACTTCGTAATGTGGAAATGAAAGTAGGAAGGGGTAGAAATTGTAATTTCAAAAGAGAGAACCTAACAATCAATTGATATTATAATATATAAAGCTTTTTATATTCTATTCTATTCTATTGTATTCTATTCTATTCTATTCTATTCTATATTCACAAAGAGACGTACCTTGACATAACCTTAAATCCGTCGCATTGTCCGTGGGATTGTTGCGTTGAACGTTTAACGCAACAGTGCTTTCCTACTCCCTCCACGGTAGCGTTAAACGTTAAACGTCTAACGCAACCTTGTTGGAAGTCGCATTTGAAGTTTCACTTCAAAAAAGTTTGCCGCCAGTCGTATTAATGCATTACGATTGTCATGTTCTTTGACTAAGTTTTATTTTGTCGTAATAATTGTTTTAAAACACTCACGATTTTATGAGATTCATACAAGTAACGAGGGAATCGGGGAGTATTATGATACACCACTGGCAACACAAACGGATTGACAGAACCAACCAACCAATCATAGCGTGATGACGTCTGGATATGAAAGTCACCTGTCATTCCGGAGGGCCATACCTTATTTTCTTATACCATGGCACCAATCAAATGAGATTTTCATTCATAATGAGACTGAACGTTAAAAACAATCCATAGGAAAAGTAGCGCAGGTGTGACGTCACGAATATGCGCATGAGCTGCTAAATGTGTATGTTTAAAAATACATTTTGCAATTTAGTACATTCGTTTAAAAATATAATTGTCATACATTTATCTTTACGTTTTTGTGTGACAAATTTGATAGTATTCATGAGTTTTGCAGGACATTGAAAAAAAAAAAAAACAAGTTTTTGAACTGTCGTGTTTTGAACTAGACTTTAGTATTTATTGTGAGAATATACTTTTTGAGTTAATTTTGTGTTGCTCAATTAGTATTACTAAAAGAATTCTCCTCAACTTAATAAGATGCATTCAGTTGCAAATTCGTAATTCATCGAGAGAATTTCTTAGAAAACGGAGGAGATAACTGTCAAAATCATAAGCGTTTCTTCCAATATCAGTAGTGCCAGTAGCTATTGTTGTAAGTCATGACATTAATGGTCTAGTAAGCTATGTTCGAATCCCGGCCAGGGCAAATATTTGCGTGATTAACATATATATTATATATTCGTGCTTGGGTCATGGTTGTTCTATATATTTATGTATATATTTATCTATATAAGTATGTATATCGTCGTCTAGCACCCATAATACAAGCCTTCTGAAGCTTAATTTGGGACTAGATCGATTTGTGTGATGTTGTCCGATATTTATTTATTTATTTTATTCCATAAACAAGTACCCAAGTACTCACATTCTATAATAATAATTGCATTCCAAAAACCAAAACGGTCCGACGCAGAACATTTCCTTCTCATTCAGTTTCTAAAATTTAGTAATGATTAGTTAAGTTTTGAAGAAAAAAAGACAAAGCAGCGTCGTCTAAGAATTAGCAATTAAATGAATGAATGATATAGCCTGGTGACAGACGGACAGACGGACGGACGGACGGACGGACGGACGACAGCGAAGTCTCAGTAATAGGGTCCCGTTTTTACCCTTTGGGTACGGAACCCTAAAAAAGGCTAAAGCAGCGTCGTCTAAGAATCAGAGGACGTCACTTTGTCGAAAAATTACACTCGGAAACTAAAAAAAAATTGGGCAAGTGCGAGTCCGACTCGCGCATGAAGGGTTCCGTACCATAATCTATAACAAGTTTGCTGTATGGGAGCCCCCCTTAAATATTTATTATATTTTATTTTTAGTATTTGTTGTTATAGCGGCAATAGAAATACATCATCTGTGAAAATTTCAACTAGCTATCACCGTTCTTGAGATATAGCCTGGTGACAGACGGACGGACGGACGGACGGACGGACGACAGCGAAGTCTCAGTAATAGGGTCCCGTTTTTACCCTTTGGGTACGGAACCCTAAAAAAGGATAAAGCAGCGTCGTCTAAGAATCAGAGGACGTCACTTTGTCGAAAAATTACACTCGGAAACTAAAAAAAAAATTGGGCAAGTGCGAGTCCGACTCGCGCATGAAGGGTTCCGTACCATAATCTATAACAAGTTTGCTGTATGGGAGCCCCCCTTAAATATTTATTTTATTTTATTTTTAGTATTTGTTGTTATAGCGGCAATAGAAATACATCATCTGTGAAAATTCAACTACCTATCACCGTTCTTGAGATATAGCCTGGTGACAGACGGACGGACGGAGGGACGGACGGACGACAGCGAAGTCTCAGTAATAGGGTCCCGTTTTTACCCTTTGGGTACGGAACCCTAAAAAAGGATAAAGCAGCGTCGTCTAAGAATCAGAGGACGTCACTTTGTCGAAAAATTACACTCGGAAACTAAAAAAAAATTGGGCAAGTGCGAGTCCGACTCGCGCATGAAGGGTTCCGTACCATAAATTATAACAAGTTTGCTGTATGGGAGCCCCCCTTAAATATTTATTTTATTTTATTTTTAGTATTTGTTGTTATAGCGGCAATAGAAATACATCATCTGTGAAAATTCAACTACCTATCACCGTTCTTGAGATATAGCCTGGTGACAGACGGACGGACGGAGGGACGGACGGACGACAGCGAAGTCTCAGTAATAGGGTCCCGTTTTTACCCTTTGGGTACGGAACCCTAAAAAAGGCTAAAGCAGCGTCGTCTAAGAATCAGAGGACGTCACTTTGTCGAAAAACTACACTCGGAAACTAAAAAAAAATTGGGCAAGTGCGAGTCCGACTCGCGCATGAAGGGTTCCGTACCATAATCTATAACAAGTTTGCTGTATGGGAGCCCCCCTTAAATATTTATTTTATTTTATTTTTAGTATTTGTTGTTATAGCGGCAATAGAAATACATCATCTGTGAAAATTCAACTACCTATCACCGTTCTTGAGATATAGCCTGGTGACAGACGGACGGACGGACGGACGGACGGACGACAGCGAAGTCTCAGTAATAGGGTCCCGTTTTTACCCTTTGGGTACGGAACCCTAAAAAAGGATAAAGCAGCGTCGTCTAAGAATCAGAGGACGTCACTTTGTCGAAAAATTACACTCGGAATCTAGAAAAAGAACAGAGGTATAATTTCCATACTAAATCTGTCTTAGTAATAGTCCAACTGTAAAATTTTCTGCGCTGTGACCAATTACTTGCCGACTACCCTCATTTAGAACGAGGAACTTATCAATTGGATTTTTCGAAAATGTAAAATTGTGGTAATATTTAATTTTTTATCCTATATTTGATTATATCGGAAACTGGCAAGGTTAAAAAAAAAGTCAATTGAATCTTTCTTTGTGCGTATCTTTGTATCTATATTACGTCCATTTAATGTTTGCCAGCTTTAGGCTGCCTTTCCACCGAAGCGAAGCGGAAAAAATGAACCGATCAGGGGGCCTATGATCACATGATGGTTGCGTTTATCACGTGATAAATAAGTGACAAAGCATCTGTCACTCACACTCGCAATATGTCAAAACGTGACGGATTCTTTATCACTTATTTATCGCGTGATAAAAGCAACCATCATAGGGCCCGGTTGCGTCTTAGTGAAGCCCAAAAGAAGTGCATTTAAATCTGAGGACTGTGATTTCCATTTTACACAGCTTCCGGCAAAAGGCAGCTTTAGAGATCTTACACCTGATGATGATACTGCTGATGATTCTTATTCGTAAAGGGTTGTGAAAAAATAAAACCACAATTTATAGAAAATAATATAAAACATCTTTATTACTCACTAGGTTTACGACATTAGCTTAAATAAACATATTAAATTATATCCTAGGGTGGGATACTTTCTGGGCCACAATAACATACGCCTATATTCTAACGGCTTATAGATATAGCTATCGAATCACTGTCTCACTCTTACGTACCACGATAGAGTGAATTGCTAGTCACACCGTAGCTATATGATTTTGCTCATCTCGAATACAGGCATAGGAACCATTAGTACTATCAGAGACATGGAATTAATACACAAAAGCACAAAGTGTATATGGGGAAATAATAATGACTTACTGTTGAGTTTCTTTCTGCTTTTTTCTCAACAGCGGTCTCCTCTTGGGATATACCGGTAGATTCACAATCTGACTTGTAAAAGTACCCTTGTAGCCTACTTACTGAATAAATGATTTCATCAAGAGAAAGTTTGTGTGTATGTTTGCTACTTCTTCACACAGAAATCTGGACAAGTTTGGAAGTTTATGCCCTAAATTTTTATCCCAAAAAATCATGTACGATTCCAACGAAGCGAAGCCGCGGGCAAAAGCTAGTATCTATATGATATGAATTCCAATAATCTCTGATATCAAACTACAGTCTGATCAAAAAGAGTAGAAATTAAAAAGTGACAATACTGCAGTGTCGTCCCTTTCTAATCAGTCTAAGAAAACGGGGACGGCACTACAGTATTGCCACTTTTTAATTTCTACTCTTGTTAGTCAGACTGTAAGTCTCTGCCGTGAGGTTTAAAGAAATTTCATTAATCAGGCACAAAGTTGAGACAAATCTCGGTGGTACCAATGGTTCTCGAAACTTCGAATTCGCATCAGTCTCAGAAGACAATTTATCAGTCTTAGAAGACAAACATTAACTTTTAAGGCAGTCTTATCTTAATTATCTATACAATAAGATAAATTAATAAAAGCATAGCAAGTTCACTATCCCTATGTTCTATGATAGATCGTAAAGCACTACTATTGGTCTTATTCAATGTTATATAAATGTAGATATTATAATTAAGTAAACAAAATTCTTCCCTCGAATTTTTACTTTTTGTCGAAAAGTTCGAAAACTACATTTTTCTCATGAATGATGCAACCTGAGATTACTGTTTTACTTGTGAAAATTAATTCGCTTGTGAGAAATCAGCAAATTTTTGCATTAGATGTAAATTTTGTGGTAATAATCTTCTTCACTAAAATTTGACGAGTGACGACGAGTAGACTGTTGCTTTTATTAGTACTTACATCAAATGAAATTATTTTCACTTGTCGAACTTGTTTTTTTTTTAATTGTTTTTTGTCGAACGGATATGACGTGGTGATTATAGAATTTGCTCTCTAGGGCAGAAATTCCATACAGGTGTCTACATCTTTTGTACCTTTCTTTTTCGTCTCTGTGGAAAACATATTCGATACTATTAAATGTTAATGTTGTTAGAGAGAGTTATATTCATAACATTCCTATCCTATTAACTACCATTTTCAGTCAAAAATTATTTACCTAAATAATCTTATAATAAAGTTGGCTATAAATTATACCTGAAAATAGTTTTTAATAATATTATTATGATCTTAATTAATTTCGATAACGTTCTTTAAAATGTTGTAGGTAAGATAATAGAAAAAAAAAGTTAATATTAAAAACTATTTAATTGAACGGTGTAGGGATGGGTAGAATATTAATGTTGGAGTAATGTGTTTTGAAAGTTATTTTAATAACACATTTTTATAGTGATCGACATATTTGAATTGGTACACTTCAATGAATACATGGCTAGTAAAATTTAACCAATGAAATAGTAATGATATGACTAAAATGTATAAGGGAAGGTGGGATAAGACTATCACCGGGAGAAGACCGCCACAGTCCAATTGTTCGGTCTTACCCCATTAGACAATAAACTATGTTAGTATTTTCCCACCTTACCTTATCCGGAACATAAGCAGTAGGTATAATAGTTAATACAATACAAGAGTTATGTCTGATATGAGTTTAAATAGCTGAATAAGCTTCTAATTTAGCTTTTATTTGACAAAGGTTGCCACGTTTATTAACAAAAACTTTCAATATTAATTGTGTTTTAAGCGTTTAGGGAATATAAGCGTTATTTACATTTTAAGCGGAAATACATGGTAACTCGAATCATGCAGGACAATTGTATACATTTGAGTCGAAAACTAATACTAACTTAAAACTACAAGTCTGTACAAAAAACGGGTTTTTGAAGGTCTCTCGAAAAATGTACAAGGGTTGAAGAAGACCGTTCAAAAATAACCTTTTGCCTCTTTTTGCTTGTCTTCTAATTGCCTTAACCTAGTTTGATGTAATTGCAAAGCATAACATTCAAAAGTACTAAAGCAAAAAATTAAGAATATAAGTTTATTTTATGACATTATAGCATAACCTGCAAACAAATGACAAAGCATGAAATAAAAATGACAATCTTCTGTATCAGTGGGACTACTCCGAAGTATGATATTTGAAGTCTGTTCAGTATTGTTTTTCGCTCTCGCGACACAACATTATGTGAGCTTTATGGCTTGATACGAACGTCGGAGTAGCCCCTCTGAGTTTAAATTTATAAACATATAAAAAAAATGTGCCATGATTAAACTAAAACAAATTCTTCTAACAGTTACGCTTCATAAGTAGCTACATCGTTTAAATATACAATAATTTATATAAAAATACAAAATGCTTGAAGGATAGGTGCACTATTCAGTATCAGTCGTAATCTAAACGTAGTGAGTATTGATATGATGATGCACGGGCTTGCAGACGCGAAGACATTTACCTGGGGACAAAGAAAATATAACATTAATATCCAGTAAAGAAAATATAACATTAACATCCAGTAAAGAAAATATAACATTAATATCCAGTAAAGAAAATATAACATTAATATCCAGTAAAGAAAATATAATATTAATATCCAGTAAAATACAGTAGTACGTCTGGCATAACTATGACACGTGACTCTTTGTAGAGCTACAAGCACTACCTGTCACTTTCCTCTCAGTACTGTGCGACCAAGACAGGTGATGCTGAGCCTTTGCTAGCCCTGCAGGTATTTAGTGTTTTGTATTTAAACCCTTCCATACAATTATTGTTACCAAATGGTACAGAAAGCCTAACCTGAACAAATAAGGAAAGGAGGCTTGTATATTAGCATAACTTTTCAATAATATTATACAGAAACGGATGTTTTATCATTTATCTATTAGATGACAAAATAGTGCCTGGGTCATGGATGTTATATGTATTTATGTATATAAGTATGTTTATTGTCGTCTAGTGTCAATAACAGCCTACTAGAACTTACTGTGGGACTAGATCGATTTGTGGGAGGTTGTCCGATATTTATTAATTATTTATTACTGTTCTTGAACATAAATAAAAAAATAGCTACGAAAATAATACATTAACTAGGATAGGATAGTTAAACTCGGTATGCGAGTTTTTTTTCATTAACTTAAAAATGCAGATACAGAACAGAATTGTCCGAAGTTAAAAATATCTTTGACACATTAAAGGAACTAGTTTGGTGAACATATTGCTAAATACATGTAAGATAATATGGCCAATGGCTGCATTCAATAGGGTTGTCAGCTTTTAAATTTTATGTTTATAGAACCAATCATTGTACATAATTACGTATTGACAATCAACTTTTTTTTTGAAATAGCTATTTTTATGCACATTGGCTGTTATAAAGGCTCGTAAAGAAATATGTTGTCACAAGTTTGAATCAATTTAGTCAAGTTATTTATTTAACGTATAAAATTAAATAGATATCACTAAACATTAATGTTTTTTAATATCATAATATTAGTAAAGTAACTAAATTTTTTATATATAATGTCTCTAAAACATTAAAAAAATTACTTTATTATACGAACAAACAAAAAACAAATATTCAGAGTAATGTAATGTAAAGATCTGTCAATTTATATGCTAACACACACAATATTGTATGAATAACATGCTTTGTTAAACTGTAAGTTGTTAGCCCCGAACCCACGGAGCACTAACGGAACCCTAATTCATTAATGCTAATATTTATTAAAAAATACCGTGTTATTTGTTATCATGGTAATTTTCTCTGCGCTAAGACTAAATAAATATGGGTTTAATATTCAATATAATAAATAGACTGTCGTTTTGACAACCCTGTTCTCGCCGATGTCAGCTGGTCCACTTACATACAAATTCTTTTTTTACTCTTTAACTTACTCTAGTAAAAAAATGTGGCGAAAATTTTATAAAGACTATTAAGTGGCTCGCGTTTGGTACCTTTTATGGGTTATTTTATAGACTTATGTAATGTTCAATTGCATTTATATTATAATGTTGGTAATTTTGTGGCAATAATGGGGTGGAGTATTTTATTATTGCAATCCTGGCCAATATGCCTGTTTGCATTTATGTCTATATTGGCAATGAAATAGGTCTTAATTGTAGCTTCTATTCAGCCTGATACGTGATAAGCTCATTTTCAAATAGGTATTCCTTCAGAGAACCTGCCTAGATACAACTTTAGTCGTTAGCTTCGTCTTGGTGCAATTATTTTAAAGACATGAATGACTTATTTTATATCAGGGCTGGTTAGCCCTCACTACCAGTGAATTGCACTATGTGTGGAACTACAAACTCATTAACGGGAATGTCTTCGCACCACAGGAGTGATGAAGCTTGGTGCAATGAAGTAAGTTGAAGTAATTTTCAAGTTGGTTAGAAATTAACTGTAATGAAATATTTGTATAGAATCTTTTTATCGATTCATATTTTTTATGTGGTAATACCACATTTTTTATTTTTATAAATAATGACACAAAGGTAAATTAAGAAAGAAAAATTGAATGCGATCTACTACAATCGAAGCGGGGTTTGAACCCGCGACCTCTGCGTTTCCGGCGCATTGCTCTCCCAACTGAGCTATCCGACCGCTACGTCAGTCACACCAAATCTTTCATCCCTTAATCCTTTACGCTACTGGAGCGCCCTCTGCGTCATATATGAAATGTTTAGTAATGAAATGTTTTGCAAAATTTTTCTCAACATTTAAGAGGCCTTATTCCTTTTAAAATGCTGATTGTTTAGACATTTTTCTCAATGATCAAACATGTTTCTTAACATACTATTGATGTTACTTTCTAGAACAGGGCTATTGGGATTTATTGGTATATATTTGAAACCTACAGTTTGAATTTTTCATTGATAATTTTTGTTTCAAAAACTACTCGAAATTGACAAAATTCACGCGGAAAATTAGTTTTTTTAACTTATTTTCGACTGTACGCAATGAAAGCGTGAAATAACTATGTTACTTCCTAGAACTCGGGGAAAAGTAGTATTCACTTCAAAAAGTTGGTTGAAATTATCAATATATTTATCATAATATGAAAAAAATAAATTTTAAAAGGAATAAGGCCTCTTAACGTTGCTTTAATTACCAAAGATTACTTAGTATACATAAATAATTAAGATTCTAGTACTTCTGCATTTAATTCGCTTGTAGTCTCCTCCCATAGCAGCTATACCTAACACTGCACAGTAATAGTACATTACATACCTAGATCGGTGAATTCGTTAATGTCCGAGATCTCAGGTGTTTGTGGGCTTTACGAATTACCGCCCGTGTTTTGTCTGTTTTTGTTTGGCGGGCAGAAAATCGCACTTACGGCCTAGATAACTTAATGTACGGACCGATCATTTTGACTATTGCATAGAATCTGTATGACGTGGCAATTTATAGAAGTGTCAAAATAAATATGATTTGTTTTGCTCCGTATTTGAAGTAATCCATTATGAGTTTTTTGTAACTATTGCGTGCACTTTTTTCTACACAACGTTTTCGTGTCCAATTTAAATGAATTGAAAACAAACAAATAATTGTGCCATTGATACAAAGATCAAATAAAACACAAATTTATAAATAAATAATGTTGATGGAGGGAATTTATATACAGATCTTTAACTTTATCGTCAGTATAGGCCGCCATATTGTTAATAACTCGAAGTGTCGGTACCTCAAACGCTTGTACAATAATGGTTGGCCATTGACCGACCACCAACCCCACAGTCCCAAAACCATTACCCATATTGTTTTATTACAAGGACAAAAATTAACTTTGCGAGCATTTTTTAAAATTGCAAAAACTAACCAATTGTTAATTGTTAAAATAGTTTTGTTTGCACAACAATAATGATTTTGAATCTGAGGGGTATTGTGCATTGCTTTATGACCTTTTTTGTAAAAGGCGCAAACTTGTGCAATTATTTTAGTGTGTGGCTTTTTTTATTAATAATGGGCTTTTTGCAATGACCGCCTTTTTATATTCTATGGCTATTTTTCAGGTTGCATTGAATATTAACATATTGAAACATATGATGCATGGTAATAAAATTGTGTATCTAGTTTTCTACCATATACTAGTAGTAATTAAACAATTATTCAAATTTGATTAAGACTATTAAGTTAGAATTCAATAAAAAATATGGCAATAAATATTTAATGGCTTGCTTTGATGTTCAATATGTTTGAGCACATAGCATTCTACTTTGCATATAAAAAACGGTAGCACATTGTGGGTACAAAGGATCTTGTTCTAAAGACACGGCCAATTACAATATTCTGATAAAGACACTAATTATAATAGAAGTGCACTGTGTCGCGGATGTCTCGAGGCAAAAAACTAACCAATATATACTGCCATGTGCTTTAAGCACCGGCCCACTGGTCATCCTTGGCGAACTCGATTTGCACCTGTCATTGTTCAATTTAAAACCTAGCGACACATTGCCTCAAATAATTCTTCAAATTGAACGCGCATACTGCAAAAATAGCAAGAACAGTTTTTTAACCGCGCTATCCGACAATAGATGGCGCCACGCGCTCGAACGGAGTTTAATGGTAATTTAACTTTTGTTTTAATTTTAATTACTCTGTGGTCACGCGGGTACTCGTATAATAAATAATGGTGGATTTTATTGATAACTCGCATTTGAATAAAATTGGTCTCATCGTCATCTCGCGATTGCTCGGATCGTCAACTAGAACACTCAGTACCAGGAGAACAGAAATGTGTAGGAGTTTCTTCTGCGCCTTCAAGTCGTGTGGCTCAGTGTTGTCAGTCGGTGAAACCCTGAACGTAAACGATGAACTTATGAAGCTAATGAAACTGCTGTTTAAACCAACCCATTGTTGGCAAGACGGTGGACATTGAATGTAATTTTGCTAGCTTCAATCAAATTCGTAATATTGGAACAATCAATCAATTTATAAAAAAAAATCCGAAAAGACTAGATCATGTATAAAATACACCTTTCTAAACTTTCCGAATGCTGATTTTCTTTTATTATTAGTTAATTGGTGTCAATAAAATACGTTCAATTAATTATCCATGCAAACTTGGAACGTATACCAAACAAGATACGGAAGTTAATAAATAAAATAAGCCTTGCATTATAATAATGGAGGAAGATCAAGAAAAGCGAGTTATCTTCAGCTTATTACGGGGAGACGCTGTACCAGGCGAGTATAGATTGCAAGAGGCCGACTTGTGACGTAGCTTCAACTTCTTATCGGTGTGAGCCGGATCGGCGAAGTGTGTGTGATACGTAGCGTCACCGCCTCCCAATGTCTGACGACATTTTTTACGCGCCAATATTCAGATTTCCTAATTTTTTTTTTGTTTGGTATTTAATCTTTAATAAAGTAAAAGCAGTGAAATAAATCAGCTTGATGTAACGTTCATTGTATGAGAGCTTCCTATGTTACATTTTAACGTGCTCGAATGCCAACAGTTTCGTCGAAATACGTAAGTTTTTTGAAAGATAAGCAAGGTTGACGCTCCCGTGTTCTCACGGGCACGCCTTGCGCTCGTTGCCTGAACTACCATGCGGAAACACAGCTTCGTTATTAACACACGTTCCTTGGCTATGAGATACTGCCACTTACGTATGTGCATAACCGTGTATGTACAAGTAGAAAGCATTTTCTCTTCACACAACTACCTGAACAGACGTGGGTTGAAACGCGAAGCTAGTGTGTGTAGGTATGTATGTTTGTATACGATTTTCCACTGCCAATGTGTTTTCAGATTCATTCGTGAGCAGCTGTTATGTTTTTAGTACCAGGGGAACATGACTAGGAGACGGTACGATATGCGCGTGTTTACGCCCCGTCTTTCGTCATACCATTATCTTTTCCTGAACACGTAACAGCTAAAAGGTTACCGTCGTTTATTAAGACACGCATTTAATACACATACTGGTTTTACGTTCCATATGATTCCATTGCCCTATTACAGGCGTTATTTCCGCAATCTTGGGTGTTCTTTGATAAGGTGGATGCACTGAGAAAGTTGATTGAACGCTTGCGATCTCATCATCTCCTAGTATATTGACGTCTTATGCAGCGGTGTCAATGACTTGATGGATGGATCGCAGATAATGCTAAACCCCAATTGCAATGGCTAGTTTTTGTACGTCTTATTATTTTATTTAATGCTAGATTTGTTGTTGCTAAGCAGTTTTTGAGTATTACGTATAAAGTGTAAATTTATTTCTCATGTCACGATGAAGATATGGAATACTAGGTCGATGCAGAGTCAGCCACCGGCTAAGCTTGCACCATAGATTGGAGCGGAGTTTTTTTTTTTTTTCGAAATTTTCTCTTCGTCACGACCTAGCGAAATTTAATTTGTGCATTTTAATACAAAAATTTCTGAAATCGGTTGAGAACTCGCTGAGATCTGCGCATTGTTACAAAGTCCATTCGAGTCGATCCATGGGAGCTTCGCTCGCTTCGCTCGCTCCGCTCCAATAAAACATGTTTAGTTCTACCTACATTTTATTAGCACTACTTACTTGGCTATGATAGGTACTTTACATTTAGAAATAGACAGTCAAAACAAAAAAGTTAAGAACGGCAAGTTTAATGTATCACTGCTATGTCTAAATAAAGTTAGACCCTAATCGTAGTAATATCTAAAGCCTGACCAGAAATATATGAGGATGCGCCATATCGCGGAATTTCACTGACACTAATTTCTTACATTGGCATTATTTTATGATGGTTTGTCAACAATGTCAATGTCATTCGTGGTTCTTTCTTTAACAGACAAATATTTAGAATTATCCAAAGAAAATGTCGAAAACCATTCACAGTCGTGAACGAAAGATTATAAATAAAGTGTACTACACGTGTTTACTACACGAAAAACAGACAGGAAAAGAGTGCATTCGATTCGATTAAATTATATTACGAGGTTACCATAGGAACTCACAGGTATTTAAACTAATGTCATTAAAGTGGGTTGCGATTGGTTGCAAAATTGTTGCCATGTAAATCTTATAAATAGCGCCCTCTTGACAATACATTTCTGGTCAGGCTTTAGTAATTTTAATAAAAATATTCTGTCATATATGTAATTACTTACTTTTTAGTAAGTATTACTTGTATTGTGGCCAAATTAGTTAGGATACGTAACACAAGGGAGTTATCATGCTTATAAAATGAGGTTGACACGGCGACACGGCTTACTCAACTTAGATTGAGCTGAAATTAATTAGCCAGTACACTAATGAACTCAGTTGAAGCCATCAATTTATTAATTGAATAATGGCACAACAAATCACAAGTAAGAAACATCAAGTCACACGGACATTACGCCAATACGCGTTATGCAAGGTTCTGATGCAAGCAGTCGGAATTGGTACAGACGCTGGTAAATGCAATGCCGATGCCAACGTCTCGATATTTGACCCACTAAATAGTGACTTTTGACGCACTGCCCGCAGTCAGTGAGGAAAGATCCGTGTTCGAAATTTGAATTCAAAAACCCGAACGAATTTGGCTGTTTAGCATGAGATCTTGTAGTATATAATTATGTAGTGTTGAATTGATACAGCGTTCGTACATTATTATAACAAAAATTGGGCAAGTGCGAGTCCGACTCGCGCATGAAGGTCCGTACCATAATCTATAACAAGTTTGTTGTATGGGAGCCCCCCTTAAATATTTATTTTATTTTATTTTCAGTATTTGTTGTTATAGCGGCAATAGAATTACATCATCTGTGAAAATTTCACCGTTTCATCACCGTTCTTGAGATACAGCCTGGTGACAGACGGACGGACGGACGGACGGACAGCGAAGTCTCAGTAATAGAGTGCCGTTTTTACCCTTTGGGTACGGAACCCTAAAAAGGGACTTAATCGCGTTCCAAAATGTGTCACAGTCCCTTTGAGACCTTGAATGTAACATCATGTTCCAAACGTCGAAGAATTAAATACCCTTTTTGAACGCGATACATACTTACTTATCAAATTTTTGTAACATACACGACTTTTTTCCGAACGCATTCGCTTTTTCATTTGTAAAAAATCACATTAAACTTGTTTGTTTTTAAAAACCTTTTGTTTAGGTATAAGTAAAGTGGCAACAAGTTTTCTGCTTAGTTTGTGTTCTAAGAGTTTTAAGTAGTTTTACATATGGACCATAAAACAATTTTCCAAGACATTAAATATAGTTTATGGAGTTGCATAGGATTGCATATTTGACCCACTGAAGTGTTTTGACGCACAAACAACCGAGCCGGATCTTTTCACATCTAGACACGCGGCAGCGTGTCCAGCCAAGTTCACCGCAGGAACTGGCGAGCAGCAGCCGTGTGTTATATTACACGAACCGTTTGGAGCCACTTTTGACCCCCCAATAACTCCAAATCTATTTAACATAAAAAAATGAAATTTGGCTTATGTATTAAGATCCTTTAGAACAAGTAGAACCCCAAATTTCATTAATATAGGTTAAATAGGTATTGAGATATTAGACTCCAAAAAACCGTATTTTTATCACTGACTGACTGACTGACTGACTGACTGACTAGTAATCAAAAACCTAACCCACTTCCAGGTGACCTAGAAAGGTGAAATTTGGCATTAAGCTTGGTAATTGTGTGTGTACACATAAAAAAATCGGAAACAGTGATTTTTTTACTTTTTTAATTATTATTATTATTTATGCTTCTTGCCTCAGAACTCCGTCATTTATTAACCGATTTGGAAAATTCTTTCTTTGTTTTAAAGATGTATTAGCATAACTCACACTCTTTCTCTTTCTCTCTCTCTCTCTCTCTCTCTCTCTCTCTCCCTCACACACACACACACACACACACACACACACACACACACACACACACACACACACACACAAGAATCCAACACGTACTAACCGATTTGAAAAATTCTTTGTTTGTTTAAAAGGTGTACTAGAAACACACAAGTAATAAACAATTAATTATTAAATAATTTACACATCATAATAATTTCTGTACAAAAAGTAATGATATCCCATCAAAAACATAAATGTTAAATTAGAGCCAAGTTCTCGCATGCAACGTTGTCGACTTCGCCGACAAAAGAATTGAGATCTATATGGGCGCCAAGTTCTTTGCCCTAAAATTTTTAGATACAAGGACATGCGACATACTCAATGCATTTATTTTACATGGGGAGTAATTCAATATCAAGACTGGACTTGGCTAGTTATTACATATAAATTTATATTATATTTGTCTAATCATTAACCTATTTTCGTAAAGGTATGTACGCAAGTTAGTGTACGTCCTGTTACTTACACTGTTAGCTTGATAATAATACTATGTTACTTTGATAAAATTAAGTCAGTTTGTGAAAACTAGCCAAGTCAAATCTTGATATTGAATTACTCCCCATGTAAAATAAATGCATTGAGTATGTCGCATGTCCTTGTATCTAAAAATTTTAGGGCAAAGAACTTGGCGCCCATATAGATCTCAATTCTTTTGTCGGCGAAGTCGACAACGTTGCATGCGAGAACTTGGCTCTAATTTAACATTTATGTTTTTGATGGGATTCATATTAATGAGGATGTGTTATTTTTTTGCAGCCATCTTGACATGAATTAAACGATTTTATTCCATTAATAGTTAATCAAAATGTTCAACGTTTTCAAAACGGCTGCTTTCATAGTCCTTAGTTTTGAAACTAGTTTTACTTTTTCACGAACAATTTATTTTGTTGCTATAAATTGTTTATTTGCAGTCGATTGGCTCCGAACATTAACAACAGCAGGTGTTTTATTCTTTATAAGGGCCCCACGTATCTTGTCGTCATTTCTCATACCTCGGTTTAAGGCGCAACCTATTTCAACTTTGGTGTTGCCAGCGTTTCGGTAATAAGTTAATTTTGTTAAAGCGTTAAATTTTATCACCGTGCAGCTTTGTCGCGTACGCGTTAATTTTGTCGTTAATTTGCTAAATTTATCGACTCGATTAGTGTCTTTGAATTTATAACATTTCTCATTTTTATTACCTCTTGTGACGTAAAGCTGATATCTAATATTACATAGACAAATAGTTTTATACCAATGACTTACACAAGTGTCAAAACATATTCATCATGCGATAGGTAGGTATCGTTTCGCCATTTTTTTACAAATATCTCCAAATTTCTGTGAGCCCAAACTATTTGTGGACAAGATGTTATGCTTTGTGTGTAGTCATATGAAATATTCTTGTGTTCAAACAAAAAATAACCTGTTCGGAGGAAAGTTTATTGACTCCTAATAATTCCACTGCTGGATTATCTTTATTTAAATTTGATTGGTGATATAATCGTAAATTACGTTGTTTTTGGGAATAGTGCTGTACAGTCAGGTAACTTTAGGCAATGGCAAAAATATAAAGTCGGCCTTATGCCATAGACCATAAGGTGCGTTTTGTATAATTGTGGCGTTTCGGCCGTTTAGTTAATTGATTGTAGGTACTTTGTTCTCTGACCACGATTACCAAAGAATTAAAGCGGGCAGATACTTCAAGTAGTTAATTATGTCTTGTGTCCTAATCCTTAAACAGCACCATTGAAGAGCAGGGCAGCGATTCCACTCCGTACTAAAATATCATAGTAAAGGCATTTTAATATGATTTGTTAGTATCTTTTGCTGTAGACTTCATACTTCGAAGCACTCTCCCGAAGCTAAGCGCATACAACAAAATAATAAATCAGGAAATAAAACTAATTTAATTGTAATATGTGTGAATAAAAGTACCAAGGGTGCAGTATAAAAATTAACTGAAATAGGCTTATGGAACCGACATTATGCAAGGTGCATATTTGGTGGTATCATTCTTAATATTACAAACAGGACTAGAGTAAATGCTTATATCCTTCGAGCATGGTCTTACACTTACGTCTCTACACATTCCACGTCTTTTCTCTGAACGCTATGAAACTTAATAATGGGTTAGCGATGCTATCTCGAAGATGTATGTATATCTCGAATTAAGAATATTTATTACGGGAGCCAGGAATAAACGCAGCAAAAATAAAAGGACAGTGTATAGTAATTTGGCATGTTCGTAAATAATGATTTTATTCGTGCATAAATAATATGGCACCTGCGACTTACGACGAGTGCTGTGAACCTAGTACTTAATTATTTAAACATAAAACCTTTAATTAGACTACGCCAGCTGCCTGACCTTGTATTGCACCTTTGTAGTGCATTTTGCATGCAAAAAATGATCAGCTTCCAATTCGTTTTTGCTTGTTACTTTGAAAAAATGTTGCGGTATTGTAGACTCATCTCGCTGACATTTCGTTACATGCTAGGAATAACTAACTCGTCGTTTGTGTCGACGACATGGCAACACAGTCACCACGCGACTAATGAATTTTGTAAATGTTTAATTTTTATTCTATGTATTCCACTGAAGGACAAGGATTCCATGGTCATGACATGATCATGAAAAAAAAAAGACTAATGAACGACTAATGTCCAAGTCCACCTAACGCGGTCTTTAAAAAAGTTGTAACTTCGGAAAATTGTTTTTCTTTTTATTAGTATGCTTGAGTAGACTGTTGTAATTTAAACAACAGCTGTAAGTAAGGCTATACAAAACTTTTCTATGATAATAGCGCTACAAATAAAAATAACTATTAACATCAGTCATATTCACTAATAACATCGTAAAATGGACGCTTCCCGGTCGTAGGTATTATTGTAGATGGTGACGTGTAGGTTGCATTTTATATGGATCAAGTCTAATCCAAATTTTAGTGAACTGTGTACCTATAATACGTTATATTTATTTATATTTGATCTATATTTGTCGAATATGAAATAATGTCTTCATGTGCACTTATTGCATGCTTCTTTTAGCTTTACATTTCATGATATTATTTTATGTAAGTAAATGACAATAATTCTAATTAATACGTAATCATGTCTGACATTTGTATATCTAATATACCCCTAAATTCATTCCAACCATTATAATATTACCTCACGAAATAAAACTCCAAAAACTAAGTCCAACTAAGGAAGACGTGCGAAGCATTTTATGTGCAAAAAAATGGCGGACTAGGGATAGTGACCTATGATGACGCAATGCCAAAAACAGGCCACGCTGCAGCGCGGTGGGGTCAAGGAGGTTCATCGCAAAATATAATATTGCTCAATCGCATCAGATATGTGCGAGGCATATGAATCATCCTCCACTTGTGCTTCCTTGCCTTATTGTCTGTAATGTTGGTAGCCCCAGTTTAGCTGGCCAGACGCGGTAAATGAGATAAATTGGAGTTATATTTTTTGCACATGGCAATCGGGTTGATTTTCGCTGACGTTTAGCAAAGTGGCGGATTAATGAATTAATCTTTTTTTTAATACGTACTCTGTCATTTTTGTTATAATAGTTGAAAAATTACAAATATTAAACTTCATGTGATGCGTCATTTTTTTTAAGAGATAGACATATTTTTTAATTTATTTCAACCCCGCGTTAATTCTTAGCATTTATAGTATATTTTTTATAATTACTTATTTCAACAATCTACTCGAACGTTCGATAGTAAATTCAAATTCCGAACCCGCGATCCTTTTTATTATGATTACTTTTCTCAACAGTCAACTCGAACGTTCGATAGAAAATTCAAATTCCGAATCCGCGTTCCTTTTTACGTCAAACGTGGAAAAACAATCGACGACCGCCGAAAAGGTTCCTCAAAGGTGCGCATTTGGATGACAAACATTTTTGATGTGATAACGCGCGCGCCGCGTCTATTTTGAACCCGATCGGGCGTTCGCCCGGTTGTTGAACCGGAATAATTCGGCAAACAGCATTACCACGCTTGTTAAGTCTTAAAGATATCATACGAGTCTCGCGTGCCGATTATAATATACCTAAAACGCGGTCAATGCTTTAGTTTTTGTTTTTAATTATTTTTAGCTCTGTGCCATAGACAGTATCCTTGTTTTTTTTTGGTTGCCTAAAATTAATTGTCATTTAAAAATAATTTAAATTAACCGATTACAATTCGTAATACGTAATGTAGTGTTTACGCGAAACGGCATGCGAAGATGTCTTGTCTGTGTGCGTTTGGATGTGTGCCGTGTTGTACGTAGCGCGATGAAATAAAATATGTCCGGTCAACGAACCCGGTGTGCCGTAAAAATCGCGATACTGTCCGAAATTTGGACGGAAAATTAAATATAGACGCTTATCACGCAGCGAGCGCTTAAATTTAACGTCCAACCCCCAAAATCGCGGTTAAACCTTTTATCTAATAGGTATTTAATATTACTGGCGCTTAACGAACTTTTTTTTTAATAATCGGTCTATGGCTGTATGGTTTACTAGTGCTGCGCTTAAACGTTTTGGCGCAGTGACCAATCAAAATCGTCGGCGGTTTTCGGTGCACCGCTTTGGAATGGCATCGTACGAACAGCTGTGGTGTCCATTGAACCCGATATATTCACGAACCGCGCAGGATACGGAAGTGAGCTTTGAGAAAAACGTGGTTGTTTGTCTATGGTTGATAACGCGGAAATGCTTTTTATTTGCGGCGAAACAATGTTTCAGCGGAAGAATGTGTATCGAGTTGATAAGGTCTCATGCTGTCACTTTTTATCATAGCCAATAAGAAAGAGATAGCTATCATCGTGCTGCATTAGTGCTAATAGACATTTGTGCGACTAGTATTAATCTCATGATAAAGGCAAAACATGTAACTCTTTCTTGTTTAGGAAATCGTCGGCGTAGTGATAATATTACTAAAAGTATGCCTCAGAATAAGATAGAGGGTATACTTTTAAAATAAAAACTATTACTTTGGAGTAAAGTTACGCAATAAAGTAAAACAATACAATACAAAACACGCAGAACACCGGCAGTACCGAACATAAACACGTCACGGCTCTGAGTTCAACAAGGAAATCTCATTTGGTAATTACCTTCAAACGACAAAAAAATAAAAAAAGCGTAAACGAAACACCTTAACCTAAAACTTACACAAAAATCTAGACGAACATGTCAGGAAATCAGTTAAATTTAGCTGGAACAGTACCAGGATATCATAGAATTCGTATGAGTATCCAATAAGAACAAGATTCAGAAATATGAGGAAGTAACATTGCATACTTACATTGCATTCCTTCGCAGGTGTCAAACTTGAATGTCCCCCAGTTTCCGGGCTTTAAAACCTTCTCTTTCTGCACGATGAGGTCTCGCCAGGACTCGAACCCGTCCAAATCCTTCGCCGTCCGCAGCACATTTTGGAAAAGTCAATAAATCTCTGTGGGATCTAGTCCGACCATGATGCTCTAATACTGTCCTGTCGGGTCGAGAACCATTTTTAATACTGACCAGTAGGATCAAGGACAGCCATTTCGATTTTTAAAAAGTATATTTTTATTTTTAATAAAGTCCAGTTGGGTCCAAGGTGAGAATATCCATTTCACTTCACTCGCGATGCGCGTTGGTTGCGCGGGAGACGGCCGGGCAGTGGCGAGGTGCGCACGCGCTCACTTATATGAGCCGCTCGGATGTGGCGCCATCTATCGCCGAACGGCGGTGGCGGGAGTTTTCCGAGCGATGTTTTCCGAGATCGCTTGCGGAATGAAAATAGTTCTATGAGCTGGCTTGTTTGATTACTTGAGAAAGCGTATTAACATTCTTATAACTTAACGAGTTGAAGTCTTAACTAAAATAATGTTCGTGGTGATGGATGACTTTTAGTAACTACTAAATTGAAGGATAAAACAATTTGATATTAAAATAAATCTAACAAAAAAAATATCAGTATCGGCTTGGAACAGTCATGTGTGAAAAAATTTGTCTTCTCTGGGGTTCTCAAAATTTGTACAGAAGTAAGTAAAGAAAGTAGATCGTATAGATGACACGATACATTTTATAGGACTTCAGTGGACGTTTATCACACGATAAATTAATTATAAAGCATTCGTCACTCTCTCACTACGTACTTAGGTATGTCAAAAAGTTAAGTATTTTTAAATAAAACTATTTAAACGGATTATATCGCGTATATTAATTATTTGGTCCGCCCTGACGTTTCGGTAAATCTTCAGTTAGTATTGTCAAAGGTTGACTAAAAAAAGCTACTTTTCCGTCAACCTTCAACAACATCATCATCATAATTATTTAATACTAGCTTTTGCCCGCGACTACGTCCGCGTGGAACTTGGAAGTATGAAAGCAACCTCGTACAACACGATAGATATCCACATAATCACCTTAATTAATAAAAGGGTTTTTTAAAAGTGCCTAAGCAAATGTAAGAGCAATTGTGCTTTTGGTCTAATCATTACATTTCCTACAGGGTCATTAATGTCATCATGAATTACTTACTCACTTTTCAATCTTTTTAGGGATCATTTCCAGGATAAAAACTATCCTATGTCCTTCCTCGGATCTTAAACTATCTCCATGCCAAATTTCATCAAAATCGATTCAGCGGTTTAAGCGTGAAGAGGTAACAGACAGACAGACACACTTTCGCATTTATAATATTAGTATGGATTAGTATGGATACGCGATATAAGTACTAGGTTTCAATCGTAAAGAAAATATCGACTTTTTTGTCACGTGATAAACGGAACCGTCATAAAACCGCGTTTCTGGATTTCCAGAAAACTAAGACTATTTCCACACATTCTCAGATTCTCACCGGAAAAACTGGGACGTCACTGGGTCACTCACTGTTTAATGCAATTAGTGCAACATTGTCTTAATTCTTACCGTTTCTATCACTAACATAGACATAAATAAATTGATGAAACATGTAATGTCTCATTTTTAATGTAGGTACTTACCTACACCCCAATTTTTTTATATTAAACCATTGATACTAAGATCAAATAAAAGCAAACCTAAGGTCTAAAGGCTTTTAAATAAACAATGCAAAGATCGACACACAAAGCATAAGGGAAAATTTGAAAAGTTATCTTGCGTTAGGGTGGTGGACTGTTTAACACTGGACCGGTAATCCAGAGGTACCGGGTTCGACTCCCGGTCTCTTCGGCCAGATTACGCATTTAAATTTTTCTTTGTTCTTTGATCTTTGTATCAATGGTTTAATAGACATACATTGGTGTGTGCTAAATCTCTTGTCTTGTTTCTTTCAAAACTCAACTGAAAGAACATTATCTATCCCTTTCATAATTCGTATTTTATTCAAATGGTCCTATTACCTGTTGGCTGAATGTATGTATGTATTTACGTATTTATTGTTTATTATATTTATGTTTTTTTTTTTTTTTATGTATATATTATTATCATTTTCCGATTTTTGCACCGCCTAATAACAAAATCTTATTTTTTCAAGTTCTCCACTACCCAAAGGTTGTCTGGAAGAGATCGCTCTTTAGCGATAAGACCGCCTGTTGTCTACCTCTAATTGTAATTTCTTGCATTGTATTTCTCCTGTATATTTTATGCGGTGTGCAATAAAGAGTACTTGTATTTGTATTTGTATTGGTGATATTTCAGACATATATCAATAAAAAACTACTAATGCAGCCTGCAGGGGCACGCCTTGCCCTGACTTTGTTCTCACGCGCTCACCATCACCCGTTTTGCTCACACGGTATTATAAAAAAAGAGACAGGCTATATTTGTCGCGTGACAGAGTCGTGTATCACAGTTGTCCCTAGAAATGCTGCGGGGCATATCTTACCGCGACTTCGCTTGTCGCGCGACAGCATCTATCTTGCTCGCACGGTATTGACAGGAAAGTGACAGGTAGTGTTGGTCGCACGACATAATCGCGTGTCATAGCTATGCTTAACTTACCCGCTAGCAACTGCGTATTTATATGGAGAATTGTAGTTATAAATAAAATAATAAATATCAGACAACCTCAGACAAATCGATTTAGTCCCCAATTAAACTCGAGAAGGCTTGTGTTATGGGTACTAGACGACGATATATATACATACAGTCCGACCAAAAAGAGTAGAAATTAAAAATTGGGCAAGTGCGAGCCCGACTCGCGCATGAAGGGTTCCGTACCTATACATATATATAATCTATAACAAGTTTGTTGTATGGGAGCCCCCCTTAAATATTTGTTTTATTTTATTTTTAGTATTTGTTGTTATAGCGGCAATAGAAATATATCATCTGTGAAAATTTCAACTGTCTAGCTATCACCGTTGTTGAGATACAGCCTGGTGACAGACGGACGGACGGACGGACGGACGGACGGACGGACGGACGGACGGACGGACAGCGAAGTCTCAGTAATAGGGTCCCGTTTATACCCTTTGGGTACGGAACCCTAAAAAGTGGCAATACTGTAGTGTCCTCCCTTTCTAATCAATATCAAGGGGGTTTCACTCCGCTGAAGTGTCAAAAACTATACCTACTAATTTCGGGTCACAATTGTGCCCCAGCCCGCCCATCGTCCCGCCTTTATTCGGCTAGGGTCGGCACGTTCGAAGACAACGGATCGATTACATTTTTATTATTTACATATTATTGTGATTTTTTATTATTTTTAACCGACTTTAAAAAGAAAGAGATTCAGTGTTCGCTACATTGAATCGTTTTGAACGTAAGTTCACCGATTATCTCCGTAAAGTGTAAATATATATATTTTATTAGTAAGAGAATAATACGGTTAGGTACTGCTACGGTTTTCCCATAGCCATTAAATCATGATCTGATGATGGAACTTATTTACTAGATCTCGGGACTAGTTCAACGTAGACAAGTGTGGTTTTTCTGCTCACTTTACTGAAAATTTACAGCCGGTATGTGGCAGTATCATAAAATTGACCTGATGATGGACCCTGGAAATAGGGACTGGATCTCAAGATTGTTTCAACGCAGACATGTGCGGTTTTTACATTTCGATTCACCACAATGAACATTTGGACTCAGTATCATAAAATTGACCTGACGATGGATCATGGAAGTACCTACTGGATCTCAGGACTGGTTCCACATGAGTAAAGAAACGGAATAGAGACTAAGCTTCATACAACCGCGCTGCGATAGGTACACTACTACAAACACAATGCGCGTGTGGACGTTTATTCAAGGAATTGTGAAATATTTGATAATCAGTAGTCTAACAGCCGCGCGATCTTAATGTTGAATGATACAAGATTTGCTCAGTTTGTAGAGAAAATAAAAATTACGATACAATTAGTACAATTTCACGCGTACCTTTTGGGGTCGAGACCCTAGGTCCATGGAGTTCCAGCGCCATAAAACAAAGAGCTCTCCAAAAGGCTTACAGAGACCACTGGGGACCGAAGAGCTGGCAGCTTCCTCGCACAGCGTATCAGCATAGCTGTTCAGCGAGGAAATGCTGCCAACATTTTCGGTACTTTGCCAAATGGGAGCAATTTTTTGAATTTGTTTTAGTTTATTTTAATTTTAGCTTTTTTGTACATGAGTAGTCAGTAGTTTAAGTTTTTTTTATTTACTGTCATTTTTATTTTTTCCTTTTTTGTTATCTTTAAATACAATAATTTTAATTAAATAAGGAGAAAAATTTATACTTATTCAACAAAATCAATGTTACCCTATTTTTGTGGTGATACCACATTTCATATTTTTTTGTATATATGTATACCTATATCAAAGGCTAAATAAGAATCCGATTTTTTTTTATCCTTTGTATCGATATACAAAAAGATAAATCTATGTTTTGATTCATTGTATAATTAATACCCTTTTAAAATTAAATGTTTCCAATTGGTTTAACAAATGTATTAAGTGGTTTACAATGACGGATAGTCAGGAATGACGACATGCTTCGAACTCGTATGGAGTTCTGCATCAGGGACTGCTACCCTGTAATCGCTGATGATGAGCTGTCGGATAGTTCCTGACAATTTCACGTAAATGTAAACCTGTTACATTTGTTAAATATGTTTAACGAGAGTTTTATAAGACTAGTTGTGCCGCGCGGTTTTACTTGGTCATCCCACGGGAACACTATGCTTTTTTGGGGTAAAAAGTAGCCTATATGTTAATCCAGGGTGTCAGCTACCTTCATATCAAAATATATCAAAATTGGTCCAGCCGTTTGAGCGTAAAGAAGTAACAAACATACAGATAAACACACTCACAAACTTTCGCCTTTATTTTTATGCTTTGTTATAACGTAAAAAAATTGCGGAACACTGCTCTAGACCATTCTTTTTTAAATAAAAGCAAAGAACAATTTAAATGTAAATTATCTTCCATAATAGACTTTTTTAATACTGATTTTATGATTCTTATATAAAATGATCCCATCTTAAATATGCAGCTTAAATTGAAAGCTTTTATAGTAATCTAGAATGAATTAGTTAGACAGGCGAAAGTTTTATTAGAATAATCTAATTAGCATGTTTTATATAATTATGTCTTTATAACTTTAGAACCCGCAAAATATGTCAATTAATAAATAAATATTAAAGGACATTTTACACAAATCGACCAATCCCAAACTATGGGTACTAGACGACGATATAGGTACGTAATATATAATGAATATATACATAACTTCCGCGACCCAGGAACAAATATTCGAGTTAATCAGGGATCGGAAATTCCGGTAGATATTTACCTAAAGTTGACCAAATCCTATTGCTATCTCACTCATACCTCAAACAAAGCCTATACCTACAACTGAACAACAAAGTCGCCGCCAAAGTTTAGGTATAAAAGCATCCAATTATCCGATGCCGAGATCACACAAAATAGAGACGTAAAAATATTTTATTCATTTCACTGATCAACTAGAAGGTATTTTAAAGTAGGTATTATATTTCATTTATTTTGATTTATTTATATACTTACTTAAATTTTGTTTTCTTGACAATATGGATTATTTCAAAAAGAACGCAAGCCTTAAAACCCGTGATTCATACTAAAGACTTCAACGCGCGAGCACGCGCATCTGCGAGAGCCTCGAACTTTAGAAATAAATAAATAAATATCGGACAACCTAACACAAATCGATCTAGTCCCAAATTAAGCTCAAGGAGGCTTGTGTTATGGGTACTAGACGACGATATACGTACTTAAATAGATAAATATATACTTAAATACATAGAACAACCATGACCCAAGCACAAATATTCGAGTTCATCACACAAATATTTGCCCTGGCCGGGATTCGAACCCGGGACCGCCGTTATAAGCTGATACTTACCGAATGTCAGGGAAGTTTGTGTGCTTTTATGTAAAAAATGCATTTATAGACTTACATAATGTCACGGCGTTAAGTGCGCGCTTTTATGTAAAAAAGTCATATATAGACTAACATAATGTCAGTGCATAGGATTGTTTGACTTTATTGAAGAAAAGGCATTTATAGACCAACGTGTAATTTCAGGGCATTTAGTGTGCTTTTATGTAAAAAGGTTTTTTGTAGACTGTTCACTGTTTGTTTTTATGTATAACATGCATTTTTGGACGCTACACGTTACGTCCGTTACGTACGGACGTTACAAAATATACAGATACGATTAGATTTGATTGATTACCTACTGTAAATACTAAATCAAAATTCAAATTCTTTATTTAGCAAAATCTCCTTACAATTAGACATTTTACAAATATTTCACTTATACACTGGAATTTACACATAGGATATTGCCAACGGCCCCAAACTAGGCACAGCCTGTATCTTGGGAACCGGGAGTACTGTATACCAGTTAGAATTAAAAAAGAACAGTAATAGAAAAAAGCCCGTTAACGCAACAGAGAGAACAAAGTGGAGGGAAATTATAAAATTATAATACAAGATACCTATGATATAAAATTACTTATCTACGCAGTGTGTGTGTGCGTGTGTGTGATACTAAATAGACATCAATCAAATAAGACCACAGATTATGACTTATGTATGCCCGAAACCGTAAATTTTGAAGAATCGTCGGTATATGCTGACATTATTTTCCAAAAAAACGCTGGCATAGTAGCAGATATTTTGACAGCTGTCAGTATGACTTAGAACAGCTCACTCGTCGCTTAAGGAGGACTGGTAATTGTATGCATATAATTGGAGTCAGAACTTTTAATAAAGTCTTATGTGACATTAAAGGTATAAAAACCATTACGGATTTTAACTCCCAATTAAAATTAATACTACTTCGAAAGGCCTATTACTCAGTTTATGGATTCTTAGATGAAATTGACCCTATTTAATAACTTGTATCTCATATAATGTACCTAATCCCTAACTCTAATATGAATTAATATATTTTCCCTTGTTTAATTTAATGTATACACTTCTTGTTATCAATGTATGACTAACTATACAGTATAAAACAAAGTCGCTTCCTGCTGTCTGTCTTTCTGTCTGTACCTATGTTTAGATCTTTAAAACCACGCAATGGATTTTGATGCGGTGTTTTTTTTTAATAGAGTGATTCAAGAGGAAGGTTTAGGTATATCAATAATACATGCATAATATAGCATTGCAGCCGTGCGAAGCCGGGGCGGGTCACTAGTATTGAATAAATGGATATTGATATCATTCTTCTAGAATCTGGAACGTAGTCCCCCCCCTTCGAGTGGCAGCCATCGCCCGAGAGCCACTTCCTTTTCCCTGTTAAGCGAAAACTGCTTTCCTACGCACACATGCGCACACGCAGCATATCCGGCTGGTTCTGTGCATTTATGTGGTGATTTTAATCTCAACGAACTCTAATCTTAATGAACTCGAATATTTGTGCTTGGGTCATGGTATAGTTCTATGTATTTAAGTATATATTTATCTATATGTATATATATCGTCGTCTAGTGTCCATAACACAAGCCTTCTCGAGCTTAATTTGGGACTAGATCGATTTGTGTGAGGTTGTCTGATATTTATTTATTTAATTATAAATATAAACATAATCGTAGGTGTATGTGCAATATGTACAGTCAGTATCGTATATTTAGTAGCAATCAAAGAGGCCAAATATATCACACGTCATTAATGATAATACAAATAAATATCTGTTGTCATCTATACTATTATACAATTCTATATTTGTATTGAAAATCAATTTTCTATTGAGATCATGATTTCAGGAAAAATCTTAATAGCGTGATGCAGGATCGTCATAACTTTTATATGGGCGCGGCCGCCGTGCCAGTCTGGCGCCATCTGTTTTCAAAATTTCTTTGTCCTCGTATTACGCCGAAACGGTTGGACAAATTTTAAATAATTTTGGTACAGAGATAGCTGGACATCCAAAGATGGTAATGGTATACTTTTACCCGTCTACGGTAAAGAATAAAAAATACTGAGATGTTGCGAGTACCTCCTAGTTATCAATATAAGAATCTTAGACTAGATGGCTTTTGGCCAGGGCTGCCATCCGTCCGGGTTTCCCCGGATTTGTCCTAGTTTGGAGACCGTCCGGGGGAAAGCCCGGACACTTTTTATATGAATGAAAAATAAAGCGATTGTTTTTTGATAACGTAAGATTTCTTTTCTTATTATGTAGTTAACTGTTTTTGTCTATGTCTGTTTTTTTCCCCAATAAAGAAAATAAAATAAAATAAAATAATATTATTTTCGGACACGTCCGGGGGAAAAATGCGATTCACGCCAAATGTCCGGGTTTTTTAAGTCATTGTCCGGGTTCGGCAAATTTACAGATGGCAGCCCTACTTTTGGCAGACCTATCCCAAAGATAGCAGCAGTACTCTATGCTCAAATGTATGTACATGTGTAGATGTATGTATGTTATGGTGTTGATGATTTCATCTATTTAACGTTGGTAGACTCGTAATGTTGTCAAGTACGAATGCTGTAGAATGTATACGACCACGTTAACTGTCGTAGTATGCGGCTTTTTCCTCATTAAGTGAGGGAATTTACACCAAGAAAGTGACAGTGACAACAAAGTTGTGCGGATAATATTAGGAGGCTTTACTTTGGTGCTGGCAAATAGTGTATCCTAACTAAGGTACTTGCGCCAAAGATGGCCCTGTTCCTAAGATAGCCCACCTCTAAATTTTATAGTTATAACCGTTCGAACGAATTCAAATTTCGCGCCCATGTTCGGTTAGTGCCATAGATTAACTTATGTCTATGGTACGAACGGTTATAACTATAAAATTTTGATGTGGGCTATCTTAGGAACAGGGCCATCTTTGGCGCAAGTAGCTTATAGCCTGACAAGTTTCCTTTTAACCTTGGATAATGACACCACAAACAGCTTTCTTATGGCAATAATGATAGGATTGCATGAACTGATTCCACTATCTCTATTCTGACATTACAATACTCGACGCGGACTTGGATTCCACCCTTGTATTGTTGATATATCACTGATTCGTACGAAACGTTTTGCGTTTACTTTTCTTATCAGGAGCCTATGATGCCTCCTTTTATCACGCGATAAATAAGTGACAAAATGTAATTAAATCTTGACAAGATGCGAGTGTGAGTGACAGATGCTTTGTCACTTATTTATCACGCGATAAACGCAACCATGATATGCCCCCAGGACAGCAAAAGAGTGGAACTCTCTTCCTGCGCACATTTTCCCTGAAAAATATAACTTGAATCTCTTACGATGGTGTATAGGCATTTTCTTCGCAGGCATGCTTCAGCTTAGACGTTATTGTCACTTAACATCAGGTGCAATCGAGGTCAAATGATTGACTATCGTAAGTAAAAAAAATGTGTATGGGTCATATTATATGCGCGTTATAAAATGTCAGTAGCTGTATAGAACTAACAATTACTAAACATTGTTGAACCGATACCTCTTGCCATAACTTTAAAAAAGTCCAGTCTTAAGCAAAGTCCTAGAGTAGCGACCGCGTATAGGAAAGCGCAGCGAGGGTGGACGGATGACCGATCTACACGGGATCGCAGGGGGCTTATGTTAAGCAGTGGACGTCTTTAAAACTATGACCAATTGATCATCATAAAAGTTGAACTCCGTAATGTTCATAATTTAAAGTTTCTTAATAGGTTCATTTTGCCAGATAATCTTCCATGGCCATTTTGTTAACAGCTTATCAAACGGCGTAGGAATCAATTTCATTGCTACCTATAGACAAATAGGCTATAAATTGTTAATTAATAACGATACTCGTAAACTAAGATAAGAAGACCGGCGCTATATGTGTAATGAAAAAACATAAATTTCGAACGACATTTCAACGTGCAGCCACTCCAGCGCAGGTGGTGGCGGGGGCGTATTCTGAGCGCTCGGGCCGATGTCGCACGACTATCGATATCGATCGATACTGAGGGTTAACCATATGAAATACAGAGTGATCAATCCAAATGGGTCAGTAGGGACAAAACGAAAACTATAAGAGATAGGGAAATCTGTTCTTAGGACCATGGCGTCGATTTTAGATTTAATAGAGACTGCATTCAAATTCTTCATTAACCGGGAATTAAACCTGGTTAAAATTCTGTAAGTAATCGTATGTCATATTGTAACATTCTTTACAGCGGTTTTAACCGAGTTATGTATGAAATTATGTATGAGACTTATATTAAAAAAATTGAGTACCTACGAGTCCGACTCGCGCATGAAGGGTTCCGTACCATAATCTATAACAAGTTTGTTGCATGGGAGCCCCTCTTAAATATTTATTTTATTTTATTTTTAGTATTTGTTGTTATAGCGGCAATAGAAATACATCATCTGTGAAAATTTCAACTGTTCTTGAGATACATACGGACGGACGGACGGACGGACAGCGAAGTCTCAGTAATAGGGTTCCGTTTTTACCCTTTGGGTACGGAAACCTAAAAAAATCAGTTTTTATTAAGTCTAAAATCGACGCCATGGTTCGAGAAAACAGATTTCCCTATCTCTTATATCTTTGTATCAATAGTTTAAATCAGAATAAGTCTGCGCTTTCTTACGCTAACCTAGTTTGCTTACGTAGAATATCACTATACCGCCACTTTTAAAATGACTTATGTGCCTATGGGGACTGTATACGCTTAGGACGGTTTTCTAAACAGGTTGTCATCTAATATACTAAGTTAAAAAGTCGATAAATCGAACCAAAATCGACTTTATTACAATACGGCACGAGTTTTGGTATGTGATGTGTATTTAGACTTATTTTTAATACGTTTAGCACATTTTCGGTTTAGTTTATTGCGTGTATCAGCTGCTGTGAAAATTCTAGAAGTAATGGGACAAGGTGATCGCTTTTCGACTATCAACTACGTTGCATATACTTTTAATTAGATTTTTGAATAAATTGGATTCGGTTTTACAAGAACACAATGTATCACTACATGGTATAAAACAAAGTCGTTTCCTGTCAGTCTGTCCCTATGATGCTTAGATCTTTAAAACTACGCAAAGGATATTGATGCGTTTTTTTTGTAATAGATAGAGTGATTCACGAGGAAGCTGTATACATATGTAACCCAAAACCCGAGATGTCGGAACAACGGGGCCGTTTCGCCGTCGAAATAAACATTGTTCGGTTCATGACGTATTGGTGTAAACTGTAATGTCATGTGACCTGTTTTTCAACTGACCTGTAAACTGTAATGTCATGTGATCTGTCCTGTACCCTAATAAATACAACAGTACCCTTATAATCTGTGGCATCTTATTAGCTTTTCACATCAATTACGTAAACTCGTGTCTGAATTGAATAGGATATAGGCTGCACCTAGTGTAGGGGCCAGTGCAACTTCAAATTGACAGAATTTCCAGGTGTAAATTAATATAATGATCGAGAGAGTTTTGCGTCGTGTACATTCTAAAAAAATATTTGAATTTATTTATTTGTATGTAAATAAATATATGAAAATACATAAGATTACCGGAATTGATATGATATTAGGTACTATATTAGTGTATTTTGGCAGAATACACCACTACCACATACCACCTAAGTTTCTTAGTGATAAATAAATAAATAAAAAAATATTGTAGGTGCCAGTGCAACCTCAAATTGTTAAGTTTAAGGTGCATGTTTTATTATGCGCGGTGGGCGCCACCGCGGTGATCTGTTTTCAGTATAACAAATATATGATAATCGTGTACAATAAAGAAATTCGAATTTTGAAATAGTTGCTCAAAGAAATGTTCTTACCATTGCATCAGTCACATTTGAATACTACAAGATGCCCGCAACTTCGTTCGCGTACTATTTTCTTTATCTCAGTCTGATAAAACAGTAAATAGGATCCGTACCTATCCCTTTACTTACTGGTTAAAATCCGTCCAGTCGTTTCGGCGTGATGATAAGACATTTTTTTTTCAACAGATGGCGCTGTAGTGCCGGCTTCATGACATGGCTGTCACCACCCTCAGCAATGTGGCCTATGGATCAGCTTCCTCCTTCATGTTGCGCCACCTTCCACGGTCCTCGGCTACCTTGAACGCGTCGTGGAATAGACTACAGAAGACTCCAAAGATCCAAGTTTGTAGCGTGCCCCCTCTCTATCTTGTGTCAAACAATATTTGAATGAGCGGGACGGTACGATACCCGGTATACCGGAGTAAGTCTCCATCCAGTAACAGCATTTTATTTACACACTAGCGACCCGCCCCGGCTTTGCACGGGTGTAATGCTGATACTAAATATGTTACTATGCATGTATTATACATTTATTTATTTATTGAAAAACAGGTCACATGACATTACAGTTTACACCAATACGTCATGAACCGGAGAATGTTTATTTCGACGGCGAAACGGCCCCGTTGTTCCGACATCTCGGGTTTTGGGTTACATATGTATACAGCTTCCTCGTGAATCACTCTATCTATTACAAAAAAAACGCATCAATATCCTTTGCGTAGTTTTAATTGATGCGAAAAGCTAATAAGATGCCACAGATTATAAGGGTACTGTTGTATTTATTAGGGTACAGGACAGATCAATTCAACTCCTTTCGAATGGTCAAAACGCTCGTACAACATGAAATTTAAATTATAGTGACTGCAGGAAACACCCAATCCCGTACTATGGATTAATCAAGCAAATATCAACGACAACTAGCTCGCAATTAATACACCCATAAATTAAGCGGAAATTAAATATTTAAACAAACAATTGGTTTCACTGTGAACAAGTTTGTACAAAAGAAAGTGGTCGTGAACTCGCGTGGTCGCGTCTTTCGCGGTCGCACGTTGCCGATTCAAATATCACCTGCACCTCCCAAATTTGACTCGCAGGCCGACTTCTGAATTAAGTCGGTTGGTATACAGCCTAAATTAGAAATGTCAAAGTCAATGACCTGAGACGGTAGAGTTTTCGCGACAGAGCGGTGAAAGGTTGTGAAATCGACTTTCCGGATGAAAACTGACTATAAGTCGATGTGAAAAGGAAATTGGAGACGTGATACGTATATTACCTTTTGTTAATAAACCTTCTATATATTAAAAAAAACATCATCAATGGAAAAAATCTTATACAAACAATACACGCACATTTATCGCGCACCTCACAAAGCATACAGGAGAAAAACAATGCAAACCATAACAATTAGAGGTAAATAACAGGTGGTCTTATCGCTAAATAGCGATCTCTTTCAGAAAACTTCTGGGTAGTGGAGAACTTTTCTTTTCTCAAAAGGCGGTGCAAAAGGAGAAAAAAAGAATAACATAATATACACAAAGATGACCAGTAAAAAAAAACGAATAAAAAAAAATTGAGGGATAGATAATGCACATAATTTATAATAAGATCATAAGATCAGGGGTTATCATTACACGTTTACGTCGATTCCACGTAAATTTCTTCAGCTTTGACAAAAATTTTAAATTATAAAAAAAAAAAAATATCAGTTGATAAATGACGGAGTTTCAAGGTTTACATACAAAATAAATGCCGGCTTGAAAATCCCCTTTTTAAAGTCGTTTGAATTTTTCATACTAGTAGTTCGTCCGCTGTTATAATTGAATTTGCAGAATTCGTGTACCAAATCGATGGGTTCTATTCCAGAGCAGTCTGTAAATCGATTATCGACTGTAATGCATAAATGATTTTTTTACGACTAGCGGCAAATGTTTTTTTCCTTATAATTATTTTCTTACCTTAAAGCGTACTACGTCACTGATTAGTTAATCGGTGACGTAGAAAGTCTCACTAGCCGGAGTGCCATACCTTGTTTCTTTATACCACGGCACCTACAATATCGACCACGGAAATACAGGGTGGAACAGATCGAGGGACTTTTTCAAACAGGAAATTGTTCAGACTGGAGTAGTAGCAGGGTCCGTCCGGATTGTTACTACCGTCTTGCCTACTAACCCACCGCCAAACAGCAATGTTCGCATTGTTGTGTTCCGGTTCCGGTGTGGGGGTAAGATAGCCGGTGAAATTACTAGCATAGAGGCATTCTATCTTCGTCCTCCGGGTAGGCAAACACTTGTGTCTCCTCTGGTGTTGCAGGTGTTTATGGGCGACGGTAATCGCTTTCCATCAGGCGATACGTTTGCTCGTTTGCCCCCTATGACATAAAAAAAAAAAAAAAAAAACTTAATATTTCACCAATGAACTATGTAAATATTTCTATCCATTTTTGAGATACAGTTTGTTAAACATTTGTGTAAAAATCTACACATATCAACCCTAGCATCTTTTGAACATCGCTTGCTAAAGACAGGTGTCAATTGTTTAGCAATAAATAAACTTTGTTAAAATTATTATATAGAGACTCACACCTGCAGACAAACTGTACAAACAGTTTTGCAGGAAACTGTATATATTTAAGTTGTATACTTTAATTCATCATCATCATCTCAGCCATAGGACGTCCACTGCTGAACATAGGCCTCCCCTTTGGACTTCCATATATACCGGTTGGAAGCGACCTGCATCCAGCGCCTTCCGGCGACCTTTATAAGGTCATCTGTCCATCTTGTAGGTGGACGTCCTACGCTGCGCTTGCTGGTCCGAGGTCTCCACTCGAGCACTTTTCGGCCCCATCGGCCATCTGCTCTGCGTGCTATGTGGCCTGCCCATTGCCACTTCAACTTGCTAATCCGGTGAGCTATATCGGTCACTTTAGTTCGTCTACGGATTTCCTCATTTCTGATTCGATCACGTAGAGACACCCCGAGCATAGCCCTCTCCATTGCACGTTGAGCGACTTTGAGCTTTGAGATGAGGCCGATAGTGAAAGACCACGTTTCGGTGCCGTAAGTCATCACTGGTAACACACATTTGTTGAAGACTTTCGTCTTGAGGCACTGAGGTATGTCGGACGAAAAGACATTGCGTAGTTTCCCGAACGCTGCCCAGCCGAGTTGGATTCGGCGGTTGACCTCTTTCTCGAAGTTGGACCTACCTAATTGGACCACTTGTCCTAGGTAGATGTATGAGTCAACAACTTCGAGTACCGAGTTTTCAACAGAGACTGGGATGGGCACAACCTTGGCATTTGACATGAGTTTCGTCTTGTCCATGTTCATTTTTAAGCCCACCCGTTGAGAAACTCGATTGAGGTCATCGAGCATCATGCTGAGTTCCTCCATCGACTTTGCCATGACTACGATGTCGTCGGCAAACCGAAGGTGAGTGATGTATTCGCCATTGATGTTGATGCCAAGTCCTTGCCATTCCAGGAGCTTGAAGGCGTCTTCCATAACGGCCGTAAACAGTTTCGGGGATATAACATCCCCCTGTCTTACGCCTCTTCTCAATGGAATGGCCTTTGTGCTCTGCTCCTGAACTCGGACCGACATGGTGGCGTTACTATACAAACACTTCAACACTTCAATGTACCGATAGTCAATATGGCATCGCTGAAGTGACTCGAGCACCGCCCATGTTTCCACCGAATCGAAGGCTTTCTCATAGTCCACAAACGCTAAGCATAATGGCAAGTTATACTCTTCAGTCTTCTGTATAACTTGCCGCAGCGTATGTATGTGGTCTATGGTACTATAGCTTCTTCGGAAACCGGCTTGTTCGGGAGGCTGGAAGTCATCAAGTCTATGTTCGAGACGGTTCGTGATGACCCTTGAAAACAGCTTATAAACATGGCTTAGAAGCGTGATGGGCCTGTAGTTCTTCAATAGGCTATTATCACCTTTCTTGAAGAACAGTACCACCTCGCCTCTATTCCATGCTTCAGGCGTTTTGCCCTCAAACAAGACGGAATTAAAGAGCTTCTGGAGGACCTTAAGTACCGGTGTTCCACCCGCTCTCAGAAGCTCTGAGGTGATTCCGTCTTCGCCCGGCGCCTTGTTGTTCTTAAGCTGCTTCAGGGCCATCCTAATCTCGTACAGACTGATGTCCGGGATGTCTTCGGTATAATGTCGGGACAGCTTGGCTCTTGGATCGCCTACCAAGCTGTCAACGGGCTTTGCGACTGAAGTGTATAACTGACCATAGAACCTCTCGATCTCGCCTAGAACCTCTGCTTTGGTCGACGCTATGCTGCCATCTTCCCGTTTCAGCTTGGTCAGCTGGCTTTGTCCAATAGACTTGTCCTTTGCGAACACTTTGGAGCCTTTGTTCTGCTCAATGGTCTCTTTAACAAGGTTCGTATTAAAGAGCCGCAGATCATGTCGCAAGGACTTCGATATACGTCTATTAAGCTGCCTATATGACCTCGCGTCATCGGGAGACTGCAACTGTAGCGAGCGTCGTTCAGCCATGAGGTTTAAGGTTCGATCAGACAATTTCTGAGGTCTATCTTTACGACGGGGTCTGAAAAACTTAGACCCTACCGTGTGGACAGTTTCCACTAGCCCGTCGTTGATCTCGTCCACTGAGATAAAGTTCTCCAGACAAGCGAAGCGGTTGGAGAGCTCGAGTTGAAAGCTCTCGGGGTTTTGAATATGGGCCTGAGTAGGTCGGAGCGTAGACTTCATCAGACTGGACCTTTCCAATTTAACATTGATATTCAGTGTGCCTCTTACGATTCAATGATCACTGCCGGTCTTGACCCTATTGATCACAGACACATCACTGAAAATCCGTTTCTTGTCGGTCATGATGAAGTCAATCTCGTTTCTCGTGGAACCATCGGGACTTATCCAGGTCAATTTCCTGTGAGGCGGCTTCTGGAAGAAAGAGTTCATCATGAAGAGTTCCTCTTTCTCTAGAAAGTCGGCCAGCCTCTGTCCCCTAGGGTTCCGTTGCCCGTATCCAAATTGCCCCACTCTCAACTCATCACCGCTGTTCTTGCCCAACTTTGCATTGAAGTCCCCCATAACAACAGTGAAGTAGGTTTTGGAAGTATGTATGGCCCTACTTACGTCCTCATACATAGCCTCTACTTCCTCATCAGAATGTGACGAGGTCGGTGCGTATACCTGAATGACCTTCAACGAATATCTTTTGGATATTCTGAGTATTAGGTATACCACCCTGCTCGACACACTGTCGATGGTAGTGATGTTGTTAACGAGGGACTTGTGAACGAGAAACCCGACACCACCTTGGGACTGTTGGGCGCCCTCCCGGTAGTAGAGCAGGTTACCAGACTTCAGGGTTACGGTGTCCTCCCCCTCTCTACGGACTTCGCATAATCCTACAATGTCCCAGTGTAACCTGCTCAGTTCCTTTTCCAACTCGCAAATCTTTTCATCAGTCCTCATTGTGCGTATGTTGTGTGTTACCAGGGCCAGTCGTCGTGGGGATGGGTAGCCGGATTTCGTCCGGGGATTCTTAGCACCCCCTGCTCCGCTATTACCTTGGCCGCTACCCACGCCAGGGATAGCAGAGCTGCCGGAGACTGGGGGCCTGGTATTTGTGTGACTCATCATAATGGGGGGATTTGCCGTACGCGCCACGCTTGGCAGGCGGGTTGGCGCGCGCAGTTTTTTTCTTTAAGGTCTCTGGAAGACGCTGCTGCCCATCTCCCGGTATATTATTATTATTATTCCCTTAGCAGGCTTCTACTGCAACCACGGGACGATATGGTGGGGGACAATTCTAAGGCCGGTCACCCCACGGCATACTTTAATTAATAAACAATAAACAATAAATAACAAAATTTAAAATGTAAATAAAACCTTTGAATTAGTATGGTTGTCACTAATATTAAAATATTTTATTTTGATGTTTTTTTTTCTTTCAAATCCAGCTTTACAATTATCATAGGTCGATTGTAGATCACTCAGATGCCACTATCCTGTCAGCCTAGTCTTTAGAGATGTTCCATCCGTATAGTTAGTTGATAAAAGTAAGATGGCGTTAGTAGTATAAATAAAATGATAAAAAATATATATTATAAAAAGTATAAAATAATTTATTTTTTTATTTATAAATAAAAAAATAAATTATTTTTTATTTCAGACTAATTTTCGATCCATATTATGTTAGACAAATTTTAAACCTTATCATTAGGTTAATATTTTATTCTAAAATTAATTGTAAAAAGTATAACATCTATAGTTTTCGAATTTCGATATGTGCGCTTACCCCACTGGCACTTGCCTCGACTTACTAAGGTAAGGATGGATGATATATATAATGGATAAGTCCGTCGATAAATCTGGAAATCCGGTACCACAATTGTAGGTATCGCCAATTACAAATATAACACAATTAAATATAATAAACCGTTTTATATTACATGCCAGTGAGTAATTAACAAACCACAGTCTAATTATTTCACAGGGTTTCCCACTTAAATTAGCTTTAGCGACCTCATATATAATCCTAATAACCTATTAAAAACTTGACGTTTGTTCATAAGAAATACAGTCGAAATTCCGATGGAAAAGTACGGAGATGTACGAAGTGTATAGGATTTTAGATAAGATCCTTGTACAAGGGCCGTATCAAAATCCTTAGATTTGTATCCGTTAGTGATACCGGCTAGGTTTGATTCTTAGAATCTTAATATTCAAGCCAGTTCCTAGGTAAGATATCGATATATCAAATGAGCTAAGACATCGGCTGCTAGCGATTTAAGGGAGTGAGATGGAGTTATGTCCATATGTGTCTATTATTGCACACGTCAGTGTCAAACCGTTGAAATTTTGACACATGTCAGTGTCAAACCGTTAAAATCTTGACATTGACATGTATCAACCATCGTCTAGTTTTTTTTACTGAGCTACGCATTTTTTTTTTTAAACCGTGGTAATGAAAAATAAAAAAGATGCAGTCTGCTGTAGATCCTTACAGCCAGGACTATCGAAAAAATATAAATTTAATGGTCTTCCAAAAAATGTACAAACCTATTGACATGGATTTGAATTCCATTAGTTTTTCAGAAATAATCGTACAAAACGGACAACCACACAAAAATTGATCTAGTCCTACAGTAAGCTCTAGTATCATTGTGGCATTAGACAAGGATATACATGCTTAAATAGACTTATACATACTTACCACATAGAAAACATCTAACAAATATTCGAATTCATCACATAAAATAGTTCCCCAGCCGGGATTCGAACTACTGCGCCAACCGCGCCGTCTGTACCTTTTGAGCTAGTAACTGCTTGCTGGAAAACTGTCTCAGACGCCAGGCAATAGGTATGCCATACATACCACTGACGGCAAATGACGTCGTGGCGTCTGGGATAGGTAGAGAATTTCATCGGCGTGATTAGCCCTCTTTGACACCAGCATTTAAGGTTTCCTAGTATTTTTTTGCATTTAAAATTCCAACAGATTATAATTTTATAAACATGACATTTAGTTTTATTTTGTAACTTATTTGTAATGCCCGATACCTACTTACTATGTAAGTATAATGGAATAGATATGATTCTATGAATATATAGGGACACTTTGATTCTTATCGCCATTACCGGAGAAAAAGAAGCCTTCTAGATGTGTTGCATTTCCGATGTACTTACCATCTTTTTGTTACTAGTATTAAATTTGTATGTGATTGTTTCATTTCATGTTTTTTTATTATTTTACGTTAGATTATGTAGTATACATGAAAGCTGACATTAAATAATCAAAGCCGGTAAGTTTCCGACGCGACAAAACGCCTCAATCGGGTTTGTGGTTCCCGTTAAAGGCAAACTTACACTACAGAATCAGATCCGGATATATTTTCTTCTTTACAGTGTAATTATTCAGTTACTATAGGTAGGTTTTGAGTACCTATCTTAGACACTTAACATGTAAAGTATAATTTTGATGCAACCTTGAAGATGCCTACGTAGAAATAGTCACATTACATACCTAGGGCAGTAAATTCCTGAATGCCCCAGATCGCAGGTGTGTCCATAATTATCGAATTACCGCCCGTGGTTTGTCTAAAGTTTTATATCTTGCCTTGGCCAGGGAGTGTTTTTTTTTTCCCCGCGTAGCGTGCAGAAAATCTCACTTACGGTCTAGGGTGACGTAAAAAATATTTTCAAACCAGTTAATAGAAATTGGAACTAAAATTTGAACTTCAAGATTTCAAACTTTTGGATAAATTACATAAGTACTCGTATGGAATGTTCAAGATCACTTTGAGTGTAGTTCTTAGCCTTCTAATGTTACTTACTCTTACTTCACTCTGCAATCGGCTGATGAAATATTATCATAGGATTGTAAGATTGTCACTTTTAAGGGATAGTGGAAAAACAATGAAAAATAATATAAATTTTACATAATATTTATTTAACAATTCAATGTTTGTTCAGCAACATTCAGCTAGAGTATTTAACTAACAGTCTCATTATTTTACAAGAGTATAAAATCACTGCCAAAAGTGAATAAAATGCAATCGGGTACATGAAATGCAAGATACGGCGGCGAGCGAAACGATAGAAACAGACTCACCGCCGATAACATCAAAATTATTCGGACTAAGGACTTACAGACTATATGGTGTTAGTAAATAAATAATCACTTACATTAAGGTAACTTCAATAAATTAAAATAGTCTTGACATCAGACTAATGCAGGCAGGCAGAGCAGTCTTTGGTTCACTATATACATAATTACAATTTATATATGTGTTCATACAAATTTCCTCCGTCTCCTGTTGTATGAGACTTTCTGTCTGGTAATTGATATGAGTTTGTGTCTGACAGCATCGCAACAGCAAACGCCTGACATCGTAGATATCAAAAATAAATTGGGACAAAGAAATAGGCCCTAGTAAGTATTAGTCGGGTCCAAAATTAGCGACATGTTGCTGATTATGACAATTTCAATTAACAGTTAGTGTGACTATGCTAAAAAAATAAAAACTAACCTAGTACACATTAGTGGGATCAAGGATGATCATTTTGATTTTGTCACTTAACACTATTAAAGTCTTATTTTCAGTACACACCGGTTGGGTCGAGCACGAACATTTTGATGCACTTTGTCCCTTCACTAATTACTCTAATACACTCCCGTGGGATCCAAAACGAACATCTTGGAGAGTTTCTTGAACTTGTAACTGGATTCAGTAGACACCAGTGGGGTCCAGCACGAACATTTTGAAGCACTCAAAAACGTAGATCTCGTCAGTAAACTCCAGTAGGGTCCAGGATGAACATGTTGAAAATTTATAAATTTTTCAAAATCTCGAAAATCTTCAATGTTGATGTTGAAAACGTGATTTTTGGTTGAAAATCAGTAGATGCCAGTAGGATCCAAAACTTTGATGTCCATGGTGAGATTTTTCCGAGTTGAATCGATCTTTTTTACGAGTGTCGTGGAGCGCACGAGAGAGCGAGCGGCGTGCGTTAAGAGCGGCGGACGTCTCACGACTGATGGCGAGTCGACACGTGCGCGCTATTTATACACCGAGGCGGCGCGCAGCGCACTCGCGTATTTTTTTTCGCGATTCGAATTTGGAAGCTTTCAGCCGGGTGGCGTGCCCGCCCTTGCTTTTTATTCTCTGTAAAAAATGAGCATATTGGCCATGCCACACGGTGCGTATGGATAGTTGAATGTAATTGATACTTTTTTATGACCATACTGTTAGTTATTTTAGATTTTAAAGTGACATTTGAATATTGCCTTAAACAGCGTTTACACATCATCAAATTTATATATGTGTATTTATTTCACTTTAAAAAGTATGTTTCATTACTGTTCAACAAAACATTTTTTTGTACTGAATGAAATACATAATTCAGTATAAAAAACACATAATTTACGTTAAAGAAAACAACGATGAACGCATAAAATTACAAACCTTAAACAAAAATTTACAAATTATAAATGTTTGTTATTCTAAGTTCGCTAAGCAGTAGGTATCAAAACAATCTTTATAATACAAATTAGAGCATAGCTAACAGCTAACAAAAATATAAATAATGCGTCATCAAGAATTCGCTGATCCAGCAAAACGTGCAATTATACTATACACGTATTTAAAAAACCAAGTTCAAATTACGCATAACCAGGTGTTACAAATTAGTGCCCATAGTAATCTCATTTGTAATACAATGATTTGACACTTTCAATACAGACTATGTGCATTAAAAAACAATTAGTTCATCACCCTTAATTCTAAAACCGTTGAGGTTTATTTTCGCTTAACGTTCTCTGTACTACAAAAAGTACGAAAAGTATTTAAAAACCGAACGCATATTTTAAAGGCGTTTTTGGTTACAATTATGAACTGATTATCCAATTACTATTAAGTATGTGTAAAAAAATATTAACATTATTTAGATTTACTTACAGAATTATTTAGATTCTAAAATAATTATAATTTAATTGTAGCTAAAATAATACTGGAAATATTAAATTCAGTAGAGTATTTTAATAATGTTTTAATAACAGACTAAAAATACAGTAGATAAATAAATATATCGATTCTGAATTTACTGATAATACAGTATTATTTTTATTTTACTGTATTTACAGTAGATAAATATATATCGATTCTGAATTTACTGATAATACTTACAGTATTATTTCTATTTATAAAAAAAAAACAAATATTTATTTTCAAATGTAAAATAGGACAGAAATGTATGACTTCATTATAGTTCTGTTAAACCTTATATTATTGCCCATAAGAAATTATTATATACGTCTATAACTATGTCGGCGTCAAATAAAGCTAAAGAGACTACATTTATTGGAAACATATTATATACGTCTCTATATAACTGAAGTGCATATATGCGCCTAATAACGCTAAAGAGACATTTATTGGAATAACATTCGTTACCGCGGAAACAATTTTGGAAAAAATAGGCGAGTAACACGTTTGGCTGAATTTAACCAAACTTTTATTCCACGGATAGTAATGTCAAAACCCCATAATAATTTGATATTACTATCAGAGAATTAAGCGTTATGGTTGAAATAAAAGTCTCATCAAATCCAGCCTAAATGTATCTAGCCTAAACCTACAAATGTTAACCCCCAAATTGCAACGAACGTTTAAAAACGTCAATAAATACTTAATGTAGTATATTTGCGATATCTAACAAGACGTCTAGATTTATCTGGATACTAGATGTGACCCGCGATGTTAGCCGTGGTTTATTAGATAAAATAGCATATGTATCATGTAGGAAAATATAACATTTATATATATTTGACGCGTTTGGCGCAGATTGTAGGGCACGTGCCTACTGAGCCGGCGGTCCTGGGTTGGAATCCCGGCCAGGGCAAATATTTGTGTGATGAACTCTCATATTTGTTCCTAGGTCATGGATGTTATCTATATATGTATTTATATATTATGTACATCGTCGTCTAGTACCAATAGTACAAGTATGGCTTATTTTGGGACTAGGCCGATTTGTGTAAGATTGTCCCCTAATATTATACTTCATAGCTCTACAAGCCAACTGGTGTTAGATGGGCGTAAGATCTTAGATGAGGGATGGCTCAGGACCCTCACAGATATATTAAACGTAGGTATGTATAAAAATATAATATATGTCAACTAAAATTTAGATATCTGTACGAACTCAATCACGTTTACCTAAGGCCCAATTTTCACCATATCATGTTAACATTGTTAATAGCTGATTGATTAAGCCATGTATATTACATTCTAGTCCTACTTAAATTATATTTAAGTATCATAGTTCGTCTGACCTCACGTGACGCCATTAAAATAAAAATCACACAAATCGATCTAGTCCTAAGCTTTATTATTAGGCTTGTGTTGTGGACACTAGACGACGATTAATATACCTACTTATAAAGATAAATACATACTTAAATACAAATATAATCCATGACACATGCACAAATACTCGAGTTCATCACACCAATGTTTGCCCTTGCCGGGATTTGAACCCGGGACCGCCGGCTCAGTAGGCAGCTAATATGACACCAACCGCGTCGTCAAATACGTTAGTGAGCTACGTATAACGCGAGTTAGCTACTGATAAAAACCATGACGTCACACGGACACGCGACTAAGATAACTCATACATGCATTTTATAAAACGCGTCATATGACGTCCCACATTCCTAATTAGTTTCGATAACCGCCCGGCAACTATTTAATATAACCTGATTATAATTCTGAGAAAATTAACATTATATATTCCCTATATTTATCAAACCGCAATATTAATTTACCTCATCCTAGCGTCATGCATGGTCCAGAATTAATAATTATTTTAATTCCGGTATTAAATTAACGTATATGGGTTGGCTAATTGATTGGATTTTCCATTTATCGCTAATTAATCCTATATTCCTACATATGATTAATTAGCGTTGGGAAAAGAATTAATTCACAATGTGGAATATTGTCATTTTATATACATATATGTACGATTATTTATGTATTGTCTATATATATATATATATATTTGTAATGATTTTGCTAATATACTTAGTAGTTAATGTCTATTATAAATAAAGCAGCAACTGCACCATATAATTTCAATGCTATTCAATATTAATCTGTCTACTGTACTACCACAATACAGGACAGATGGATGTACAATTGTACATATACTGTTTTCTTCATAGTCAGGTGGCAAAGTTGTGGTAAAGACACCATTAGTTGTATGCTGGCCTACACATTCAGTATCAGATGTATATCGTAAAAATAATTCATTGTAGCCGCTAGCCTTAGATTATGAATTAATAGCAGATATCATAAGGGTAACCCAACGCCCCCAAAATCCGGTAAAGGGTAACCCAATCGATCGCACAGCGTTCCAAAAGCACACGGCGGTCATGTCATATCAGGCCTCAGTCCATCCTTAGTCATATATGTTACTAGCACCTGCCATGTCCAATGTTAGAAAGGAAATTATCTCTGATCTTCCACCATCAGTTTCATTCAATCTTACCAATTACTAGATGTTGAATTTGCAAGTATCGTCTACCTGTCTACCTGACGACAAAGACCACACGAATACTATTTTATTGCCGCCCGCATCTCAAATATTAAATTACCATTATTCGACGGTCGGGAAGCGTTCAAACATTGTCGCAAATCTACGGCATTGTGCACAACAGGCTTATGAGACGCTATAAGCTGATTATAAGTTAATCCGACTCCTTTGCGACCATTAACCGAGTCCTTTGCGACTATAATCCGGCCAGCAAACGAGATCGTCCAATTGTCTTAATTACCAGTAAGCGGTAACATTTTGTTCTACCGGTGATATTCTTTAAGAGATTATTGGCTTATATTTTATTGAAATCCAGAAGCTATAATTGTAACGTGGACTTGTGTTTACCTGTTTGGGCAGGCGGCGTTTCTAGGGATTATATTTTATTGTTTTGGATGAATCGCAATTAAGCTTATTTTGGTTTTGGAGGAATTTTACTAAGCTAGAAAACATGGTATTTCCTGATCATTTTGGATATTAGTCACACGCAGTAACTTTTACATTTTCTTGGTGTTTAGAGCTGAAACATGTTGTTTTATTTATACTTCTATATTTGACAATTCTATTGTACTATGTACAGTCAGCAAAAAAAAATATCTACCACATTTTGAATTTATTTCATGCGTATTAAAATCCAAAACTGGTTTACCACTTTTGCTGACTGTACATAGAGAAACTATTTTTTTGTCAGAATCGAAAGTTAAACCTTACCCCGCGTTCGGAACCAGAATTAGGACTTCTGGGATATGAAATAACGAAACTTACAGTGATGTCCTAGAATACAGTGTGGCTCTGGCTACCAAGATGTAACCGTGCACCACCAGTGCCCAAGGGCTAGCAAGGAGCCGAAGTTCGCTGAGGGGGCTAAAGAAATACTAAACAAAACTATCTATTCGCCTCTCCTCCTCTCGATTAATTGTTTGGGTACGTTTGCTTCTGACTGTGTATGTGTTCCTTATTGTATATGTTTGTATTTATGTATGTATATGTAGGTTTATGTATATCTATGTTAAGCTACGTTATGTTTATTTGCTTATCTGTTTTTATTTATTTTGTGCTCCCACCGACTTCTGCATCACCTACTCATTGCGTGGTTTATTCTGATCACCTCCAAAGGTTGTCTGGAGGAGATCGCTCTTTAGCGATAAGACCGCCTGTTGTCTACCGTTGTATAAATTATTGTATCTGTGTTTAATTTGTATTTTTTGATATGCAATAAAACATTTTGTATTGTATTGTACATTTATGGCAAAAGAAATTCGGCCAAGTGAAGTAAAGTCGACGCCATTAACCACAACCTATAGATCACGTATTTGATTATATATGGTAACTTCGTACAGACGTAGAGCAACATCGAACTCATTGTACTATCTCTCTAAATATTATATCCAGTGAAATTGCCATACAATTAATTAATAATTAAACAATAATTATCAAACTAATCTTACAGTAATTGGAAATATTCGGTTTATTTGACACGTCCCGGCCAATATGATATTAATGTCTTTAATCGACGTTTAATATCAATAATGGCGGCTACAATTTCGTCTGGCGCCTTGTCTGCGTGTTTTATAGCGTGAGCTTATAAATGCGGATGTACTTGTTCGACAGGGGAAGATGTGTCATCACAAATTAATTTTCTTAAGACAAGGCTGCCTATCCTCTGGAGCGAAGAAAATGAACCAATCAGGCTGCGTTTTTGTGAAGCCCAAAAGAAGTGCAATTAAATCCGAGGAATGTGATTAGTCCATTTTACACAGTTTTGACGACGCGTTTGGCTCGGTTGGTAGACACCTGCCTACTGAGTCGGCGGTCCCGGGTTCGAATCCCGGCCGGGGCAAATATTTGTGCAAATATTTGTTCATGGATGTTATCTATGTATGTATTTATATATTATTTATATCGTCGTCTAGTACCCATAGTACAAGCTTTGCTTAGTTTGGGACTAGGTAGATTTGTGTAAGATTGTCCCTTAATATTTATTTTATTTATTTACAGTTCCGCTCCAGTGGGCATGCAGCCTAAGGGGCATTATTCACCTAGAGCCAGAGTTCTCAAACTTTTTCATCTCGGGGTGTATACAGACAGGTTAAGTTTTCTGTTTAGTTAGTGGAAATAGCGTAGTTTAGTTATTGAAGAAAAGTAAATCGGAGCAACTCCGGCACTCTTCATAGTTCTTCTTGCTCTGTACGGCTTGTTTTCGTTCTTTGGAAGTTACATGCTTTGAACCTCGGCCAGGGCAAATATTTGTTTTGAGGAACTAGAATATTTGTTTCTGGGTCATGGATGTTTTCTATACATGTATTTATATATCACCTATGTGTATATCGTCGTCTAGTACCCATAGTACAATCTTTGCTTAGTTTGTGAATAGGTTCGATTTGTGTGAGATTGTCCTTTTATATTAATTTATTATTTACGAAGTTATTTCAAGTGCCTGTATACTAGCTTTCTTATTGCTAGAAACAGTTCTTCTCATTGCCATTATTGTTGTGGGACAGACTCCATATGGTTTGTACGTGGACCGTGCCGCGGATGCTGCTGGCAATTTTAATCTAAACCAAATCTCAAAACCAAATCCACGCAGCTCTTGACTCCAACTTCCACGACGCGCTCAAGGTGGCCGAGGACCGTGGTAGGTGACGCGACATCATCTGGAGGAATCTGATCCATGGTGGATGTCACGACCTTCAGCAATGAGGATTACGATGCACTGAGGAGGAGGAGTTGGAGTACATCCATCCAATCCTCGTAAGATTAGACCGATTCCTCAAAGGATTTGCCATTTTCTAAGATTTTTTCCGTTTGATAAGCTATGGACGGGAGACAAATTAGAGAAATCGTACATATTTACTTCACTTCTACTTCAAATGTAAATCACGAGTGGTAATTCTGAACTTGCCGATTTCCATATCTAAAAATTTCTATAGTCATCGGAAAAATAGTGCGTCCAGACCATGATCTTATCGATAATCACTTAATCAGAGAACAACAAAAATAGCTATATCTTTTACCTTTAGATAGTCATCAGCGCGGTCCGCTTATTTAGATATACCGACACCGCTTAAATCTGTATAATCGGATTATCTCATACTAATAGCTTTTATTATAAACAAAATGTTGGTTTATTTAAACTACCAGGGTTTTCCTTTTCCCAGTTTTAAAATAGTAAAGTTTATTTAATCCTTTTTATACGTGCTATTTTCGGGATTGAAAATACAGTCTCTGATTAAGATCCCGATACTTAGTTTCAATGCAAGAATTAAGTAAATCCTATGCTCTTATTGCATGACAGGAGGTAAAACCAACAACTGCATTTAAAGACATTGCAAAGTTTAAGCGCATATATCACAGCTTCTTTTCCCATACTATCAGCTTACGTTAAATTTGCAACTGGTAACTATGGCGTCGTATACAAATGAGGTCCAAACTTAACGCAACCGGGTTATACAAATCGAGGTTTCATTCTAGTCTGTTTCCTCCTTCAAAACTAAACCCCTCCTTCAGACTAAGTCTTGGACCGGCTCCACAGCCTACAGCAGACCTAAGGGTAGAATGACCCCAAGACTCGCATTGCCTCGAATGCTTTAAAAAAATGATTAGAGGAGGGGTATTGAAGCGGAGGTGAGTTGAAACAACGTTATTTTCTCGAATACAACCGTTAGTGAAGCAAGGGCGCATATTGCGGCGCCCGCGGCCGGTGGTACGCGTCTAAACAGGGTTGTTGCCGGCACGCTTCTTACTAAGGCCTGGACTTAGACACCGAGTAATTTACGTTGTTTCATAACCCCTCGGTCTCCCCTAGGTAGTTAGATCGTCAACACGGAGTCGCTTTCTCACTTCCACAACCAAACAAAATGTAATTTAAATGAGACTCAAGAAAGTCAATTAACGCAATAGTCGGAATCATTCGATAGCCGTAGCCGACCAATTAAGCTCAAATACATTAACTGAAATCACAACCACAATCAATATACAGAAAAACTATCTTAGTGATTACTCCCTAGGGCCGAAAATGAAAAGAAAGCATAGATAAGTATAGGCGAATCTGATTGCGGTTAAACGTAGACAAATGACTTAATATATTAAGTGGCACCGTCTGTCGGTAGGTGCCGGAGACTAATGGGCACTAATTATGTGTCAAATTATTCCAATAACATTATTATGTCACCGTCGTAACATTTAATTGATGAGTGTATTTCCAAAAGGCTTGTTTCCCTATGGAACTCATACAAAAATAAGCCCTTTTAAAAATAAACTCCTCAATTGTAATTGTTATGTCCATTTCTCTAGACCAATGAAGAGCAAGAGAGGTGTGTCAGTAAAATTATTTATATGGAACAGTATATTTATTTATTACTCATAGTCAGGTCCATTAGGTTAATGTAAAATTATTATATTTATATGCATAGGCGTTAGACATCATAAGGTAGAGCTAAAATAATATATATTATATTAAACCATTGATACATCTATATACGAATTTTTAAGACACAACAATTAAGAGAAGAGATGATTTCTTGTTTAATAATTTTAATTTAAATGAGTATTGCGTTATGAAAAAATTTCAATCACTATCAAAAAGTTGACTTAAGATATCTAAAAAAAGACAGATATATATATTTAACTTTGAACGCAAAAAATTACAATAGGTGGTCACACTTTATGTGGACTTTCTTGATTATTATGTTTAAACACACTAAGTGATTCATTTTATGCTTATTCTGTCACCCGCCAACTTTCCCAACAGTCATTGGAATCCCAAAGGGATTGACAGCTTTTTCGTCCAACAATTTGTGTTAATTATTCAATTCTACGCCCATTTCCAAATTCCGAGTAAAGAAAGCAACAAATGTTTACACGAACCGTTATTTCACATTGTTCATCGGCAAAACCTATGAAATGACTTGCCATTTACCCAGTATTGCAAAGCAAATAAATGTTTATTATTTTATAACCCGAAAATCGTTGCGCAAAATACTCAAGCAATTAAAATTTATTTTTTAATGTTCTTTTAACAATGCATTTTTACACTTGTGCACAAAATGCGTTTGCACAAAGAATCGCAACCTTTTACGACTAGAAAGCATTCTGGGAAATGTTTTTTAAATTGACATGAGTCGGAGCAGGTACAAAGGGCTACGTTATCTGTGGCAGAAAACAATGACAGTTTAGTTAACCTTGGCCAATATGTGCAGAAAAAAATACAATATTTTGACGTACAAACTGCACCTAACCAGGTGTAAGCAGGTAGTTGTTAAAATAGGTTTGTTGGTTTAAACCTTTCAAGGAAGTCACTCGGAATGTTTTAAATATCATATTTAATATTTTTATCGTTATGCAAACAAGCTTAATTACAATTTGGATAAAAAGTGACTATTGAAACACCATTAGGGTCATCTAAAAAGTCTTTCGTTCAGCCGCCATGCTCCAATTTTATTGAGGTACACAATCGTTTACAATGCCTCATTTGTATCCGATATTTTTGACAACTTCTGACATTTTGTAATATGTAGGACTATTGACGAAAGGACGCGATGCGACACTTTTTAGTGTGACCATTTTTTTAGGGCTCTACCTTTCTTCATCTATACTTGCAATTAACAGACAGTGTATACAACTATACGCTAGGCCCAATGCAATATCACCATACGGACTGTCAAATTGATCGACATAGTAGTATAAGCTGCTGTCATTAACTGGGCGAAATGTAATTCGGTACGTACTTATAAGCTATTGAAAATAAATATATGTAATTTGGGCCACATGTTTTTTCAAAGTCAAAGTCATTTATTTGTATTTTACATCATGATTTTGTATATATAATAATCATTTTTATCGCCATTCAGCCATTTACGGCGTACAAATATGAATCCATATATCTTAATTAATGTAGTAACGTGTCTAGTGAAAAACTTAACTAAAGGACTACCATTAGTTGAGTTTTTCATCTACCACAGCCTAAAGAAAACCCTTGCCTTAATATTTCTTATCAAGCTTCGCGTAGTTTAGGTATTGGAGAAACGCGATTTTTGTGATAATGAAACCTTATTCCAGAAGTTTCCATTAACACGAACTTTAATGGATTACAAGATTTTAATAACATTTACAATTGTAATCGTAATCGTTGAATGGTATAATTACGCATGGCATTGATTACGTTATATGAAAAACGCGTCGATTAAGTAGGGAAATATGTATGGAAATTCTGGATACAGTTGTGACTGATTTGTTTTTCTGATTTTGGAACTGAATTGGTCGCAAATTAAAATTGAGGCTTTTACCTTTCCAACAAACGGTGTAAACTGTAAACACAATACAAATAATGTTTGTACAGTCCGCGTGAAAAGTATCTGACAATTGACAACATTTCATATTTCCAGGTGGAAATTAGCAAAGAGATCAAGAGAGCTTTGCGTCGTGTACCTACACCCTAAAAAAAATTGAATATATTTTTAGCATGTAAAAAAATATAAGAAAATACACAAAATAACCAAAATCTACGACAACTAGGCCTGCAGTTGTAGTATTTGACCTATCCCTAAAAAAATAAGTTGTCAATAATGTCAAGCTCAAAGTCATTCGTTTTTTTAATTAGACACCAGACCAAAGTAACCTATTACATTGTATCATAGTTTTGGAGCTACAACTTTTTAAAACTAGTAAATTTTAATTATTTAAAAATAAAATAATTAGAAACCTTAGGAAAAATATAAAAGAAAAGAGGACTCTTTTCAAGCGGAATACAGGAAAAGAATAAAATTGTAGTATTAAATATGAAATGTTTTATAACTTTATCACAGAACCCAAATCTATTATTTTTATTTGGTTATACTGACTAGTTTTGAAAATATAAAAAAAAGCGTCGTCTGAGAATCAGCACGGCGTCACCTTGTGAAAAAATTAAAATTGTACCACTATTTTTTTGTACTCACCAACTACAAAAAAGTTCTTCGGCCATGTAGCCCGGAGAACAGATGGCCGTTGGGGTAGCACAGTCCTGGAGTGGCGACCACATATAGGATAGAGCAACGTGGGACGGTCCCGACTAGGTGGACGAATGACCTCGTTAGAATAGCAAGGAGTCGATGGATGCGGTCTGCGCACGATTGTAGTTTGTGGCGAGCTATGGATGAGGTCTATGTCAGCCGCAAAGCAGTTATGTAGTCGCAAACTACAAAAAAATAGTGGTACAATTATCCTTACTAAATCCGTCTAAGTAATAGTTCAACTGTAACATTTTCTGCGCTGTAGCCAAGTTACTTGTCGTCTACGCACTTTTAGAACGAGGAGCTTTTCTAATGGATTTTTTAATCATAAATTGGGATATTTTCGAACATGTAAAAATGTGGTAATATTTATCCTTTGTTTCATTATGTCGGGAAAAGGCCCGGTAAAAAAATTCAATGTTGTCAATTCCACAACAGACTTGTTTCACTCATAATCATAAACATAAACCATCACAAACCAAACATCTCACCATAAAATAACAGCACTTCACACCATAAATCCTAACCCTAAATCTGTGACTGTGGCCTTCTTTTACAGCTACCAATCTCGAAGTTTCACCGCACTGAAAATGCGGCATTTGGCCACTTTACCGTTTTACCCCTTTATCCTCATTTGATTTATTACTGGCAACCCTTTCAAAACCGTTAGGTTTGAAACTAATTATATATTCATACGCTACTGGAGAATTTCTTTTGTTTTGTTTTGTCTAGTTCATACCTGTTAAGATAAAGCAGCAATTGTTTTTGACAAAACTGTGCTACTGGGTATTGTATTGTCAAACATTGGATTCATGGAGTCAGTGCAGTTAACGGCAATTTGCGGTCTCAGAATCAGTGATATAAAAGTGTCTTAGGTTTGGAATGTTAAAGCACAGTGGAAGCTTTATCTAGTCAAGTCGGTTCATCTCTCTCATCACTTTTATTCATACTTTATTTAGCCCTTTAGTAAAGTCAAATTATACTCCTATCGAAATAAATATAGTCTTGATTTTATAAAAAAAAATACAAAAATTAACTTACAAAAAATACGTCCGGTTTTTTGGAATATCGTAATCAGGAACTCAATCTTCGTCATGTGAAGGTATAATTTTTATTGGCCAAAATGTTATTTTCCCCTTTAATTTTTGACTATTAAATTGGTGGCATTTGTTACATTTATCACATTTCAGTGTAGCCCGACGACAGTGTTGATCATAGAGAAAAATGTCTAAAACAATCAGCATATTGAACGGATAAGGAGCCTTAAACATTGAAAATGTTTATGTTTTCCTGATATAGTGCCCTGACATGAAATTTTGACATTTGCCTGCAGTTTTGTAGATATGAGATATGCGGATAGGCCATATGTGAAAATGTGCCTGTGCCGGAGGGCTATAAAGAGCAATTTGAATTCCCACAATCGATGGGTAACTTTTTGAGATATTTTCAAAGTTGACAAAACTTCAAAAATTATTCGCTGAATTGGATCGAAAATTTCTCAATTTCTTTTTGAGCTCGTTATTCAAGTAAACGGAAATAATTGAATCTCGAGTTTGAATTAAGCTACAGTTTGCACTATTTTAGGAGACAGGTGGACATAAAATGTAAGCGGTAGCGGGTTCCTTACGCGCGAGATCAGAAAACAAATTTGTCCATAATTTTCTCATCGCACCGCACGCCCATACAACTCCTGCATATTAAAGATAGATAAGATTTTTGTAAAATAATGACCTCTCAATTGAAAACTGATTTTCGATACAATTTTAGAATTTTATTATAGTATAATATGTGACTCTATGTACTCAAAAAAAAACTTGGTACTTAGATGCTCCCTCCATTTTATGAGAATTTGAATTTCGTAAACAATTTTTCCTGTGGATATTTTAAAACAATTTTAACCAAGCTGTTTACGAAGATTCCAACATTTCTCTCATTCAGTAGCAGTCTTGAGTCACCAGCTAAGTGTGAAATTATCACAAATTGACAAAAGATAACGGAATTAACAGCTGAGGCGTTCATGATAAATGTTCGCCCCAGCCCTTTAATATTGACAAAACAAAAACAAACTTGAACGTTAAACGGATTAAGTCGAAACTCCCACAATGACAATAGTTTCTCGACAAGTCGTCACATTGCTACGTCATTTCAAAGAAACAAAAAAAGTACAGTTTTACAAATATTCCCGTTTATTATAATTTTGTCTAATTTACGATCCTGCGGGCCTACTGTGCCAACGGTAATTCAAACAAACACCGCTATTGACCGGTGGTTCTAGCGGCGCTGTCGGGCGGACAAATTCTTTTGTTTATTTTTTAGTAAAACAGTGCTTTTTGAAATGTTTATTGCGCACAATTTTGGCGGTCGTTTCTGAAAAGTCTATTCAGAGTTATGAATATCTTATCCTTTATTTAAAGTAGCTGGGACATTGGGCGTCAATGCAATTGTGTGGTAGTTATGAGGTGCGTTATTTAAATGCTTTGTAGATTTTGGGAGGTTACATTTCTGTATATGTATATTTAAGTTGAGTTGACAATATTTTTTAATTAGTAGTACATTTCAACTTTTAGATACGGATTATAAATAAACAGGGTCATTTTTGTAGTTATTACATTTAGATGGCTAAAATGAGTTGAAATTTGATATATACTCATACTTATTTATTTACAGAACGTTTTTCAATTTTACAACATAACAATAATAATTATTATATTAAAGTATCCAATTATATCGGATTACATTCAAATAGATTTAAAATGTCAGGTATAAATTAAATTACCATCTAAATTAATACTTCTCATGTTACATTATCCCATTCAATTATCAAATTCAATTACGATTTAAAAATGACAAATCAAATAATCAATCAATAAAATACATTACAAAATTAAAATAATGGTAACAATTTATATAGAATTTAATAAAAAATCGTCCATTAATTAGGTAAAATAATGAATATATGTAGCTTCCAAAAAATACTATAAAAAAAAACATTTATATGTGCAAATAAACAATTGTCAATCTCATTGCCGTTGTTGCCGTTATTTGAAAATGTAAAAAACAATAGTTTACGTAACCGGCGCGATTGCACGCATGCGTAAACGGCGACCAACATGGCGGGGTTCAGGGAACGGTCACTCGACAGAGATTGATTTCAAAGCATAATTAGGATTGGCGAATACATAAAACAAAATTATCACTTTTTTACAAAAAAAAAAACGTTATTTACGAGAAAAAAAAATTATATTTCCGAAAACAACTGAACGAGTTACTAAGGTAAGGTGGGATAGGATTATTAACGGGGGAAGACTGGATATGTTATTTACCCCCCTCACCTTATTAAATACAACTAAAGGTCTTAACGTTAGTTTCAAACAGCCCTGATTACATGCTGATAAAAATATGTAATTATATCCCAAACACTATAAAAATATGTAATCATATCCCAAACAATATCAAAACATAACACGGATAGAGAAATTTAATAATAATTACTAAATCGGCAACGGTTTCTACAGTCTGGACAAATTTTTGAATGAAAAATTGAATATACTTTGATAGCTCTTGCCCTAAATATAAATTGTTACTTTTAAAATGTCTTTAATGCTTATTATTTGAAATTAAAAAAAAGTCCTCTTGTGTTGCTGCGCCCTTTCAATTATTCCATTAAAATTATGTAATGTGAATATGAATTAAATGCTTGACTTTGACTTTGACGTACTTATAATAATATATAAAGAATTGTCCCCTAACCACTAACCACTAAGCGTTGTACGTTCCATCATCAGCTCAGAATTAACCAGACGCAAATAACTGAATAACTTTATAAAATACACGAAAAACATGTTTGTGCTTATAATATTTGAGGGATGATTTCTCACGGATCTTCTCCTCGATTTCCCTGGGATCCCATCATCGATCTCGACATGGTGACAATGGAACCACGTCAGGAGTCATCATCTCAGTCATAGGACGTCCACTGCTGAACATAGGCCTCCCCTTTGGACTTCCATATATACCGGTTGGAAGCGACCTGCATCCAGCGCCTTCCTGCATTCAGCGTCAGGAGTATAGTCTATTAAATAAAAATATATTTTTTAGAATCGGTCCCCAATAATAGGCTCGGTACAATTTTTGGGAAACCATTAAATTATTATTATTTTCGATAGTCCTTGCTAAAAGGATCCGTACAAACTGCGGGTCATGAATTTTTCTTTACCATGGTTTTTCCATGTTTTTTTTTACAACAATTTGATAGTTTGCAAATAAATTGGTTGAAGGGACCTTTGCCTTTGAAAAACTTAATCATCCCAATTCCTTATAGACTAAGAGCTAGCGACCAAATCGGTCATGTGGCTTCAGCTGTATTGAAACTCCGTTAGCTACTTCCCTGGAACAACCTTTTCCTATAATCTTTGTGCTGGCAGGCCGCGGTCGGTGGGTGCGGGTTTAATGTACATCGCTGCGCTTCGCATCCACACTGCACTGAAAGATCCGAGAATTTCAACAATTTTTTTCGATACCTTCCCACCGATATTTTAGCATGGCTATTTTTTTGGGGCTTACACATTGATTAATCTCGCGTCAGAAAAAAAGCCAATACATCTGAGCCCACACGAAAATTATTATTATTTTGGTACTTTTAATTAACGCTGGCAACCCCTTCCCACCAACCGATCGATTTAAAATTTTTTTGGGTGCACAGGGAGTACAGAGCAACTGTTTGAAAAAAAAATTAAAGTCGCTGAGCCCACATTTTTTTTCTTTTTTTTCCCTACCCCACTACACCCACACCCACCGACCGCGGCCTGCCAGCACGAAGATTATAGGAAAAGGTTGTTCAGGGAAGTAGCTAACGGAGTTTCAATACAGCTGAAGCCACATGACCGATTTGGTCGCTAGCTCTCCGTCTATTAACTTAATCAACTAAAACTGAAGTTCATCTCAACTGCTCAAAGGTTAACTGGAAGAGATCCCTAATAGGGATAAGTTCGTCTTTGTACATGTTATATTTGTTATAATTGTATTTATAACCTGATTATGTACAATAAATTGTTCACATACATACATAATTCGTTTATTGCACTCGTATATCCGTTTTTTTAGGACCATAATCACTATAACGATTTTCCCTACGTAGGCAACCAGATCATTTTAGTTCTCAGTATAAAACAATCAATTAGTACACTAACTCGCTAACCGTTGATAAACATTGGGTAATTCCTTGAATTTGCCATTTAGAATAGTTATTTCAATATTTCCTCGCGTAACCACATTTTCTGTATTATTATCATAAAATTCATAAAACCACAACATCAGTTTTCCGGGTCTACTTACACTAGCATTATTTATTTATTTATTTATTTAAACTTTATTGCACAAAACAAAAGTCAGTACAAATGGCGAATTTAATGCCTAACTACCAGTCAACCATAGGGCCAAACAGAAAGTTTCAAGTGGGTGCAGAGTTGAAAATTAATCGTTCGGAAAGCATCCAAGGTACTTGTACAAGTGAATAAACGTATAAGTATTATATAATAACTTTACCATAAATACAATGATACATATATTTACATACTATAACATACATATTATATATAATATAACTATAACTATATTAACTATATTATATTTTTTTTATATTGCTTTGAAAATCAGTTTTCTATGTAGAGGGGTCATGATTTTAGTTTTTTTTTACTACGTTGATACAGAATTTATATGGACTCGTGGCACCAGTCAAGCAGCGCCATCTGTCAGTCAACACGAAAATATCCGCTCATCCGAAACGGCTGTACGGATTTTAATTCCAAGTTAATTACATTTAACTTTACTTTCTGTCCCTATTAGTTATAGTTATTAAGTTTTAACTCTGGACGCATTTGAACGTGTCTAACTTTTCTTGATACCCTACTGGGTCCTGTCACACTGGGAATCACGACCCAAAGGCATTAAACCATTACGTTGTGTTTTTAGTTTTTTTTTTTTTTTTCAAATTTGGTACTGGACATTCAAAGATGGTTGTAGGATACTTTTTAGCCGATTACAGTAAGGGAATAAATACGAGGATGAGACACCTAGAATTAATTAAATCACTATGCACAATTTGTCGTTCCTAAAACCGTGCCCTAAAATAAAGTGTCCATTTCGGTTGCTCACAGGGTGACCATTTGTTATATAGGACAAGCGCGACTCGGACTCGCGCACTGAGGGTTATGCCGAATACTATCCATACTTTTTATGAGCTGATGTGACAGGTTTTTCAACTATGTGACAGAAAGGGTGAAAATCGAAGAGATAAAAAGCATTCAATACAAGCAAGGCTGGATTCCTAAAAGATTAAATCAGATACATTTGTGAAACGTCAAAATGCAGAAAGAGTATGACGTTTAGAAGACAAACGCAATCTATGACGTCACCGTCCTGCACGGTCGAATAAACTCCTTTTATTTGGATTTTGATAATTTTAATATTGAAATAGGAAAAAAATATTGTACTTAATACGATTGCTCCGAGTATATTTTCGAAAATTATATAATTAGTGGTTACTGGTTAGTATATGTAAATTAATTTGTATTGCATTGAGGAAAGTAGCCTATTATTAACAAACTATTAATTTTTTTTATATTAACCACTTATATTTACCCTATTACATACATTTATATAAACGATTTATATTGTTTATTAGCCATTTAAAAATGAATCACGGAAAAAAACACTGATTAACACTTAAAAACACTCATTTATATTTACACATCACAATTAATTCTGAAGCCAAGGACCTTCAATTCGGATAAAACGAATCTGCGATCTTCTGTCTCCCTTACACCCGCACAAGACAGGGACGTGAGAGAGTGAAGCAAATAAAAGATTCCGTCACGTAATGTATGAGAGTGTATGAGAGCTAGCCAAAAGATGCGCTAGAAATTGTATGGGTTATTGAACCGAATGCATGCTGTTTTGGAAGCTTGTATGGCACTTATGGATTTCTTTTTTGAATGGATGGAAATCTCTAAAAGGGCATCGAACGACTTTTACGATGATATTAGAATATTTTGCATAAAAAACAGTAAAAAAATGCATATGATATTATGACTTACTGTTGAATTTCTTTCGGCGTTTTTTCTCAACAGTGGTCTACTCTTGGTAGATGTGCCCTTGTGGCCTACTTGCAGAATAAAGTTCATTATTTCATTATTCATTATCATCTATATAAAAACTATTGCACAATTCTAAAACTGTATTGAAAATCAGTTTTCTTTTGAGAGGGGATTTTAGGATAATTTTCAATAGCACGGATCTGTTGGTAAAAAAAATTCTGTCATCACGCCAATACGGCTGGCCGGATTTTAACCAATTTTAGTACAGAGATAACTAAAAACCAATCCTTGGTAATAGAATACTTTTCACTAGAAAACGATGAAGAAAAAAGTCACTTTCGGCGCTTCTAATAAATCCTAACGTTCGGTAATAAGGTATAAGGTAACCTATCTGAAACACGAATTTTTGTTTCCCATCTACGTGCGCCAAATTTTCATTTGTCCGAAAGTGATTTTTACCTGAAACCCGTATTATTTTCAGGATTTTATAAACATCTTTTTAAAGAACCCATTAGGTTAGATAAGGTTTGTTTTATATGTATTCTAAAAAATGATCACTTTCGGACAAATGAAAATTTGGCGAAACGTTACAGATGGAAAACAAAAATTTGTGTTTTAGATAAGTAACAAATAAACAATATTTTTATGCATGGAGTATCATTTGATAAAATTAATTTAATGGTATTAACTTACTTAGGGAAAATTGAAAAAAAATTTAGCAGTAAAGCCAAGTACACATCAGGTCAAATAATATGGGTCACTAATCCTATGTTTCTTACTCTCTGTTTATTTATAATATTTTAAATTTCTAAAATTAGATGCAATGCAAGAAGATGTAAGTGACCCATTTTATTTGAACGCGAGTGTATAATATATTTAGAGTAGTTTTTCACTCGGACCGTGTGGACACACCATTATCGTGACTGTCATCTATCCGACAAACCAATTCGAACCTTAATTATTTACACATAAGTATCGATTGAGCGTTATAGATCGTAGAGAGCGCCGCCTGCCCAAATGGAAATAGGTGAAAAGTCACTGACCGAAGCGATCGCAAACATTTGGCACTCGACTGTCAACTTTTTGATTTATTTTACGCTGAGTTTGAATTCGTCTCATAAATGCGTGAAGATTTATCGTGAGCCACTTGAGTTGTAATTTATAGGTGGCTGTTTTAGAGTTCTTACTGATAAAAGGAAAGAGATTTAGAGCCACGTTTGATTAAAAAAAACTACAGCCTACAGCTTTTAATTTTTAGCAATATATTATCTCTCAGTACCGTTATAAAGTCATTCATTATGATTAGATATTCATTAATTACTTGTAGAACTACTGAATTAAAAAAAAATATGTTAGTAGTAAATAAATATATTTGATTATTATATATACATAAAATATTTGGGTCTATTTTTCTTCGAATGTTTAATTTTGCCGAAAATGCAATTCGTAGAAAGCACTTTCTTTACAACCGCAAACTATTTACTATTGTTATAAAACAAACCTAATCTAACCCATTCAATAGTATATTTGCAAGAGTATTGAATAAATGTATGATTACAGAGGAATAAAAATTCTGCGAAAAGATTTTTCGGCGAAATTAAACATTCGCTGAAATAAGTTACGAAACCTGGGCTCCAAAAATATTATTGTATTATTTTATGAAGCGTATTGACAAATGATTATTGTACCATGCATGTTTTATATTAACACAAATCTCACCCGACTCTACGAACCACTTTTACCGACCCTCGTCTACCACTTTCTTTCTTCAACTAAATTTCACCCAAACAAACATTCAAATAAAGAATCAATTAACTTCATAATTAATCTACTTTCTTCTAACATTCAGCAACTGCATTCCTTGTTAGTTTATCATAATGGCGCTTGCAATTATGTGGAACTTGAGAATTTTACGCGAATAGTGTTAATCGAAACTTGTTTTATCACGTTCCGATATAGGTTAACGGGAAGACCTGATTAAGTCGCGATTTGGGTTACAAAATTAATTCTTTTCATTCTTTCGGAATAACAGTAATTTATGATTGAACAGTTATTCTGCTGGGTTGGGAAATACTCGTAGAACAGCAAATTGACTTAGTTTATAGGTATATATTGTGTACATTTCTACAAGCATATCAAATATTATATACTGTGAAATCAGCAGGTCGCATTATTATTAAAATTTCAAGAGATTAGAATTAAATGTTTAATTTAGCGTTGGTTATTCGTTGTTGAAAATTAGCATGGAAGGCATAACGGTTGTAACTTAAATGATGTTGTCTATTTGAAATATACAAAATTTGTATTTTTTAGGATTCCGTACCCAAAGGGTTAAAACGGAACCCTATTACTAAGACTCCACTCTGCGTCTGTCGGTCACCAGGCGGTATCTCGTGAACCGTGTAGAAATTTTCACACATGATGTATTTCTGTTGCCGCTATAACAAACAAATACTAAAGACAGAATAAAATATGTATTTAAGTGGGGCTCCCATCAACAAATGTGATTTTTTGTAATTTTTTTATTTGTTGGTACGGAACTCTTCGTGCGCGACTGCGACTCGCACTTGACCAGTTTTTTACAACCTCTCAATTAAGATTAATTTTTATCAAATCGGTGCCTACATTTTGCATGGTAATGGTAAGAACATAGAGGGTGTGATAAAATGATGCTATCTTTGGTAATTACTACGAAAATAATATTGCATTTAATTTCTATAAACAGTTACTTTCCGATGGGTATTTGAATATGTTTTAAGTCTTGGTCATCAAAATAAGCTTTCAACCTTAGATTAACGATGACCGCTTAGTTTGGATGAAAATTTCAGCAAACATTTTAATTACAATTTGAGTTGAGAGCCTGGTTGGCGACTCCTGTCCTCCGATCCTCCAATCGGATCATGTGCAGGTTATTGGCTCGGCAATTTCCGACTACTTTCCGTCCGTCTTGAAAGCCGACTTAGAATAATTAGAAATACTTACTTTTATTTTATGCAAACTGTTAATTGCTTTCCTGTTTAATTAATTCGTCAAGTAGGAAATGATTTAGTGAGATGGTTCTACGAAATTTAATAGTGCAATAAAAAATATATTTTGCGTTTATGGCAGTTCATTTGCTGTTTTCTTAGGTTCAGAGATAGATACCGGGTGATCCGAAGATGGTCAAAACTGCTTAAAGAATGTTAATACGACATGCGATTACTTACAGAATTGGTTCAATTGCCCGTTGTGTATGACATTTATAAGAAAAATTGAATGCAGTTTCTATTAAATCTAAAAAATTTACGCCAAGAACAGATTTCCCTATATCTTATAGTTTTCGTTTTCTCCCTAGTGACCCATTTGGACTGATCACAACTTAGGAACTTATTTTCGTTTCTTCTTGACATACCTTATGTTTTTCTTTAGTGCAATATAAAATTAAATAAATAAATAACGGCAGGAGCTTTAACTAGTTTTATAATACTAAATAAAATATTCTTAAATAATTAAAATACCCCTGCCATCGACACCATCGGAATGAAACATATTAGTTTTTAAACGGAACCCTAAAATTAGAAACGTAGTCTACGAAAGTCTCCAAAATGTCATTTTATGCGTTAGTTGAGTGAATGCAGTTTTAATTGACGATAATGGGTCGGGTTTAATATTACAATTAGTACTGTCATACGAACCGTTAAATGAGTGAAATGGCGGCAGATTATTGAAATAATAAAAAAACCTGTATTTGGTTGAACTACTTAACGTTACAGGTGTAAGTAGTTTGGCTAATGGATAATTAGAATTAAAGGTGTCAAAAAGGTTCTCAGAACATGCGCTTATGGAATTCTAAGCTTAATTAATAGTTTATGCAATGGCAGGTGTGGCAGCTGCACATTACCGGTCATAGTGGAGATCCTAGGGAGCGGCCTATGTTCAGTAGTAGTTTGGATGATACAATAATAATAATTTACACATGAGACTTTTTTCCCTGATAGACGCCTCTCAATCCATAGCCCAATTACCCAGTCCTCCATTTCAGCCCCATAGCCCAATTGGTATTTAGATTCCATATATCCACCAATAGTTCTTACACCAAGCGGGCGCTGTCTCTGTGGGAGTCCCATGACACGGATAGGAACAGCATCCGCTCGATGTTCACCATACATTCCATTAAATTGTCGAAAGGGCTTCTACGCGTTGGCTTCGGCTCGGCGCACGCCTCCCAAAGGTCCGGGACATTATTGTCCAGTGAGCGGGTGCGACATACAGGATAATAATAATAAAATATCGGACAACCTCGCACAAATCGATCTAGCCACAGTAAGCTCATAGTAGTCTTGTGTTATGGACACTAGACGACGATATACATACCTACTTATATATGAAGATAAATACATAATAGAATGACCCACTAACAAATTCGCATTCGACTTCATCACACAATTCTTTGCCCTTGCCGGGATCGACCAAAAAAAAGTCAACCTATTCACATCTTGAAGTTTAACATTTGTTTATGGCACCATAGATTTGACGATCATACCCCCCTGATACTGGTAAGATCAAGGCCTCTTTCTGCAAAAACAACTACCTTTTCCACAAGGAACCCCGTGGCAAATATTTCGCAAGCTCACTGCGACAAGGTTACAGCCGCGCAATATACTACGTAGTGGTCCGGCATGAATGGACGAGACTGACTCACCCGTAATGTATGCATACACATAAATCAGCTACCGAAGATACTCCGTTGGATTATGGAAGTTACCGGCCAAAAAACACCTTCATGTTTTTGGCACTCTTTTTTATTATTAAATGTTTACAGTAGATTTTGTCAAAACATCATATTTGACATGTGTCTATTGATGTTTGAAATGATAAGGTTATGCCATATTCTTACTATAAGGATCTGCACTTCTTGATTTTTCCTCACAACGGTTTATTCAAAATATTTTTTACATATTTGTCAACTGTTACGACAAATTGTCGTAACAGTTTGCTTAATTGTGAAAAAAAGACTCAATAAAAATATAGTCGTCGATGGCTGGCGCTTGTCAATTGACCTGTGTCAAAATTTTAATGGTTTGACATTGAAAAGTTTGTTTGATCGGACCCGGCAATGTAGTCGATCTCTTAATTTTTTATTTATTTATAAGGATCAACTTTTTTTTTATTTATTGTAAAATTTTAGAAAATCTCATAATGTTACCGACCAATTTTGAGAATTCAAATTGCATTTTGAAGCCCTCCGGCAGATGCACATATGGCCCATCCGCGCACCTCTCATATCTCATATATCACAATTTCATAAATCGGGAAACTAATACTCGATCAGGAAAACATAAACATTTTCAATCTTAAAAATACCTGTCAATGTTTTCTTCTGACTATGCGCGGTATATGACGCCACACTACTACGTGGTAGAATTTTCTCCTTCATGAATGGACTGAGTCACAAGCAAGCGCAACACAACGTAAACAACCGCCGATCGCCTGACGCGAATGTTGCAATCGCCCCACTGACACCTAGAATTTTCCTCGACACAGTGTACCTGGGTCATTTTCATTTTAGGTTACCATTTGGTTATTTTTTCTTGTCCCAACTCGAAAAGATTAAAAAAAAAAACTACGTATTACAGTATCGTAGATGTTAAGTGTTAATTATATTATTAACACATTTACCTACAGGTTGGAATAGGTTTTAATTGAGATATCTTTTATTTTGTACTCAAAATAATTAAATAAAAATACTACTTTTTTGGCGTTCCATACAAAAGAGCGATGTCCCACTTCCATTTTTACATGTAAAAATATCAATAAAAAATTATTTTTCAATGTAAGCATACATATATTTACCACTATCCATATCAGCATCGATGGTACTTTATTTTAATAATGTTATTAATAACGAAACAATAACAAACCAGGAGAAAATCGAATTTAACTACATGTCCCGCGTTTTTCGTCTTCTGTGTAACGTGTGTAACGCGAGCCAATAATTCGAAATTTTGAAGTAATTTGAACGCATCGTTAATTTATTTTGGTCTAGCAACATTGTAGGCTTCTACCAATCGACGAATGACAGCGTCGCCATATTGTTTTAGTTTGAAAACGGTGCAAACAGGTCGCACACTATATTTTTCTTTCTGTTTTTTATAAGTGTAACGTGAATTTAAGAGGTAAGTACACATAAATAACATAAAAACTTTTGTGAATCGCATAGTCATATTATTAACGATGTAATACAAATGGCAGTAATCATAAAATGTCGTACAATGTCTCTGTAATTTGGCGAAGGTTATGTTGATACCGCGAAATTTGAATGTTCGGTGTAACGTTGCTGTTACACACAATTCTGTGTTACAGTGTGTTACGTAACAAAAAACGGTAAAGCTGCATGCACGACGGACAAAACTCTATTATTGCAAGCTTTTATTTTTTGACAGATTTAACGAAAAATACGTTTATTGAATTAAAATTTTATCGCAGCGTATGTACTCGTCCTTCCAGTTAATATTTGCTCATTTTACGATGTCTGTTTGAGTTTATTTATACATTCTTACGTTACGAGAAGAAAATACAACAGTGTGAACAACCCTTTATTAATATTTGTTACACACAAAATTTATTCTACGTAACGGAACGATTTTTTTTTGTGTGTAACTTTTGTGTTACGAACACCTAAAATGAAAATGACCCACCTATAATTTCTTTTTTAACATACCGGGTGGTCCACGACTATGGGACATCAATGGAAAGTACCTTAAATATCGTAGTTAGAATATTTTGCTGAAAGAAGACTTTATGTTAGTTTTAAAAGTTAGTAATTCTGCATTTAAAGATTTTCTAAGAATTACTTGCTTAATTATTCGTCGTCGGCATTAAATAACTTTCTTGAAATTTGACTCAAACATTTTACGTTGTCCCTTTCTTTTCAGATACTGTGTACTAAGGAAGAATTATTATTTTTTGTCCATTCTTTCGATTGGCATCATAAAAATAGGGGTGTTATTTTTTTCCACATTTAAGTCGGTTCGATTCCCAGACGAAGCAAGTAATTCTTAGAAAATCTTTAAATGCAGAATTACTAACTTTTAATAATAACATAAAGTCTTCTTTTAGCAAAATATCCTATCTACGATATTTAAGGTACTTTCCCTTGATGTCCCATAGTCTTGGGACGCCCTGTATACATACATATAGGACATTTTATTAATTAAACTCAAACTCAAGACCGTCTTAAAGTATGCCCTGTGGGGTCCACTATTAGGAGCCTCAAAAAACGTTATCTAGTTTATTATTGTATTAAGCGGTTTACGTGACATTGTCAAGAACGGCCCGACATGTTTCGAACTCGTACGGGCTCTTCATCAGGGACTGCTACCCGTACATCCGCGTTTAACCGCTTAACATAATAATTAAATATGTCTCACGAATGTTTTAATAAGGTTAATTAGTAATAAATAGTATTAGTAGTTTGTATCAATGGTTTAATTAGTAATGTTTTTTCGGGAGTTATTTCGACTCACAACCGTAAGATTGAAGACCATCGTGAGACTGGGAGCCCTGTGCACGTGCTTAAAGTGCCCAGTGGGAAAGAGGGATCTTAAAATGATATTACCCATACTTTAGATGAATGAAGCTAATTTCAACAGCCAGCAAAGTCTATCTCTAGTATATTTTTTTAAAAATGACCTTTAACTTGTTTTCGTAATTTTAAATTTTAAGACGTATCTTACTGAGAATTGTTTGCACATTCGAACCTCTGACAAGAAAAAATCCCTAATGTTGTACAAAAAAATATTTTTCCATTACGTCACGCACGTTCGCACAAAAACGTGACGATCTGGAATTTGGAACACTTTTTTTCTTATATGAGGTTCAAATATACAAACAATTCAGCCTAGAGGATTCATTTTTCTTTTTTTAAAGAAGCGCCCTCTAACTCTCACTTCAAATATTACCTCGTGCGAACTGGTAGAAATGTATGTATGTCACAGACATTGAAGATTCTCGTTATTTTTATAGCCGAGGCGCGTAGACAAACTGACAGACACTTTCGCCGTCGAGTTTCCTAACTTTCTAGCGACGCTTGCGCTGTTGACGTCACATGTAAGGAACCTAATGCAAGCTATATTGCGGCTCTACATTACTCGCGAAGTTGGCTGAGGTTGGGCGAATATGACAGAGTGGAGAGGCACTATTATAAGTTACTAACAATACCTATGTAGATCAAATCTTGGAAGTCTTTTTTAACCTACTTCTAATTGTAGTATCGAAATGAAACTTTGGGTGTATGTGGAGTTCACGTGATAATACAATAATTTGGTATCTTGGAGCTGATCTGATGATGGAGACGGAAGGAGGCCGTAGGAACTCCTAAGCAACACAAGATAAATCTATCGTGCTTGGGCTCATTTGATTAGACCTGAAACGTCTGTGTAAGAAAGTACAGTTGGGAATAAAACCGTGTCTCAATAAAACTTTTTTGATTTATAAAGTTGGGGTTTCAAAATTGGCAAATATTTTTCAACCCATTTTTGGTATCATTTTGAACAGAAATTTGTTATACCCACGTCATTTCGATGATAATTCGATGGTAATCTGTAATCTCTCTTAGAATCATCTTGGTGAGTTCGTAATTGATTGAAGTACCTACAAAGGAAAATAGAATTGAATAAAAAAAATAGTCACTAATTTTGCCAATTAAGTTCGCCTTTGTACATATATATCGTTATTACGTGTTTGTTATTTGCTTTTATGTACCTACACCAAAGTTTTTACATACATACATATTTTACCGAAGTTCCTCGGTTGGAAAATTTAAAACTATTGCTGAGGAAAGATTCGCACTTTTATCGTGCGGATTAAAATCGCAAAACAGCTGTTATGTTCCAAGACAGTCCATCGAACTTTCAAATATTCGAATGAAATTCAAATTTGGAACGTTCGAAAATCGCTAAACGGACGCTATCTCTTAATCGCGAGGTCATTGACCGGAGAAAGGTCGTTTACCTTTCACCCAATTTGCGTAAAGGCTAGATATAATAGACATAAAATAAGATTTTTAACGATTTACGTATTTTTTTGTATTGTTGTTTTAGTATTTGTATCTAGGTATTTATAAGTAAATTTGTGCCTGGGTCATGGATGTTATTTGTATTTAAGTATGTATTTATTTATATAAGTATGTATATCGTCGTCTAGTGTCCACAACACAAGCCTAATTAGAGCTTACTGTGGGACTAGATTGATTTGTGTGAGGTTGTGAGGAAAAGGAGAAGGATATACGTATCCTCCTAACAGTGTGGTGTATGTAGGATTTGTATGGGCGTGCGGTGCCAACTGTACAGGCTCATAGTCATAGAGCCAGTAGTATCAAGCAAACTCCGCTGATTGCTAATTATTCCGGTATGATAAGTAGCTGGGTCAATTTCTTTGCAGTCGATATTATGAATGGCATACGATAGTGCCGCGACTACACTAGATTCTTACATTGGATGGACAATTATGTTTACTTTCAATCGCTGGAAAAAATAAGCGAATTTTCACACATTTTACGTCATTATGACGACGCGGTTGCTGCGTTGGTGGTGAAACTGCCTACTTAGCCAGCGGGCCTGGGTTCGAATCCCGGTAAAGCCAAATATTTGTGTGATGATTTGGGTGATGTCTTACCCAGCTGTGGGACACCACACTAAAAGTTGTAGTCGTCAATACCTAATTTCCAATCGCGATCGTTATTCCTTTTTGCAGAGTAGTTTGGCTATTTTGAATTTATCACCAGTTTTTAGTTCGGCTGTTTATGTGAATTGTAGGAATTAATGTTAATGTAAGCTTGGTGAATTATTTTTGATGTATCTTTATGGGTGAAGACCAAAAAGTTTGCAACGTTAACTCACCCTTAACTCACTCAATAATATTAGTGTCAAAGTCTCCATTGTGCGACGACAGTTAACCTTTCAATAATGTACCTTAATGTTCTATTTTAAGGTTCCTTATTGTATCGTCATTTTTTGTCGCACAACGGAACTTTCTCAATTGTTTTTAATTCCTCGCTAACTACGACTTAATTTCATCCAACTTTTTGGTCCTGACCCACATCTCTATAGACAGGCTTGCTTCGTGTTCGTTTGCTCGGCGAAAAAGAAGGACATCTTAAATAGGCTACTTGACCCATTTTTTAAATATATATTTGAAATGGTTACACTATATATCTTACTACCACAAAAAATGTGTAATAGTATTTTTATTGAGCTAGAAAGCTAAATTGTATTAATTGAAAATAGACATTTCATGAACAAAAACTCCGTCCGCTATTTTTGTCTTTAGCTAATCTGTGGTGTGACGTAGGCGATCTCGTAAGTACACTTTATCTATGATGCGAATGATGTTTTTAGTTTTAAGTTTTTTTTTTACTGGATTAGTGACGTCATTATCAAGGGTGAAAATAGCGGACAGCGTTTTAAGCATTTCAAAATACAGAATTAAATCATATTTTCAATTTCAATTTGTTCAGCCATCGTCTATTTTTATAAACAGAAAAATATATATTTAGGTGCCCTGATGTTAAATACTATAAGTACGAAATAATCATTAGTTTAATACAATTTAACATGAATCAACTAGCTTATTCTAATGTTAATGATATTACTTATTTGGCCGTGGCCGTCTTCGTAAATGGCTGATTAATGAATAGATCTGCTTAACTCATCTGATATAGATGTAAAAGGCCAATGATGATGATGAGAGATACTTTACATTGATATCTTGCAGTGGACACAAGCCCATGTATTGATGCGTAGCAACCCATACGTCTCCAAGCGCGAAGCATCCGCATGGCACAGAAATTACCACCAACCAACCACCACAACCAAAGATACCAACTTTATAATCAAACCCATCACAAAACCTACCTTATATCATTTCCATTGAATGTAAAGTCTTTATGAAACACGTACGTTTAATGCTCTTGTGCATCAAGCGGTAATTTATATAAAAACAAAACTAACATACATATATCAGAGCGGAAAAAATGCTTACGCTCATTTCATAGTTAATGCGTTAGTATTTGCTTAATGTATTATACACATTTAAGATGACAATTGGAATATACGCGTGAAATACGCTTGCAATTGCTTGCTTCGTGAAAAAAATTCTGATGGAATTCGTGTCTGTGAAATTGGAAGAGCGCTATCCACATATCGACCGACCGTGATCCAGCGGGCTTATCATAGTTTATCACATGGTAGATAAGTGATAAATGATCATGTCACTGTCACACTCATAAATACACGTATTGGAAAGTGACAGTGGATTTATCATTTATCTACCGTCCTAAAATCCGGGCCATGTTTTGCTGCAATTTGTGGCCGGCCATTATTTGCATTTGCCTCTGACGTTGAGTGTCAGAGAAGGATGGCCATAGTTGCCGGCCACAAATTGCAGTAAAATATGGCCCGTTTAGACGCCCCATAATAGCCTGCACGACGCCTACGTCCGGAAGAATAGGCATTGAAGAAAAAAAGTTTTGGAGGATGTCAATCGATTCTATTTTTTATTGGGATCAAATGTCTATATGGGACTAAGAAAAAATGTTTTGGAGGATGTCAATCGATTCTATTTTTTATTGGGATCAAATGTCTATATGGGACTAACATCACTTAGACTACTCTAAAAGTCAGAAATGACCGTCAAAGTTCAACATTCCTACGGAGCGTTAAAAACGTTCCGTGCAAAATGCCCACTTAATCTTGACGTCATACATATATGTTATAATTTTGTGTAAAAGTGCGTTTTGTGTAAAGTTCATGGTTGTCATACAATAATTATTGTTTTGTAAAATTATGAATATTCTGAAAACATTTTCAAAATATCTATTGGATAAAAAAAGAAACATAAAATAGGTATGCGCAAACCTACTTCAAAAACCATTTTTTTTTTTATTTTTTTTTTTGTTTCATGACATATTCTACATTTCTTCTCAACAGCGGTCTCTTCTTGCGAAATACCGGTAGATTCACAATCTGACTTGTAAAAGTGCCCCTGTGGCCTACTTACTGAATAAATTATTTCATTTCATTTCATTTCATTATTCAGTTGCTCATATAACTAAAGTATGCTGTAGAATTTAACACCATTAACCAAACTTGCTGTTGTATTTAATGTTGCTTAAACACAAACCATCGTCAACTGAAACTGCCGCTATTCTTGACATTGAAGTTCACGCAACTGGCCCATGATCTTCGTCCAAAGACTTGCTCGCCTCTGGGTCATTCCTTGGATCAAATTCAGTTAAATTCGTTTATTGCAATTCATGTTGTACATACATAAAATATCTTAAATACTAGCACATACTAGGTAGGTTCAAAACATGAGCCCTGTCGGGCACAGCAATATCACACAGCAAATCGTCTTCCAGTAGTTGAACTATTGAAAAATTCGCTGTCTTACCTCGCCCACAGCCGTATGCTGCGAGCTTAGCAGTTCTTCGGATACTATATTCCAAATTAAATTCAATACATCTCAGGCATTGACTAGCACTATCCAGTCATCTGTATGTTACGTGTCATCTTCAGTTATTTTTGACCCGATTTTGCTTCGATGTAAATGAACTCGACTAACTCAGACTTAATGGATAAAGAGAGTAACAACCTAAGACAATCATTTGCTTATACGTCTTTCTTCTTTCAAACCCAAGAATAGACGTCATACTGCCCTACCATCGCCCAAAATTCACCTCTCACTCGCCTTTCTACAACCTCCTACCACTTCTGCAAACCTGGTACATCAGTTCGGAGATTTTTTTTTTGTCCATGCAAAGTTCGGTCGTTTTCGGTCGTTGTCCCAGTTTCGGGTTCATTGTCTGTACCGTTTGCCGACCTACCTTCACATGTCGGTATTTATTTTGGCTGGACAGTTAGCTTTTATGCGGCATTAAAATGCTGTAGAGATGAGATTGGCGATATGACGCAGGGCGGAGTCCAAAGGGCTTAAGTGCCTTGGGACGAGGACAGTCTTTAACCCTTTTTGGTACGGTGCGGTATGTACGTGATCTTGAATGACGGGAGGAAACGATCGATTTGACTTAGCAACGCAATGGCATGTTAACTGTTCTATAGATTTTGTAATACGTGATTAATTTATTCTATTCTCTTGTGGCATCGTGGCTGACCAGCACACAAGCTGATGGTGGAGTGAGTAAAACATATTTGACCTCTGGCTGCGAATATTTGTCGGTAAATATAAGTTATTAACTCTCTCGCTGCCCAAAGTATCTGACATTGCATCTGGCAACAATTCATTTTTGGTTACGAATAATTAAGATTCTCTTTTAGGGGTTCCGTACCTTAAAAATAAAAACGGAACCCTTATAGGATCACTTTGTTGTTCGTCCGTCCGCCTGTCTGTCAAGACCCTTTATCATAAGAACGCGTGGAGATATCAAGTTGAAATTAGAACCATATACTCAAGTTTAAAGTCCCTAGAAGCTGTGAATAAATCAAACTTGTAAAATAATAAAAAAAAAAGATACGGCCGTTTTTGCCGCAAAATACGTATAAATATTTCGACACTGGGGAAACTAAATGTATACTTAGGGTATGGTAAGATTTATACTTCTGTGACTACAAGTAGGTATAGGGAAACATCTAAAAACCATACATTTGTAATTAAATAAAAAAAAACTTTAAAGCACGTAAATAGTTTTGGTAAAGTGGTAAAGTTTACTGCTCAGTAGTTTATTTTTTCATTGTAATAATATGCAGTGCTTTCAAAGTTCGCACGGAACCCGCAATGCGCGAGTCAGACTCGCACTTGACTGGCTTTTTTTTCAAGTCGGCTGAAGAATGCACGGGACCCAAAGTCCAAGTACGAATATATTTGGGTAAATCCAAGTGAACATTAACGACATTAATAGGTACCTATGTTTTGTACTATCGTGGTTACTTACATATTTGGAACTTATGGGTTATCAACAATTGGGAATTCAATGTGCAAAGACCTAAAAGGAATTTAATATAATAATTTCCTGTAACTTTCAATTCATATTACCCACATATATGTTTTAGTAATTTTAATACCACATGCGTTAATTAAGAAATGATAATGAAAAAAAAAATGGGTCTCAATAAGAAGGCTTAAATTTACTCAAGGGGCAATGGAGCGAGCTATGCTCAGAGTTTTCTTGCGTGATCGAATCAAAAATAAGTAGATCCGCAAGAGAACAAAGGTTGTAGATATAGCTCAGACAGTCGCCAAACTTAAGTGGCAGTGGGCGGGGCACATTGCTTGTAGATAGAACTGATGGCCGTTGGGGCAGAAATGTTCTTGAGTGATGATAATAATGAAAGCAGTGCTTGGAAGTTTCGTTCTTATTTCTTCGCCGTTCATGTTTTATTTAAATGTTTGGAAGGAAAGCTTTTTTTTTATAAAATTGTTGTTTACCTCTAGTTGTAATTTCTTGCGTTGTATTTCTCCTGAATGTTTTATCAGGTGTGCAATAAAGAGTAATTGTATTGTTCTCTTGCACAACGAAGGTGCTGCCAACTGCACGTCTAGCATAACTTTGACACGCGACTCATGTCGCGCGAGATAGCATCATCCGTCACTATCTCATAGTACTGTACAGATAGAGACAGGTAGTATATCTCGCGCGAGAAAGAGTCGCGTGTCAATGTTATGCTAGCCGTGCAGGTCGCCAATTTGAATCATTTACCTTGACTTTGACATTGCCAGTACTGATACCTATTATAGTTCCTGCACGTTATCTTGCACAACGGAGGTGCTGCCAACTGGTGTCGCCAATCCGAAGCTTTTACCTTGACATTGACATTGACAGTGCTGACACCTATAGTTACTGCACGTTCTCTTGCACAACGATGGTGCTGCCAACTGCTGTCGCCAATCCGAAGCTTTTATCTTGACTTTGACATTGACAATGCCAAGATTTGTTCTCTAATTTCTCTATACTTAGGTGCGGGGTGTAGTAGTTTTTGGGATTTTACCAAATAAGATTTAAAAAAAATATATAATAAACCCCCGACCCGACCAAACATAGCTAAAAACCATCTTGACAGACATCGCTTTCGCTAAAAAAAACCGCATTAAAATCGGACCATCCGTATAGGAGCTATGATGCCACAGACAGGTACACACAGATACACATGTAAAACTTATAACGCTCCTCTTTTTTGTCGGGGGTTAAAAATGGTCAAATAAAGTACTTTCGTCGAGCGGCAGCAATTTTTGTTTGCTCCATTGCCTCCTGTATAAAGGTACTCCTGCTGGCCTTAACTCGTTTGTACAGTCAGGGACATTCATGGTGACCCACTTACAAAAGTTTGCCTTGACAATTGCAGCTATCTCATCATACTGACACCTCAGTCTTTACAACGTTGTCTTTAAAACGACAAGTAGCGTGAAATGTGTCTGACTGTACCCCGCTCGCTCTCCAAACCAATCGATCAAACTCTGGAATAGCCATCCAGCACACAGCGCGTATTTGACAAGTTTTCTGAATATGATAATTGACACACTTCGCTTACTGTTATCCTCTTGCAGCTGCTTTAATTTTACAGGAAAAACGATGAAACTGGTTTCAGTATGTACTTCCCTGTTTTTTTTTTCAATGTATCTTACACAGCACGTGTTATGCGAACAGACCGAACAGTTATACAACCTCATTCAGTAACAACCTTCTTGGATTACATATTCCCACCGCCAGTATAAATTGAACCCCAGCATACAACCCATTCTACTGAGGTGCTTAACGATAAGGTGACATCGGAGGTCAGATTATGCTGGTATTTCTGGTGCATTCGATATTCCACTTGGGTCTAATAATACAATCAGCAATAAAATTGTATGATGTGTTCTATTTTTGAAATGACTACTCTGCCAAGACTAATACGACAGAACATCATTTACAGAATCTACACTATCAAAATCCAGTTGTGCTACCAGCGCTAGGTAGAATTCGCATAATGTAAGGGTAAAATGTAATTCGCGGTTACCATAACCACCCATAACGCTATTCGGTCTCATAATCATCCTGATAAACTAAAGTGAACAGATTTTAACGATGTTTTTGGATGCCTAAGCACGGCTTTTACGACACTTTTCATTCAACTGTCCATGTCCTGGGGGCCTATGATGGTTGCGTTTATCACGTGATAAATAAGTGACTAAGCATCTGTCACTTCACACTCGCATTTTATCAAAACGTGACAGATGCTTGCGTAATGAAAGTAACCATCATAGGCTCGCTGAAGTAAAAAAGAGGTTAACGTTATGCCTTCTTACTTCATGAACCAAGTTCCTGTCCTTCCTCCGCAATAAAGCATGAGGCACAAAGTGCAACAAACAAAACGTACTTGTATCTCCACATAATGCTAACGGTTGATGCCGTGATATTAGCGAAACCTTCTGACCCAGTTAGTGTTCCGTTACGGGCGTCGAACCCGTGACACCGTCACGTAATATTGATCACCTGCGTTACCAGTTACCATCAGGGAACTGTGCCCTTAACATGAGTTAACACCGTACTCGCCAGCGACAGCATAAATGATTTGTATGGAGAATAAGTACAGCGCCCCTAGCGGTTTCTTTGTAGAACTACAATTCTCCATACAAATCCTTTACGCAGTCGCTAGCGAGTACTGTTGGTAACTCATGGTAAGGTTACTGCCATCTTGTGGCAATGATGGTAGGTGTCGATACACATCACAGGTATCATTAAAAACTGCATATGTTTTTGCTGCGTATGCTTTTTCTCTGATGCCCTAGTCGAGGGTAAAATTAATATTATTAAAACTTTCTCGGGACATCTCTAAAAATAAAAAAATAAGGATATATAATCGTCAGGAACGACCCGACATGATTCAAACGCATATGGAGTTTTTCAGGGGCTGAATTTATTTAACGGGTGATACTTTTGTCGTGCGAAACAAGCGAGAAAATCGCTATAGGCTGAGATTTCCTATATTTAATGATATGTTGTAGCGAAACCTTCTGACCCAGATAATGTTCCGTTAGGGCCATCGAACCGCTGACACCGTCCCGTAATATTGATCACTTGCATCACAGATAAGATAAGATATATGAGTGTAGGTAGCAGAAGTATCTGCCGGGCGATATAAGTGACCGCGACTAATTTGCGTCTGTCAGATGTCACACAACACACCATGATATGTCTCTCTCGCATCCCTACTAAAAGAAATGAATTAGACAAGATTTGTCGCGACTCGCGAGACAAAGTAGCGCCTGTTACAGTTATAAAGGCTTGGGCAAGCCGATCAGATACCTACTCAAGCCAGTAGGGACTGAAACCATGACCACCATGACTGACACCGCATCCAGAGGAATTGTACGATACGAGCAAATCGATTGAAATTACGTACGTGACGACACTTTAATGGATTTTGCTCGCATTTTGCGAACCCTGTTCATCACTTTTAGAAAAAAAACGTCTGAGGTAAAAGGTAAATAGGAAGAAATAACAAAGACTAGTGACACACCGGGTCTGTGCTGGGATAGCTGCACATACGAGAATGTCCTAGGTCATAGGATTTTAGACGAATACGCCAAAGAAAAGGGTTAGTGTGATTTTATTTTTCTCCGCCGATGAAATTGTAGTTAACCTCCTATCGACCAGTAATTTGCCAGATTAATTTAAGCCTTATGACAAATAGATAGATAGTTAACTTAATAATTAAAGTTTATGTACTATGTGTAGAACATTGGAACTCAGGAGGTTAATCTATTTGCATTTACAACTAAGTAACTGAATAATAGCAAGGAAGATAAAACTTGATAATAGTCCTCTTTCATAGCGCTAAATAGACAAATAACATTAATGCGTTTCAGGTTATGACGTTGTTAAATTTTCTGTCTGATAATTTTGTCTCTCTCATTTCTTTAGTATTTTCCGACCGGTATACGTCAATACAATACTAAGAACAATACAAATTCATATAAGGTTCTACATGAAGAGCTGACGCAACCTTATGCACGCTGCATAATCAACAAATCCTGTCACAAAAAAACACATTCCGGACAAAGCGCAGTCATTTGTTATCCAACCTACCGTTACATGACCCACTGTGCAACTAATTTTAACGACCATAATCAAAATAACTGCGCCGATATTTAGGTCGCGCAGGATTTTGTCCCGTTAGGCCGTTTGGCCCAGTGGGTGTTATATCCAAATTATCCAACTGAGCCTGAGGATTAGAATGGCGTTCTTGCATAATAATGACCTTGAACTTATTACCTTTTGTAAACGTGATGATGGTTATTGCGCATAATGGCCGTTAAGTTATTACCTTTTGGATGTGTGTCAGGTTGTTTCCGAATTGTTGGATTTGAATGAGTCATGATTGCTCGTAACACATCCTCGTGAACTTTGTTTCTGAAAGTGTTCATTGATGACGAGTTTAGATCTTACGACTTAATGTAACACTGAATCATTTCTCGTTTGCGTAACCGTGGAATAAATAATAGCAGAATGTCAAATGTTTTGTTGATGATATGACAGTTTAAAATAAAACCAAACGTCCTTCGTCATCGTCTTTACTCGCTGAATTCTTATATCAAGTGAATTATTATTAGTACCTTATAAAAAAAAATCTGGAGGTCATCCTGCACCTTTACCACAATTGTAACACGCGACTGTCTCGCAAAAGATATTATTATATCTCTTTCTGAGCGGTACTGTGAGAGTGCGACGGGTGACGCTATATCGCGCGAAAAGATTCGCAAAGCATAAGTAGTTGGGCCAGACCGGCTGAACATTCATGTTAGTGCCTTATTACACTTGCGATTTGCGGGCGAATTTTGTAAATGTGATAAAGCCCTTAAGCCGCGCCTACACCGTCCCTGATTTCAGGCATATGAAGTTTTCATGAGGTCAAAATATAATAGTCTATCATGCAAATTGGTGATCAGTATGGCAAGGACTATCAGAAAAAATACAAATATAATAGTCTCCAAAAAAACTTTACCTACCCTATCGTATTTGCCCATTGGTCTTAAACGTGCTTTATTTATAATTTTATTTTTATTTTTCTACTTAATTAGATTTTACATTGCATCACTTCAGCGGCAAACGGCAGTGCGGTCATAGGTGGAAGTGAAAGGTTCAGGTGTAGAAAGGATCTGGACATCTGGAAAATACGAAACATCGGAGACGATTCGCTCGCTCCGTCACGTCAGTTCTTTACTATATTAAACATTTGAGACCCTTGGTCCGTGGGGTCCAGTGCTCGCCAGTTCTTCAGGCAAAAAGACTGGTCGACACCACGCGGGACCGAAGAGCTGGCAGCTTCCTCGCTCAACATATGCTATTCAGCGAGGAAATGCTGTCAGCGTCTTCGGGACCATGCCAAAGAGGTCCGATTTTTTGTATTTTTTGATATAAAATTTAGTAAGTAAAGTTCGTAGTTTATAATTGTATTTTAATTTCTGTATTATTAATAAAATCATCTGTGTACTCAGGGTATTCATTTACTAAACAAGCACTGAGCGCATTTTATGGAATTCCCTAACTCCTGTGGTTTTATATTTATCATGGAATAGCTTTCCTAAAATGGTATTGCGATGTCATATTGCAGAAATTGAGGTGTATCTAAATATATTTATATAAAGTGAGGTCATGGGTTAGTACTATACGGGTACGGGTTAGTACTATTACGTAATGCGCCTTAAAATACTCGTGTGATCCTATTATGAAACTCGCCTTCGAATTGTTTCATAAAACTGCACTGGTGTTTTAAGACCTCTCATTACGTAACAGTTGCATAAACTACTAGTATAAGTGTAGGTTCATCGTTAACCTTTAAAATTATCAACATAACTTTTCTGAGAAAGCATTTTCATCTAAAGTCGTTAATCTTCAGGCATATCTATCCAGAGGCAACGCAGCCAGTCTAATGGGAACCCTAGCCTAGAGATACGACTTAGTGAATTTAGCTTAAAGTTTAGTTTTAATTATGTACTCAAGGTTTTATTCATTGTAATTTTTTTTTTACTTTTACCTAATGAGATATATATTTCTTTTATCCTATCTTCAGATTGATCTAAAGCGAACCTAACGTAGCCCAATACCTTTAAGTATATACGATGATGAACGATGACTCTTTCGGAAAGTACGTAACATTTCAATGTAATGTAAATGAAGCATTTTAGAAAACGATTCTCGGCAAAACAGAGGGATTGATGAGTCAAGATCCTACTAAATAATAAATCTTTATAAATGGTTTAATATATTGTACATTATACAAAGTACCCAAACTGACTTGAAATTTATCGGATGACTAAATAATGATTAAAAAAATCATAAGTTAATCACATAAATATTATAAAGACGAAAGTTTGTGAGTATGTTTGTGTGTATGTTTGTGTGTATGTTTGTGTGTATGTTTGTTACTTCTTCACGCTCAAACGGCTGGGCCAATTTTAATAATTTTTGTATAAAAGTAGCTAACACCCTGGATTAACACATAGGCTACTTTTTATGCCGAAAAATTTAGTGTTCCCGTAGGATGAGCTGGTAACACCGCGCGGTGCAGCTAGTCACTCGATAAAACTCTAAATATTTTTCAGATCTCGACGAACTAAAAACCTCATTCTTTTGAAGTCGGTTAAAAAGTAAACTTTCCGCGCACTAAATAAGGGCTGGCAAAATTAAAGTGATATCGGCGCAGCGCCTATGATTCCCATAGACATTCCGCCCGCTTATTACGCGTAATGACAGCCCTGCCGGTGAAGAAATATGTCCAAGTAGGTGTAAGGTCCGCGACCACTTCCAGTAAACTTGGTAATAGGCGCGTCGGATACAGAGACACTGAATACGACATTAATTAGTAAAGGTTAAGGGTGCCTGCTCACAGAAGCGGAGTTGTGTTAGATTTATTCATTCATTCTTTCATTCATTCATTCATTCATTCATTTTCATTCATTCATTCATTCAAATGGACCATTTTGTAGAAGAATGTTCCACCAGGCACCAGCTACCAGGTAGTCTAGTGCCCATGTTTAGTTCTAGTGTTCATTTTCATTACGATGAAGATGCTTAATTTAGAGATTCTGTTTGGTGCAGAATAAATCTGAATCCGGACTACTGTAAGTATTGTTAGCCGTACTTCGAGACGCGCCGAGACTATACTAGCGACTAGCAACACTGCGCTCTGTCAGATGGACTTCCCTCCATGATGGCGTATGGCTAGCGTTACTAGATCCATGTCCAATCGATATTAATGTGGAACTAGCTGTGCCCCACGGTGTTACCCGCTCATCCCACGGGAACACTAAATTTATTCGGGATGAAAAGTATCCTAATGTCCTTTCCCGGGTCTCAAACTATCTCCATGCCAAATTTCATCTAAGTCGGTTCAGCGTTTTAAGCGTGAAGAGGTAACAGACAGACAGACAGACACACTTTCGCATTTATAATATTAGTATGGATATATTATTATCCAAGTATTTAGTCCCGAATCCGACATAGCTCATAGGATTGCACGGTTGAAGTGGCAATGGACAGGCCATGTGGCCCGGAGAATTGACGGCCCTTGAGGCAGCAAAGACTGGCGACCACGTATAGGAAAGCGCAGCGTGGGTCGGCCCCCGACTAGATGGACGGATGACTTCGTCAGGGTAGTCGGGAATCAATGGATGCGGTCTGCAAGGGATCGCACTTTGTGGCGAGTCATAATGGGCTTATGTTCAGCAGTAGACGTCTGTGGCTGATAGATATTAGATATAAGTTTTAGTGCATTTATCATTTAATAGTACAGAGGTACAGCTCTAGAGAAGCCTTCCTTCTAGCATCTCTAACTCCACGTCCTAAGGCCGTGTCCAGACGTCCGTTATCTGGCCATCCAAGTTCCGAGAGGCCCCATATCAGGACGGGGTGTAACTGTAGCTTAACTCGTTAACTGCATGTAGGTCAACCGTTATCGATACTGGCACTTCGCTTATAACTTATTATGGATATTTTCTGGCATGTGGCTCGGCTAGTGGTCGCGGATGCGGAGGTAACGGAATATACGGATGTGGGTTCACAGGTTGCGTGATTGACGCACGAGGATACAAAAAGGGATTTAATTTAATTATTTTTCTCAAACGCGCAATGAAATGTCGTCATAACGTGCGTTATAACAGGCTTCGAAGTATCACGTTTCGGGCGGAACAACTCGAGAAAACTGTAAAGGAATTTCATACAAAATTGAAGGTCTAGGCCGGGGAGTATTTTTTTTTATATGGCGTCTGTGTTCATGAACAGGCTAAACAGCTGAATTATATTTTTTTTAAGTGGTGATTTTTTATTTCATATGTTTGAGAAAAGCACTATACATGCCTTAGGGCGTGGCCACATGTCCACGACACGGCGTCGTAAACGTAAAACGACACGGTGTCGCGTCGGAGCGCGACACATTATCCACCGTGCGAATATACGTTGCCGCGTCGTGAAAACACATGCTGCACCGGGCACCGCAGGTCGCGCCGCGCGCCGGGCAGATTAACTTTGCTGTGTTGAGTAGATGCACGGTGCGGTGCCACGTTCGATTACGACGCCGCAGCTTCTCGTACATGTTCAAAATATTTTGCGATCAGTTTTCAATTCGACATGGATCCTATCACACGTATTCTGCTTTTGTTGCTTTTAAGAAGAAGCATGAAGAAAAAGCAGAAGAAACGAAAATGTTGGATAAATCCATATCTTTCTATCATGAACCATGATGGCAGTCATTTCAAAAGGAAGTACGAGGCTTTAAAAATAAGTGATCACAAGTTTTATGATTATTTTAGAATGTCTGTGTCAAGTTTTGAAGAACTATTATGGAAAATATCGCCTCGTTTAAAAAGGCAAAATGTATTTAGGAAACCAGTTCGACCTCTGGAGATGTTGGGATTAACAATAAGGTAAGAATTACGTATATTCGCACGGTGGATAATGTGTCGCGCTCCGACGCGACACAGCGTCGTTTTACGTTTACGACGCCGTGTCGTGGACATGTGGCCACGCCCTTAGTCGTGAAAAGGGCTTGCCGATTTTGTACCACTATCCGGCCTCCGCCTACGGTTGGCATGCACTCACCCGGCAATAGGCATGCACTTTTTTTCCGGCGTCTGCAGTAATGTAACTAGGTCGATGCAGAGTCAGCCACCGGCTAAGCTTGCACCATAGATTGGAGCGGTTTTTTTTTTTTTCGAAATTTTCTCTTCGTCACGACCTAGCGAAATTTAATTTTTGCATTTTAAAACAAAAATTTCTAAAATCGGTTGAGAACTCGCTGAGATCTGCGCATTGTTACAAAGTCCATTCGAGTCGGTCCATGGGAGCTTCGCTCGCTTCGCTCGCTCCGCTCCAACTATTTCATCTAAAGTAACGTTTTCTGAAACTATTGTAGCTTCTAGCCTTTTTTGTTTACGGAGTGGGAATGTATTTACGCATACCCCGCGGCAGGGGAGGCCATTTGGGGCCATGTGGGTATCCTCTAAGTATAGGAGCTTTATACAGTCATTATAACTCTAATTTAAGCTGTATAAAGGTATGTGTGCTACTTGGGGTAAGTGGAAGCGGGACCATAACCTGAAACGTAATTTTTCCGAGTAAGTATTATAAATCAGTTTATTTTTCTAAACTAAGTAGCTATACTAGCTGTAAATCAATGGGGACTGGGGATCGTGCGTGTAAACGCACATCCTAGGGTATGGCTAATGCGCATAAGCATTTTAAACACATATGGCGCAGAGGGCGCTCCAGTAGCGTAGAATTATGGAATTAAAGATTTTTTGAGATTGACGTAACGATGTGATAGCTCAGTTGGTAGAGCACTACGCCGGAAACGTAGGGTCGCAGGTTAGACACCTGCTTACATTGCAGTGGATCACATTAAATTTTTCTTTCATAATTTACCTTTGTGTCAATATTTATAAAAGTCGACAATCGACAAAAGGTTAGACTAAAAAAAAAGAATGTTAAGTAGCTACTACAATTACAGAGCTTTTATTCCAATATCTAGAATCAAGAATGTCGATTTAAAAGCGACCAGGAGCTAAGTATGAACGTTTTGCGCGTAACGGTCGCCCCACAAACGTCGCCCGCTAACGAGGCTGCCGCGATGACAAACTGACGGACTTTATGTAAGCCACAGCGTAACTGTTGCATTAAGTTCCATTAAAGCATCTCATTAATTGACCGAGAGCGAATCGAGCGAGCGAAGCATCCTCGTTTCAAACGTTTGGCCCAAAGCACAAAAGACTTTCGTATGTCCTGATATTGGGATGTCCAGATGCTTCCCGGCTGTTCTCGCCTAGAGGTCGCACTTCTGAACCGATTCCCATGAAATTTTGTAAACAGCTTTACCAGCTTCAGCAGCATTAGGTATTGTAGCTGCGCAGAGCGGTGTTACCTGCTCATCCCATAGGAACGCTACATTTTTTCGGGACAAAAAGTAGCCTATGTGTTAATCCAGGGTGTCAGCTACCTTCATACCAATTTTTTTTAAATTGGTCCAGCCATTTGAGCGTGATGAAGTAACAAACACATAAACTCACTCACAAACATTCGCATTTACATGTAATATTAGTGTGATAGTGTTATGTTTTAAAATGGCTGAAATATGGGAATGACAACGTTAAAAAAATTACATATTTTGTAATAGAGCCTCAAGGTCTACAGCTGACAGAGCCAGATCTTAGAGGTTAGGTTCAACTGTTTACGCATATTGAAACATCACGGAACTAAACTAACAGAAAAACCGGCCAAGAGCATGTCGAGCCACGCTCAGTGTAGGGTTCCGTAGTTGCTCATCCTTCACAAGAGACGGTCAAAGACGGAAAGACGAAAAAAGGTAAACGCCAAAGTAACTGTAATTGCTTATTACCTTCTGGAAGTCAACTTACGTCCTTTTAAAGAAAATTATGAAATTTTGCGATAACTCAAAAACGGATGGACCGATTTTGTTCAATATAGTTTTCGTTGAAAGTACTTATAAGACCTCTCATTTTCATGAATTTTTCCATATTTTTTTCACCCGTGGTTGAAAAGTTAGAGGGGGGGGGGACACTATTTTACACATTGCTGGACTTATTGAAAACATCTCTAATCAGCATACGATAATTAATAGAACACTGTTATGCCAATAATGTCCAGTCTGTGTGTGCTTTTATTGGAATAAACATTTTTCTTTCTTTCTTTCTATTTTTTTTATTTTCAGAGCGATTATTTACAAAACTACTGACTTTATCAAAAAGTAATGTTGAGAGACCCCTATTATTTTTAACAGACCTATTTAACGACACCCCACACACTTAGGGTTGGAACGAAAAAAAAAATTTTTTTTAGTTTTTATTTTACCGTTTTGTCGGCGTGATACATACACATACTCATACCAAATTTCAGCTTTCTAGTACTAATGATCGCGGAGCTACGCCGCGGACGGACGGACAGACGGACAGACGGACGGATGGACAGACGGACATGGCGAAACTATAGGGGTTCCCTAGTTGACTACGGAACCCTAAAAAGAAATCCCTTTTACGAATTTAGCTATCTCATACATGGGGTCATACGCAACATATTCATCCGCAATTGTATCCGCCAATACTGTATGAGTCAGTTCCGACACTACAACGAATATACTTAGACAATTGAATACATCACAAAAACGACCAAAGCTCCTATGAAACTTATACTGACTACGGTCTTTTTGGAATTGAGCAATACATTTAGAATGGCGCGAAAACCCAGACGTATTTTATGCTAGAACTAGAACTAAAAGATAGTATGTTATTACATAATTGTAGTAGCAAAGACTTTTTTATTACAGAGTATCGAGAAGAGTAAAAGTCATATTTCAGGTTATGAAGAAGGCTTTCTGGGAAATATTTAATTTGGGTTTTTTCTAGGTTACCTATGAAGTAACAGACAATTCTGGGGCCTAATTTGATTTGCATATAGCCATTGAGCGATCGACCAAAACAAAACTATACGTAAAAATAAAGTAATCGTAAAAATATACTGATTTTTATAAATTGTACTTAGTTAGTTAGTTATTGAAAAGTCTTCCTGTAGACAAACTGTCATAACAGTTTCGCAAGGCTTTAGATTATATGTAATCTTTGTTGTAAAATTAATAAATAAATAAATAATAATATAACTCTTAATCCAAACAAATAACGAATACTGTTGGGAAAACATTGAGCGATTCTCAAAAAGTTTGTACAAAATTAATTCAATGAGTAATGCGTATGCGTTTTGGAACGCAACCTAGCTGTATTTATCAGAAATTCAGAAGGTAGTTTACTAATTTGCAAAATAAATATAAAATAAGTAAAAATATAAATGAATTACATGTTATAATAGTCGTAAAATAAATAAATGAGAATGTCTTAGAATGATTGCCGTTTTATTAAAATGTACATGCTTGAAAAATCTGCATTCCTTATAGTCACGTGACCCCCTGGATATATACCGCGACCCCCTGGGGGTCGCGACCCACAGTTTGGAAAACACCGTTATAAGTGGATGAAAGCCAAACGCTGTAGCAAGGATAATTACCTCTGCCTACAACCACTTGTCTTAGAAAGTCTTTGTATCTTTCTGACTACAAGTGTTTTACACAGTTAAGGCCCAGTACATACGAGAGAAGTAAACGTTTTTTTTAGACATGACTTGACCTGTGCCCTCACTAGCAGTGAGTCGGACATTGTGTAGTTGACTGGTAGAGAATGTCTCATGGCGTTAAGTCTGCGTTTTGTACGATCAAATCTCTTGTGTGCAATAAAGATTAAATAAACAAATAACCCACTAATTATGGATTTATCTCCACACTACAGAAGTAATTACGTAAATGTAAGTTTGATAACGTCTACACTAACCTGAGTACCTTGGATTTACTCTTTACTAATTATTATAAATGTGAAAACGACTCTTTCTACTTGTGGTTTTGTTATGTATTTCTTTGCGACTAAACTACTGAACCGATTTTCATACAATTTGACAAGTACACGGCGTCCGGATGTTTGGATGTTAGAATATTTGGAGGTCCAGACGCTTTCCGGCTGTTTCACCTAGAGGTCACATTTCTCAACAACACGATTCCTATGTATATACATAGGAATCGTGTAGATGTGTTTTGTGGAAATCTACTGCTCAAATATCCACCAGTTAAAAGTCCTAAAATATCCATAAAGCTATTCCCACTGAAGCCACACCCTAGTTCACTTGCCTGTGTACACTCGGCCTAAACGGTAGAGGTAGTATTGGCAATAAACTTGAAGAGGTCGCCGCGGTATGTGGGTCGACCGTTGCGCTCCGCCTCCACGCGCCGGCTTATTCTGGGCTCAGTTCTACAGAAAAGTGACAGGAAGATTCCATAGTGGGTTACATAAAATTGACAGTCATAATTGGAACATTACGTTTTTCAGAGGTAGCTTAAAATTAAAAAGTAGTCGTGACGTTTACAGTTCTATTTTAATTTCCCTTACCAAGTCCATATAGACCAAAGTAACGTTGCGCTCCGCACCCACATGCTGGCTTATCTGGGCTCAGTTCTACAGAAAAGTGACAGGAAGGTTCCATAATGTCCGCTAAAGGTGGAAGAGATCGTTCTTTAGCGATAAGACCACCATCCACCTCTATTGTAATTTTAAGAATTTTCTACGTTTGTATTCCTTTCGTGTTGAGGTGTGCAATAGAGAGTATTGTATCTATTTATCTATTGGGTTGGATAAAATGTATAGTCATAATTGGGAACATTAAGTTTTTCAGAGGTAGCTTAAAATTAAAAAGTAGTCGTGACATTGACAGTTCTATTTTAATTTGCCTTACTAATTCCATATAGACCAAATTAACGTTGCGCTCCGCCTCCACACGCCGGTTTATTCTGGGCTCAGCTCTACAGAGAAGGTACACGAAGGTTCCATAATGCCCGCTAAAGGTGGAAGAGATCGTTCTTTAGCGATAAGACCACCATCCACCTCTATTGTAATTTTAAGATTTTTCTCGTTTGTATTTCTTTCGTGTTGAGGTGTGCAATAGAGAGTATTCTATCTATTGGGTTGCATAAAATTGATAGTCAATTATGACTACACCAAAGAAATACTAACGAAAAAAATCTTAAAATGAACATTATTTTTTCTAGAGATGGCTTATAATTAAAACGTAGTGGTGACATCGACAGTATTTTTTTATTTGCCTTACTAATTCCATGTAGACCAAAGTAACGTTGCGCTCCGCCTCCACGCGCCGGCTTATTCTGGGCTCAGTTCTACGGAGAAGTGACAGGAAGATTCCATAGTAGGTAGGTTACATTAAATTGACATTCATAATTGGAACATTACGTTTTTCAGATGTAGCTTAAAATTAAAAAGTAGTCGTGATGTTTACATGTCTATTTTAATTTGCCTTACTGATACCGCTACAGAGAAGTGACACGAAGGTTCCATAATGTCCGCTAAAGGTGGAAGAGATCGTTCTTTAGCGATAAGACCACCATCCACCTTTATAGTAATTTTAATAATTTTCTACGTTTGTATTCCTTTCGTGTTGAGGTGTGCAACAGAGAGTATTCTATCTATAATTCAGTGAATAAAGGATTTTGACCTTACAAACGATCCGGTAGTTTAGAATTTTTGATATGTTGTCTAGGATGGTTAGTCAGTGTTTAAAATGCAAAATGCACAATTTCCCCCCCCCCCCCCCCCCTCCGCGCCCGCCGCCATATTGAAAAACCGGCACTTTCTTCATATTTTGTCTCATATCTTCCTTTAGGAGCATTTTTGCTAGAAGAAAGCTTCGACAATGTTATAGAGAGTTAAATTTACTACATTTTCCATTTTATATTTTGTTTCTAGGACAGATAGTTACGGAGATATGCACATTTAAAAAAACAAGAAATTGCAATTTTCAACTCAAAAACAAACTTCTGGATTATATCTTCGTTTAGGAGCATTTTAGCTAGAACAGTACTTGGGTAATTTTGTAGAGAATTAAATTTACTATAATTTACATTTCAAATTTTGTTTCTAGGACAGATAATTACGGAGATATGTAAAAAATAAAGTTACATTTTCCGAAAATGTATGTAAAAATGGACATGAGTTTTATAAGCAATTATATTTCCTACATGTTTTAATTTGTCCTAGACTAGTCCCTAACTGAATGACAGCGTTCTAAACCAAGAATTTTCAGAAATTTTCGGAAAATTCGACTTTTCCTGTTTTTTAAATGTGCATATCTCCGTAACTAACCGTCCAAAATTTGAAGTGTAAATTATAGTAAATTTAATTATCTACAACATTGCCCAAGCTTTGTTGTAGCTAAAATGCTTCTAAACGAAGATATAATCCAGAAGTTTGTTTTTCAGTAGGAAATTGGGATTTTTTACGTTTTTTTAAATGTAGATATCTCCGTAACTATCTGTCCTAGAAAAACAATATAAAATGGAAAATGTAGTAAATTTAACTCTCTATAACATTGTCGAAGCTTTCTTCTAGCTAAAATGCTCCTAAAGGAAGATATGAGCAAAAATATGAAGAAAGTGCCGGTTTTTTCAATATGGCGGCGGGCGCGGAGGGGGGGGAATTGTGCAATTTGCATTTTAAACACTGACTAAGCATTCTAGACAACATATCAAAAATTCAAAACTACCGGACCGTTTGTAAGGTCACACATAGTACTTTAGTCTCTATTCACCGTATTACTATTGGGTTGCATAAAAATGATAGTCAAAATTGGAAACATTATTTTTCTAGAGATAGCTTAAAATTAAAAAGTAGTCGTGACATTGACAGTTCTATTTCAATTTGCCTTACTAAATCCATGTAGACCAAAGTCACGTTGCGCTCCGCCTCCACACGCCGGCTTATCTGGGCTCAGTTCTACACAGAAGTGACACGAAGGTTCCATAAATTATGGAGCCTTCGTGTCACTTCTGTGTAGACATTAAATGTCCGCTAAAGGTGAAAGAGATCGTTCTTTAGCGATAAGACCACCATCCACCGCTATTGTAATTTTAAGAATTTTCTACGTTTGTATTCCTTTCGTGTTGAGGTGTGTAATAGAGAGTATTCTATCTATGTATCTATTGGGTTGCATAAAACTTATAGTCATAATTGGGAACATTAAGTTTTTCAGAGGTAGCTTAAAATTAAAAAGTAGTCGTGACATTGACAGTTCTTTTTTAATTTCCCTTACTTATTTCGATATAGACCAAAGTAACGTTGCGCTCCGCCTCCACACGTCGTCGGCTTATTCTCGGCTCATTTCTACAGAAAAGTGACAGGAAGATTCCATAAAATTGATAGTCATAATTGGGAACATTAAGTTTTTCAGAGGTAGCTTAAAATTAAAAAGTAGTCGTGACGTTTACAGTTCTATTTTAATTTCCCTTACTAAGTCCATAAAGACCAAAGTAACGTTGCGCTCCGCACCCACACGCTGGCTTATTCTGGGCTCAGTTCTACAGAAAAGTGACTGGAAGGTTCCATAATGTTCGCTACCCAAAGGTTGCTGGTTCTCTGAAAGGGTATGCTCAACTCCGAAACACTGTTTCCCATCTGTAAGGTTTCGTGTTTGGCAAATTGTCATTTGTCCGAAAGTAATTTTTTTTCTGAAACCCCTAATTTTTTAAGGATTTTATGAACATCGTTTTAAAGAACCCATTAGGTTAGGTTAGATTTGTTTTATAATATATACGGAAAAATTAACAGTTTTGTAAAAAAATGGCTTTCGGACAAATTAAAATTTAGCGAAACGTTATAGATGGGAAACAAAAATTTGTGTTTCAGATAGGTAACCGTCTAAAAGAGATCGCTCTTTAGCGATAAGACCGACTGTTGATCATCTCTATTGTAATTTTGGGATTTTCTGGGTTTGTATTTCTTTATCTCAGAACTCTTGTTAAGTTAATAAATTTAGAATTATGGCTAACTATTTTATGCCTAACAATACGTTATGCCAATAAATTTTAAGTCAGCTGTTATATACAAACTGACCCACTTTGTATGGTTTGACAGTTCATTTGCTTGGAAGAGTAAGCGTGGTTTGACTCTAATTATGTAATTACTCTTGTTATATCGACAAATATTTCAACATTTGAAAGAAAATGTAACATGATATTAAAATAAATTTGAAACCAGTTTACTCACGTCGTAAAAATCTAATATCGCTCGATATGTTTTGAAACGGTTCGCTATTCATCATCAGGAGCACCGATCATTTTATGTAAAAAAATATATAATATATTATAAACCACTACAATGTAAGCAAGAAATGAACCTGTGACTCTACGTTTCCAGCGTAGTGCTCTCCCAACTGAGCTATCACATCGTTCGTAGTCGTCGAGTTGCCATTTTAAATGCGCTTTTACAACTGAATGTGCAATAATGTCGACTCAAAATCACGATGACCAGAATACGCCTGCCAATGTATCATTAGAGCGAAATGGCATCATACTATTTGCGTACCACTTCGAACTATTCAGTGAAGTCCATTCTCGGCTAACCTAAAACGGCTTAAGAACATTCTAGAACCAAACTCCCATAAGCCATTTCCGCACAGAATTGCACTATTCGACTGACAATAGCAAATCTAGGTCGAATTTCATTTCCTATTCAAAGTTCCTTGAACTTTTGAAGTGTTAAATCCTGTCATTATGGAAGTAGGTGAGGCAAACAAAGAATTTTCTGACACTAAATTATGTTTTGTGTATGTATAAATGATACTAGTTTGTCGCGAAGTGGTATGACACTTTTTGCTTGGAACGGGGGCGTAATTTGCATACAAATAAATGACATGAAAGGATGCTTAAAATAATGTTTTTGACGGAAATAAATAGCGTTGAGGAAAGCTTCTTTATGTTTAGCAAAACACTCGTCATTGACATTCCTTAACTATGTTTATTCTGTGCTTTATTATATCGTTATTATTTTGTTACTATTAATAAAACTCTAAAATTGTATTGAAATTTCTGCTTTGAAAAACTTTGACATTGTGGAAATTGTACGTATTTTTTACTCAGAATCACGAGCTCTTTCGGTCTAATTAGCAGAAAAAAGTGTCGCAAAATGTTTATACATCCCGGACCGCTATAGTATATTATATGGAAACGGTAACGGAATAGAAAGTAAAAATATTGGAACTCTTACAAATACTAAAGCAATTTTATCGTACAGGTCGGTCACGTTGGGTTTCGTTTCTCCTATAAATTGTGATGTTATCCTTTATGCAGAAATCAGGACACGAATTTTAACAAGATATTAATTACAAACAATTTTCCTTAAGAATTTCCTTTTCATGTCATAAGAATCCTATGGAAACAGATCCTGAATCCTGTCACGTCCTCACGGTTAATCCGATGAGCTTTAATCCGATGAGCTATATAACCTGTGATAAACCCCGATGAGTAGTCTTCACGTCACAAACCCCGATGAGTAGTCTTCACGTTATCCAGGAAAATCTGCTTTTCTGGATACATGAAGAAATCGGTTACAAAGAATAATCATTTTGATAAAACAAACGTTAAAAATGAGCCTGATATCATTTTTTGAGTGTCAGTCGATCGTATTTTTTATTGATGTCTCGTATTTTTTTCATTATTAAATTATATCTACATATTTAATTTAGGTCTAAAATGTATAACCCACCCCAAGAAAAACCCACTTTCGGATTAGGTATGTGGTAATTCTGTGAGCCTATGATGTTTACTTTTGTCACGCTTTAAATAAGTGATAAAGTATCCTTCACGTTTTGACACAATGCAAGTGAGCTGTCACGTGGTGACAGATGCTTTGTCACTTATTTTATCACGTGATAAACATACCTATCATAGCCCGCTGCCCGCTGGTGTAATTCTTTTTCGCATTTTATATTTCCCACAACCTTTTTTCGTAATCAATCATTTTTTTCCGCATATTTCCTTAATGTATATATTAGGAAGTTTTAATAGCATGACATGAAACGGTATTGATAGTGAGTAAACATTTGTACTGAGTGTGCCAACTACCCTGTTATCGAACTTCATGTAGGAGGAGTTCTGACCGAAGGTAGTCCTATCCCGGCGTTTCGGCTATTGATACCCTGAAGTTGCGTTTCACATCATGAGGTAATCTGCCTGTAAGATATTTCTAAGGGCAACAAGTTCCCAAAAATAAAGGTTTTTAATTTGAAATGATTGAGAAACGATGCATTTTTTTAAATATCAGTTCATTTATCCCCTTCCCCGTTTGGTCCCTTCGAGGCGACTATGGACATAACATTACTTGCGAAACGTCGAGGTGATTAGATAATGTCCCTTTTGGACGCGATTAAGTCCCGCTTTTTTATATGTGTGAACTCGTGTAAGTTTAAAGTTCATTTATCAATAAACTACGTTACCTAATATATGAGTCCTCCGCTTATGGCTGTCATAGTGGAGTTTTAAGTAGACACATCCTGGGGCGATGGTGTGCCACCTACCCTGAGGTCATTAACCTGATGCCAAAGTTTCCTAACCTAACCTAACCCGCCATGGCACAACCACAGACAACGTACGCAAACAAACCATAGAGATCATAGACCGGGGGGAATGATCGACGAATTAGAGCAGTGGTGTTGACCTCGAGCAATTTTAAACGAGTTTCGACTTGTTTTTTATGTCCTAATAGTGTGATTGATGGTGATGAGGGGGTAATGTATTCCATAATTTCGTATGCCATGATTTATCGTCTGCAAAAACTGGCACATTACGTGCCTCGAAACGCGCGAATAGCATTTGACACAAACAACTAATAAAATACAGTTCGTTTGCGGTTTTAACATAGCTCGATAGAAAAATTCGTCTGTATGTTACCTAGTATTTTTTTCTGCGACAATGCCAACAACAAACAGAAACTAGTGTCAATCTATTTCAAAAAATCTGTGTCATGCCAGGGGCCAGGGGTTCGTTAGCCTAGCCTAGGGGAATGATCGCCAAATGGGCCCAGCGGTGATAGAGCCATCGGATGTTTACTGACTGTGCATCTATGCCATAAATAAGATATATTGTGTCTTATACAACGACGACGACGACGCGGTTGGCTCGGTTTGTAGTGCAGCTGCCTTCTGAGCCGGTGGTCCTGGGTTCGAATCCCGGCCAGGGCAAATATTTGTGTGATGAACTCGAATATTTGTTCTTGGGTCATGGATGTTATCTATATATAATATATATATACGATAAACATAATACATATTATGTATTATGTTTATCGTCGTCTAGTTCCCATAGTACAAGCCTTACTTAGTTTGGGACTAGGTCGATTTGTATAAGATAGTGCCTTAATATTTATTTTATTTATTTACCAAAAGATGTTCGCTGCTTCATCCGCGTAACTATCCTTCTTCTTTCTTTACCATAATCGAGTAAAAAGTATCATATAATCATTTACGGCTGTCTAACATTGGTTCAAAATGGTTTCAGAGTGCGTAACATTGGGCTCCGATCGACCAGCAGATAAAACGCCGAAAATGGAGCTGAAGACACACGCTCCGACGGGACACAGAACACATTCCGAGGCAAACCCTAGACTGGAACTCCCAAGGAAAGCGCAAATGTGGCCGCCCAAAGCAGACCAGTACCTCTAGCACAAGAGCACAACTGTGACTCGCGACTCTCTTTCGCGCGAGATATATTACCTATCTCATTCTTCTCAGTACTGTGAGAGAGTGACGGGCGGTACTATGTCGTGCGACAAGAGTCGCGAAGCCAAGTTGTGCTAAATGGGCTGGTGGAAAAGACCACACAGGGCACCATAGTGCAGTGCACTCGCTCAGCACACAATCGGGTGAAATGGAGGAGCATCGCGAGGGCTGCTGCCAGAGGAAAGGTGCACGAGAAACTAATGTGGACACCATTGCCGTACCCACAACCACTCTGCCAAAAGTGAACGACTGATGATGATGAACACTACGGTTAAACCAAAATTGGTTATAATTTATTCAGCCGTAATGAGGCCGCTATATACGAAGGAAAAAAATGTTAATACCGCTGTTAAGATTTATCCCACATTTACTAATTTGGGCCACTTTCTTAAAATAAAACAATGCAATTTTAATGTTTTAATTATTTTGAATTATCTTTTTAATTTGAAAAAGATTATTATTTCCCGGTCAGATAAAATAATCACTTGCCATCTTTGATAATAACTTGGCAGCTAAAATAATAACTTGGCATAGGGCCCAGGGAGCTGATACCGAAATTTTAATTCAGTTGCCAAGTTATTATTTTTTCACCTCACCAGCTCAAACATGGCGATTTTGCTGTCAGATAACAGTGAACAAAATGCGATTTTGTTTCGAGCGTGAGTAGAAAGTAGCTTTTTAATTTTTTCAATATCTGACCACGAATTGCCATTATTCAGCCAAAGGTTAATTATAAAATCCTAATCATTTGAATCTCGATGCACTCTGTTTCTTTCATATGTAAATAAAAGAGAGGGATAGAAACTTATCAATTTGAAATTCGATTTTCGAATCAGACCTCGATTGAGACCAGTTCGGATACGCGTTATACCAAAAAATTATTCATTAAAAACACCCGAAAAAGTTTTAATTGCAACGTATTTTTTTTTTCTTTATTATATTTTTATTTAACGACCGAATATTAAAACTATTGTGCCTTTTATATAAAACAATAGATCATTGCTCGAATAAAATAAGATTTTCCAACTTATTGTAAATATAATAATAATTTATAATTTCACCATTTATCATAGATGCATATTCGAAACATACCTTAAAAAATATCGAGTTCATATTGTTATTTGTTATTTTCTTTTGCATTTATTTTGTTTGGTGTTTTAGGAGTAAAAATATTAATCAATTTATAAACAAAATCTCGTAATATAATATGTATTTATAAATAAACACGTCATGTATCTGCTAAATCTTCCAATTTGATAAAATAATGACAATAACCGTGTTGGTTGGTTGATTATAATTTCAATTAAATTATATTGTTATTCCTTTTTAAGCAGCACTTATCTATTTCTGATTAATAATATTAGCAACAAAGACTATAAACATACGTTGAAAGAAAAAGCACAAAATGTCGAATATGTTCTCGCTGATGAGGTGAAAAGTTGTGTGTGCTACACGAGAGCAAAGTTTTTTGCATCTCGTGCTGTAGAGTCCCTCGCTAAACTCAGGATTCTAAAATAGAATCACTCGCTACGCTCGTGATTCAAACGTAGAATCCTTCGCTTGCTCAGGACTCAAAATTAGCACTCGTAACAAAAAACAACTTTGCTCTCTTGTTGCACAAATAACTATTGTAGGTTTGGTTAGACTATTATTTTTATAGATACCTGTTTAAATACATGCTATTTGAATATGAGGATTCCGGGTGCCTAACAAACATTTCTCGCGCAACTCTTCGATCAGTTTGATACACATGGTTAAAAATAATTCTGTACCTATCACACCAAGGGTTCGATAGCCTAGGGTAACGTCCGCCAAATTGGCCCAGTGACTAGATTCGGCATTTCTAAAGGAATATTGCCTTATTTGTCTATTTTAGCGACGTGTTCTATGCGAAGTTACCAGTTTTTATATTTCTGTGTGATGAATGTTATACTTTGGTTTATAAGTGATTATGAAAAACTCAAATTAACTAATTTCAGTGATATGTGGCAATCTAGTGTCACATATTATTACTGAAATGGAAATTATAAGCGGAAGAAATATGTCTAATTTAATTATCTTGCACCATGTTTCAATTAGGTAGGTAACTTAAACCCGATGCAGTTTAAATAGCAAACGTCAATATTCGTCCCTTGTATGACCGCAATTGGAGACATAGTAGCATCTCGTGGATTTTAGCAACAAACATTAGTAAAATTGCATTCATGTATGCGAAATAAATTTTCAACAGAAAGAAAGAAGTTGGGACAGAAAGGTTCTTGAGGGGCGACCGCGGAACGGAAGACACAGCGTAGGAAGGCCTCCAACTAAGTGGACCGACAACCTGGTTAGGATCGTGGACAGAAATTGCTGATATATTTTTTTAATTTTTTTTTTATATATTAAACTATTATTGATACAAAGATCAAAGTTGGACCGGCAATCCAGACCGGGTTCGATTCCCGGTCTCTTCCACCAAGTAACTCATTTCAATTTTTCTTTGAGCTTTGACCTTTGTATCAATGGTTTATACAAAGTTCAATTATAAATATCGCAGTGTCTCGTTGAATTTGTGCCCAGAGCGAGTGATTGAAAACATCGGAAGTTGAATGACTGCGTATCTATGTGATAAGGGGTCAGTGAACGGCTGATATAAAATATTGAGTTAATGCACTGTTTATTTATAAACGTTATCGGTCTGAAAGCTGATGTACGCAGATATGCCAACATTTTATCATTTTTTTTCATCTAATGATATTACATGGCAATAATTACGCTTCAGAGCTTTCTTCGAAAAAGTTAACATTAACTTCAGAAATCAGAGTCTAAATAAAACGATTTAAACGGATTATATCGCGCAAATAATTATTTGAGCCTCCCTGACGTTTCGGTAACTCTCCATTTACCATTGTCAAAGTTTCTGAGAAAAACACATTTTTTCTCTGTGTAACCTTGACAGCAAATCGTTTTATTCAAATGTGTGACAGTCGTGGAAACCGAAGAAAATGTTTATCATAATCGTTTGTCATGCAAGAAAATAAGTGTCCCAAAATGTTCACTCCAGATCATCACGTTTTTGTTCATTGCATGGAAATGAGCGTGACGTGACGCAAATATTTTTCATACACAATTTGGGGATATTCTGTTTCTTGTATAAGGTTCAAATGCACACATATGATTTTGGCCATCATGAGCCTACTTAAAAAAAACTATAGTCTGAAAGAAAACGTTTATTTCCCTTTTATTTATTACGCCCTTCATTGAAAATTTTATCTGTAATCGTTTTTTTCGTGGTTTTTAAGAAGATCGTTTATGTGTTTTTTTTAGGGTTCCGTACCCAAAGGGTAAAAACGGGACCCTATTACTAAGACTTCGCTGTCCGTCCGTCCGTCCGTCCGTCCTTCCGTCCGTCCGTCCGTCCGTCCGTCTGTCACCAGGCTGTATCTCAAGAACGGTGATAGCTAGACACTTGAAATTTTCACAGATGATGTATTTCTATTGCCGCTATAACAACAAATACTAAAAATGAAATAAAATAAATATTTAAGGGGGGCTCCCATACAACAAACTTGTTATACCTATATACATATATATAGGTACGGAACCCTTCATGCGCGAGTCGGACTCGCACTTGCCCAATTTTTTTTTATTTCGTTTCTTATGAAGTTTATTCTATATAGTAATTCCAGAAAGTTGTAAATTTCAGAGAAATATGTTCAAGCTATTTCCGCATTTTGTCAGGGATATGATATCATAATTTACTTCATAGAAATCATATTTTATCAAATGTTATGTGCATCACACAAATAGCTAGGAATCCAACGATGACTATAGGATTGTTTTTACCCGACAATGGTAAAAAAAAAGCGGGCGAAGTCGCAGGCTAATAATCAGCAGTCAAAATGATGTCACCTTGTGAAAAATTGACAGTCGCAACCTACATAACGAACAGTGATACTGGACTGGTAATTTCCATACTGAATCCGGCTTAGTAATAGTCCGACTGTCTTGCCTACGACCTTTTTGTATGAGAAAGTTTCGAAATGATATTTATTATTTTATTTTTTTGAAAATGTAAATATGTGGTTATTTTTTTATCCTTTACTTAATTATATCAGAAGAAAGCCTGGTAATTTTTTTACATGTATGAGGCAGGTAATGTCTCATTATTTATTTAATGTGGGTACCTACATCTCAATTTATTTATATTACACCATTAATACAAAGATTAAATCACAAAGAAAAATTGCAAAGATTTACATAAACAATACAAAGATTAACACACACAGCATAAGACAAAAATCGAAGGGTTATTTGGCGTTAATTTTTCTTTGTGCTTTGATTTTTGTACAATTAAATACAAGTGCTCTTTATTGCATACCTCATAAAACATACAGGAGAAATACAGTGCAAGAAATTACAATTAGAGGTAAACAATAGGCGGTCTTATCGCTAAAAGAGCGAGCTTTGTCAATCAACCTATCAATGGTGCAAATAAAATTGACTAGGTACATTTAATTTGCACCATTGATAGAAGATCATAGCCCCTGGTCGTTGACCGGCCAATTCCTTCAGGAAATCAAATACATGTGGCAATATCATTTAGACGTTTAGCGAGCGACAACAACGCCATTTAAAAAAAGTCATAAACGCCATATAAATACTATTACGTTACGATCTTTCTAAGCTATCGTTATCAAGTTTATAGACGCGAACAGCTGTTTGACGGCCGCCTAATAAACGGGGTTGTTGAACTCTGAACTAAACAAGCCAGATTTTTCCGTGACAAAGTGCGTAGACGCATGAAATTCACGAATGCACGTATACATGTGACGTCACTTCGTGAACTTTACAAGGCAATGGAATCTGTAATTTACAGATCAACGAACGACCTACCAAAACGAATGAGATTTCTTCGTCTAGGTATCTTCATTGCTAAAGATCGTAACCGGTTAAGGAAAGTCTTTATACAGAAAACTCTCGTGAGGCTAAGACATATTTTTGGCCAATCTTGTCGCGGAGTTCAATTGGCCGGTACCGCAACTGATCGTAGCTCCTGATGATGAATCGCGTACCGATTCGAAACATGTCGAGCGATTTTCGTATGTATTAGCTAGGTAATAGGAAAGTCTTCACCGCGCTCTTAACTATGTTTCGCATTAATTCCTGTCTTAGCCTTTTCTCAAGGCAGTATGAGTCTTGGAGCATGCTAAAATGTGTAGTTTTGTGAGTTGTATACTGTTATTAATATGTACTTGACTCACAGGACCGGTTGACGCTAAACGAACCAGGATCTCCCGTCTTCTCGTAAATTTTAATGTCCTGAAGACCCTGAAAAGGACTACTTAAGAGTCCTCATCGAGCCCTTAGTGAAATCTATGAAATAATCTCAAAAAATTAACATATTTGAAAGTTTGTTCCGAAACGGTAGAAATTTGTATATTTGTTTCTTTTTAACACCCATATCTTCGCTATTTTGGAAGTGTCAGCGGAAAACTGAAGACATCAATGTTCATGTGTTTTACGCTCTCGGCGATGGAGTAATCACCACTCTTTCCGATCTCATATCAACCTTTAGCTCTATGCTAGGATGTAGTGCTTACTTTTTATTCCTTAACATGATTAATCTTGGTGCCCCCCTGCCTCTACTCCTAATTTCCTGCCTCGCACGACTGCATTGTGGAATGAATTGTTGCTTGCGGTATTTCCGGACCGATACGACCTTCAAACCTTCAAGAAAAGAGCGTATTCCCACCTGAAAGGCCGGCAACGCACTTGCGACTCCTCTGGTGCTGCAGGTGTCTATGGGCGACGGTAATCGCTTTCCATCAGGCGATTCGATTGCTCGTTTGCCCCCTATGACATAAAAAAGAAAACTCCATTTAACCTTTGCACTTTTGGGTATGTTATTTGTTATTTACACATAAAAGAGCGTAACTCTTCAGATTCCGAAATGAAATATCCGTAAAAGGACCAAAGTTACGGATATGGTTCTCAAGCACATCGTGAATTTCATGCGATTAAAATGGCTTGGGATTTCGAAGAACCAATGATCAATGGGGTGTATAGTTTTTCGAATTAAGTTTCGGTCATGGAGCCAGACTATAGGGAAAACCCCACAGTGTTTGGTCATGTAGAATAATTAAGTTGACGTGAAAGATCATCGACCCGATGGCATCGTCCAAGGTGCTCAGGACCTGCAGGCTTCAATCAGATACTAAAAATCATCGTCGTGGTTTGCCGAGGTGACCCCTATCAGCACTGTAGTAGGGTTGTCCATTTGTCTATACAGTGAGTGAGCGTATTCAGGCTTGATTTCACATGGTTGATTTTCTTCCATTTTCAGGTAATCATTCTTTCGAATTATAATAAATCCGGAGATGATTTACATGGCCGCTACAACGTGAGCAAAATGTCTATTTAATTTTCGGGGAACACAGTCAAGACAAAAACATTTTTTTTTGGATTTGATCTCTCTCTCTAGACAATTGACGGAAATATCAATGTCTAAAGATTTCAAGATCCTAGGTCTAACAGATAAATGCTCTTTGAATGACGTTCCTTAAAATTTTCCAGACATATAAATGTCATCAGATTGCAATTGGTTTGAAAGTATTGTCAATTGAGCGACCGAGCCAAGCATCTCCGTTTCAGCTTGGCCCAAATTTACTCGTTAGCCGGCTTTCCGGTTGTTCTCTCCTGGAGGTCGCCTTTCTCAACCGATTCATATGAAATTTCGTAAATAGGTTCGATAGGATTTTTTTTATCGGTTCAGTTTTCCGTTTTTTTTTAAATGGCGGAGATATGGCAATTGATACATTATGACTTGGAAGATGATACAAAAAAGGCAGGCAATTTCGAGATAAAATCGCGAGGTACTTATTTTACAGCAGCTCTCAGTGCCACCAGTTTTTGCAGGTTTTGGACAAATACGAGCCTTGTGCAGAAATCATATTCAGAACATATATTTTTTGGGTCTTAACTGTATGGTTTTCTGTAGTATATTTAGCTGAAGAATTGATGGAATCAACACCCAATTTTCACGTTCAAGGTACATGCTACGTCACTCGACGTCACGCGGTGTGAATGGACGCTGACGTCATAAGTGGTCACTGGTCATGGTCGGGATTCGGCAAACCTCCGAGGTCGACGACCGGTCAAGAGTTTCGACAATATAGCTGGCTTTCGCCGGCGAGTTCGTTCGTGATTTTAAATTTAATTTTGTAGAATGTTTTTATAGATTCTATTTATATGTGAAAACTAGCGACCCGCCCCGGCTTCGCATGGGTGAAATGCTGATAAATTATGCATGTATTATACATATAAACCTTCCTCTTGAATCACTCTATCTATTTAAAACGGCATCAAAATCCCTTGCGTAGTTTTAAAGAAATACATAGGAACAGACAGACAGACAACAAGAAGCGACTTTGTTTTATACTATACTAGCGACCCGCCCCGGCTTCGCACGGGTGTAATGCTGATAAATTATGCATGTATTATATATATAAACCTTCCTCTTGAATCACTATATCTATTAAAAAAAACCGCATCAAAATCCGTTGCGTAGTTTTAAAGATTTAAGCATACAAAGGGACATAGGGACAGAGAAAGCGACTTTGCTTTATACTATGTAGTGATTTATTTTTATAAATATTGACACAAAAGTAAATTATGAAAGAGAAATGTAATGTGATCTATCACTACAATGTAAGCACGACTCGAATTTGCGACCCTACGTTTCTGGGGGGTTACGTTTTGTATAAGACACAATCTAGGAGGTTCTTTTAAGCATGTCTTGATCTGAAATAATGCCGAATCCGAAATGATGAGATACGATAGGTAGAGAGATAGAACCTTGTCACAATGACAATGTATGAGATTTCAAGCGGTTTTCATATTGAAGTTCACTGTGACAAGGTACAAAATGGCCTAGGAATCAAATTGGTTGACTGTACGCAAGAGAACTAAGGTTATAGATATAGCTCAGACAGTGTCGCCAAACTCGTCTAGGAGAGACTTCATCATATGTTTGTGCTTAATTTCACCATGCTCAATTAGTTAATAATGGTTGATTATACCTGTAAACGAGTTTGTTTCCAAATTGCTGAAACTTGTAATTTTTTAGGTTTTCAACCCTGATAAATTACTCCATTTTGAAAATTTTCAAGGAACTGAATTGACTAAAAATCTATACATATATTTATCGAACCTACTCACAAAATTTTATGAGAATCAGTGTGTGGCCTGGCCTGTAGGTGAGAACAGCTGGAAATCCGAACATTAAAAAATCCAAACATTCGGACGTCGAAAGACATTTTGGCGACGGTGAAACAGAGAAGCTTCGCTCGCTCGGACAATTAAAGGCGTAATCAGTACGCGACGCCATACAACCCTTTACCACATACGAAGCCATACATGACAGTTATTAATGTCGACCTTATTGACACAGGTTAAAGTTCAATTTCGATAAAATATTTTTTTATATATGCGTTAAGGGGTTAACAACTAACAGAGCATAGTGGAATATTGTGGTGCATTTGCTAGTAATCGACATGAATTTATAAATTAAGGGGAGATCTAGAAATGAGAATAATAGGGAAAATTATTATAGTTTGCTTAAATACATACGTGTATTGGTAGATGGTATGATAGTATACGGTTTGGACTGGAAAAATAATCTACTTAAAATAGCTTATTAAACTAGATACATCTAAAAAAGCTTCACTTTTAATCGACTTCAAAAAAGGAGGTTCTATGTTCGACTGTATGTGTATTATATTGTAAATAAAAAAATGGCCCTATTCTACGTGTGATGACGATCTGCATGCAAAATCGCCTTGAGTCGTTGCTTCTTTGTAGTATGTTGGCAAAACGAACTCACACACCTACATATGTATATAATACTCATATAAGCACGGATATAAATTGATACAAACATACCTATATATAGATGTATCAAAATACAGGTATAAATAAAATCACCTATTACGATGTCAAATCGTGATTGGCAAGTTTTATAGGGGCTTGAGTTTCGTGTGATTTTTTTTAATTACTTTAGGACGTTGATTGCAACGGGGTCATTGTCCTCCTCGGCACTCCGGTTTGCGTAGTCCGATCAACGGGTCGGTTGACCTCGACAATTGTTCTCCATTTGGTGATTCTTTGCAGAATTACATAAGAGTTTTGTAATACAGTGAATAAGGTAGTCAATGTCTTGCTACAATTGTTTCTGGTATTAAGTCATGATTTAAGTAGCTAAACGGATAAATGATATAGTACAATGAATTGCAATAAAATTATTAATATATATATTTTTTTTTGCTTTACTCTAATTAAGTATTAATTGATATACTGGAAACTATAATGGGAGCAAGTTGGTGAAGCCCCACTCATATATTAACGGGAATATTACTTTTTAAATTTTCATATCCCGCAAAATTCTCGCCTACTTTTCTCGTGTAATTATCGAGAAAATACGCTCATACACAATAAGTACTTACATATGTAGACTTCCAAACTTATCAATTAATCTCTCTTAAGTATGCATTTAAATTTAAACAAGCAGCAAATAAATTAAAAGCTACCTAAAGAAACGTATTGAATTAAATCACCAATTAAACCGAATTAACAGAGATAACAATAAGAATTAACATAAAACATTAATCAACAGAAGACAATACTTAAAATGGCGCCAACGAATTTCGTTCACCCGCCATTTTCTTTCAACCATAATGCATATGAACACTCCTTTAGTCTATATAATTAAAGTACAAGTCATACGTAACGAGTCGTCAGTGGATTGTGGTAGTTGTTCGCGCCAAAATAACGCGGCGGTCGTTCGTTGACCTCGTGACGTAACGCGCTACGTCACGTGACGTCACGAGGTAAGGTGATTCGAGCAAGGTGCTTTGTTGGTTAGTTGACAGTACTGTCGCATACGTGTGGGGTTTGTGTTAATGTGTGGGAATGGGAATGGTATGGGGCATTGAGTTTTATTGCGTTGTAAATTATTGTTTTATAAAGGGCGTATGTGTGAGAATGACTGTTTATGGTCGCTCTTGAAGGACAATTTTGATTTTCAAGGTCGGAATACTTATTAATTTATTTATTTAACCTTTATTGCACAAAACAGAACTTATCGTACAAAACGCGGACTTAATGCCATGAGGCATTCTCTACCTAATACTTGGTCAGTTTTTAGTTGTTTCTGATTATGATGGATCAGCTCCTCTAGCATAATTGTGACACTTGACTCTTTCTCGCGTGAGAAATATTACCGATCTCTTTCTTCGCTGTACTGTGAGACAGGGACGGCTAATGCTATGTCGCGCGACAAGAGTCGCAAAGCGTAGTTGCTTTAGACGGGCAGGTATTACAGATACCTACTAGCAGACTTCCATCTATGAGAGATAAAAACTCATCTACCTTAATAAGCAGGTAGGTATACCAGCTTTAGGGTTACCCATTTGTATATATGGGTAACCCTAAGGAAGTGAAGACCCAAACCCAAACTTCTTAGAAGCCAAGCTTTGAATAGAGCATCGAGTTTCATTTATAATTATCCAAAAAATATGGTTTCAGGAAATTGCCTTCTAGAGGTATGAAACGATATATCGATAAATGACATATTCGATGTGTTATTTATATGTCAATTAAGAAGGCTATCTCGCCTTTCGGATGTCAAATAACTCATCATTGCTCTCATTTATTAAAAATTTATAAATCTGCCACCTCAAATCTGATTTCCCCGTAAAACTTCAATCTCAATCATGATAATAACAGAGTAATCTTCTTCTGTAAGACAAAATGCAGTAAATACACGAATATCATACGCAGTTCCTGCGTTTTTGTTCGCGATGGGTTCTGTAATCGATCAAAATTACAATGTTCCTGTGAATCTTGGCCTACGTGACTTGGAGCAGGGCAGTGGCCCGGGTTTTGGGTTTGGGACTTTATGACCGAAAATCGGCATATGTGGTGCGATTTCGTGCAACTTGCACATGTAGTCATGCATTCTATAGTATCGTGTGTCTTAGGTTAGTAGTGTATTTTTACAAAAAAATCCAATACAAATTGGAAGAGATACATTTTCATATTGCGTAACTTAAATCATCTTAAATGAAATTGCGTAGCCATTATCTTTGGGATCTCTCCCAACTTTTGATCAACAGTGGACATCTTTCAGCTGATGATGAACAGCTACTTAGATAAAGATTTAGAAAGGGATATTGAGACAGCTTGAACGTATATTTTTCTTTTTCCACCCATTGCAGAGGATCGAGAACATATAGTGCTCCTGACTTGGCTTGGCTTATTTACCAACACAGTGATTACATTTAAATTTAAAACCCTCGTCCATCAGTTGCATGGAACGTGTGGTGCTGCCCACCAACCTTCTTTAACAAGTCTACCATCTATTGGCAGTATATTAAGTTCTGTTGTTGTTCTGGTTGTATATTAAGTTTATTGGCTAGTAGCATTGCAATCGTTCGGTCGCTAGGTGGCAATATAAACAGTCCGCCACGTGGTGACCAAGGCCGCCGAACTTTTTACACGCGGGTCGACGCCCGCGCAATCAAGACGACGTTTGGGTGACGATGCGCCGATATACGCAGTCTTGTACTCCAGTGTCAATAAAACCCAATATACATTCATATAGTTAAACTCCCATTTTGAGTAAAGACACGTTTATTCTCAAATATTTGGATAATGATCAAGACGGGATTTGAGTGACGATGCGAAACGATATATACGAACTATCTTGTCATCAGTATCATCATATATTTTAGAGCTAAGCCGTCTTGCCCGTGTGCTTCATGTCCGTGGTGTAATTTCCAGCTCATTCTACACTCCAATTTTTCTTTTACTTCTTTATATGGTGAAGCATATTTTTTTATTTGCTTCATTTTGTCCGTCTTGGTCTTCCTCTTTCCCTTTTCTCTTCTACTTTTCCTTCTATTATCACTTTATCACCTTCAATAATTGATGTTGTTATCGTGACGTATGACATGACCTAACATCCTCTTCCCTCTCCTATTTTCAATCATGTTCAACAAAGTTATCTTTTCGTTTTCTTTATTTAAGACTTCCTCGTTACTTTTGTTTTCCGTCCAACTGATTTTTTCTATCCTCCACCACCACAGCACCAGCACCACGTTACAAATGCTACCAATCTCTCTCTTGTACATTTTCATATTGCGTTCCCCCGCGGCATGGTCCCGAAGTCACTGGCAGCATTTCCTCGCTGAATCGCAATGCTAATACGTTGTGCGAGGAAGCTGCCAACTTTTCTATTAACCAAGCAGCATGCATTTCATTAATTTCATTTGTAGCATGGTTTTAAGATGACGTTGGTATACATCTGTACTTTTCGTTTTACCCCGCGTGGCGCTTACCCTCACTGACCATGTAGCTACTAAAAATAGGATCGTGATCATCATCACGTGTTGATGCACAGGTTATCGACTTCAACGTAAATAGGCGTTCAGATTTGATGTCTAGCCAAGGTATTTCAAGGTCGTTTGATTGTCTGACATTCAATTAAATCAATGATGACTGGAAAAGCTATTGGTCACAGGAAAGATCCAGGGAAAGAGGCCTCGGGGCCGCAGCCCGTACGTTGGACTAAATCCGCACTGCACTTGACTCCAACTTCCATGACGCGGTCAAGGTGGCCGAGGGCCGCGGAAGGTAGCGCGACATCATCCGAAGGAAGCTGATAGTGGATGTCACGACCAGCAATGAGGATTACGATGCACGGAGTAGATTACATAATAATCCAAAATGTACCTATTGAATCGTCTAAAGGTTTCATTGGGCATCGAAAACCTTTTGGAAATCGTGACACCTGCTATGTTTTTATGACGCCATGTAAAAAAGTGATGTCCGAAATTATCGAATTCATTCAGAGTAAAAAAAGAGGGTGTCAATTCAACACACAGATCACCTCCAGCTAGGGGTTGTCTGTGATTCCACTACGAGTAGGTATGTGTTGTTGAAATAACACGTCATTCGTTTTTGTAATGGTGTAATTGCATTCATCAGTTATTTATCAAAAATATTTTATACTTACTTACCAAAAATTTATTTAGAATATTTTTTTTTTTAAAGAAATGGGCGTTTTGGTTACAAAAATATACTTTAAGGTTAGAATGTTATCTACTAAAATAAAACAAGTTTAGTAAGGATTATCCAATCCTATGTATGTGTTTAGCTTTTCATTCCCATAAGGTCAAGCCATTTCCCATAAATATCGGCTATAGTTAGCTACCAGTCAATACCCTGTTCTCAGCATCTTCCTTAAGCAGGCGGTTCAATGCCCCAGCGCCGGACACCTTCCGCAAAAAACTTAGGGACTGACTCACTTCTATTTGAATAGAACAAAGATGGAAGATTTCACTCATTGTTTCCCGATAGAAATAAATTAGGAAATTTACAATTCTACAAAATAAATAATTTTCTATTTTTTTTATCAAATTTCGGCACTGTTATTTATTTTTGTGAGGTATCACACAGCCTGAACTAACTTTAGTACGAGACTTCAGGCCACGAACAGCAGGACTAGCATATCTTACCGCGACTTCGCTTGTCGTGCGACTCAGCATTATCTGTCATGCTCGCACGGTATTAAAAGGAAGGTGACAGGTACTGTACGTCGCGCGACAAAGAGTCCCGTGATACTAGAGGAGCTTCGCTTTCTGCTTTTATTCGCGCGCGTTCATAGCCATTTGTAGGGTTATAGGTATATTGGGTTGTATTTAATAAGTCATAATGTCGATGTGCATAACCACTTTTGTCATAATAGTCCTCACGCATAAGATGTGTTAGTCATTAATTGATCCGCATAAATTTTATGACCATAATATTTGTACACATAAGGAAGGAATTTCATACAGTTTTGGGGCATATCAAGCGAAATCATCATCATTCATCGCCATAATGTATTTTATATATACCGTGTTTTGGTACTGAATACTGAACCACATAAATACCAGCTTCTGGCCGATGTTCGTATTTGTGGGGTCACAGTTCTAACCTAACTTACAACCAAGAGGTCATTGTGGGGAAGACTATTTTGAGCATTTCTCAAAAAGTTTGTACACAATTAAGACAGAAAATTAAAGTCAAATATAATTTTCCTATTTTGTTACATTTTTTTATTGTGATTTCCAATACATTGATATCAGATTATGTATAATTAAAAAAGTATAAGCATAACAGAACCTTAATTACCGAACATAACCATAACATTGATATAAAATTACTAAAATAATTGGTAACAAAATAGGAAAATTATATTGGACTATAATTTTCTGTCTTAATTGTGTACAAACTTTTTGAGAAATGCTCTTTTATAAATATTGACACAAGGGTAATTAAATTATGAAAGAAAAATGTAATGTGGTCCACTGCAATGTAAGCAGGAATCGAAGCTGCGTAGTACGTATTCGGCGTAGTGCTCTCCCTACTGAGCTATCACATCGTTACCTCAATCACACTAAATCTTTGATCGCATATTTCTACGCTAATAATTCTACGAAATTATGTGATAGCTCAGTTGGGAAAACACTATACGCAGGGTCGCAGGTTCGATTCCTGCTTACATTTCAATGGATCACATTACATTTTTCTTTCAAAATTTAAGTACCCTTAAGTCTACATTTATAAAATTCAATAAAAATGTGGTAAGTATTTCCACATTAAAACAGAATCGATAACTAGATTCAATAAAAAAAAATACAATTTTAATTCATAAGTCAGACTTTGTGTGGGAGTACAAAACCCACTAAGTGATGTCTTCAAGTGTTAACATTACGACGTAGCTTTAAAGGTATTCTACGTTTGTAGCTAACACGATCATACTGCGTCGTAGTTGGGTAAGAACAATTCACGTTGTTCAAATATTCGCGGATTGTGGATTGTGCAGTAATCAAGTAGCTTCTGCAACGCTGTGTCTTTTGCGGTTTCGATTGCTGTTGACAAATCCCATTAGATATTGTGCTGATGTAGTAAGTAACTTGTCATTGTTATTTAAATACAAATTTGTAACTGCACCGGTAAGGGAATTATGACGTCATTACAGAGTCAAATTGTGGGTTTACTATGGAAGGCAGACGTGCAATTTGTGCAAATCTTCGGTCGGTTGAGGTCGAGGTAGTCGGGTAAAATGTACCCTATAACCATCTTCGGATGTCCAGCTATGCCTGTACTGAAATTGGTAAAAAAAAATCCAGACGTTTCGGCGTGATGCGAGAACAAAGGAAATTATGCCCAAAAGATGGTGCCAGACCACAGAATAAAGACAGTACCGCACTCTTTTGTTATTTGCCGCTTTTGCGAAGGAATTAGCCTACTAGGATCTGATTGGTAATTTTGAATGCTGTACTGTACGACGCAGTTGGTTGTAGCTTCTGTGCGGCGTGTCATACTCCGAACACTGAATCCTATTATTTTTAAAGTCGGTTAAAATAATAAATAACCATAAAAATATATATTAAAAATCCAATCGATGCGTTGGCTTCGCTTCGAACGTGCCGACCCTAGCTGAATAAAGGCGAAACGATGAGCGGGCCACAATTATGACCCGAAAGTAGGTATATTTCTTGACACGCGGTGCAGAGTGAATCCCCTTGGCCAGACTGGCATGACAACCACGCACCCATACAAAACAAAAGACAACCCTGCATCACGCTGTTAAGATTTTTCCTAAAATCATGACCCCTCTCCATAGAAAACTGATTTTCAATCCAAATCTAGAATTTTAGAATAGTGTAACTAGATGTATAAATATGTATACTAATTATTATAAAGTTTTAAATTGTATTAAAAATCAATGTTCATTATTTTTGGAAAAACCTTTGTTGTTTATTTTTGGAAAAATCTTAACAGCGTTGTGCAGGATTTGTATGGGCGCGTTGCGACAGCCGCAGAGTGCCATCTGTTGGCAGAAATATTATTATCTGTAGTGAATATACGTATATCAGAATCAGATTAAATCCCTAGTTCACTAAACACTTAAAGTATTTAAACTCTTTCTGAAAATTATATAGATTAATTTAAAACACTGATATCGAAATGATACCGCCATTATGGTTCGATAATCTCATAAAATATTCTATGAAAAACGCTTAATTGATTACATAAACCATTTCTTGGTAACTATTCAATCTCACGCCAGATAAGAAAAAGCTCAAAGGAAAAAAAGGAAATGTAATTCATCCACAGCCATACATACATCGCTTTGCATTAATCAATCAATGAGGACTTATGTTTGGAGGAACTGACGTCAGTCCGTTCATTGCAATACAAGACGATAGCGATTTTATTCTAAACATGCTAAACTCTGTTACCCTTGTCTGGAAAGACTGATTTCGGCAACGGTTTCCATAGAAATCTTAAAAAGAATCTTAGAAATTATGATTAGTAGTTTAGAAGTTGTGAGATAACAGAACATACATACAGGTCAAAATCCCTCCTTTTTGCTTCGCCTTAGTCGGGGAAAAAAACAGAAATTCTCTCGTTTCATCTTTATAAATGTCCCCTGACAGCTGTATGTTATTTCTATTTATACAATACTTATTAAATTACAAATAATAGAAGTCTAACCTAACTTAATTACCTACAAAAGTAATAAGTTGGCAGTTAAAGTAGTAATTTGGCATAGATGCCAAGTTATTAATACATACTTAGATGCCATATAATTAGATGCCAAGTCATTATTTCTGCCCGCAAAATAATAACCCATCAATATTTAAGTATCAATCAAAATAAACTCCTATAACCATTAAAAATAGGCCTACACGATTTCAATGAAGTATTACGTGGGCCATTTTTTCTGAAGTTCTACACCCCACTTTTTTTTCGATATTTTGGGTGTTTTCTACTCAGAATCACGAGCTCTTTTGATCTAATAAGGAGAAAAAAACTGTCATCAAAACACAAAAATCAAAAACATCAAAAATTAAAAAAAGTAGGGTGTACAACTGTAGAAAAAATGGCGCACGTACTTATCGCACATTAACTGTCGGATTCTTAGAGAGCGGGTGGATCAATTTGTATGACAAGCGGTATAGATAAACATTCAAAATCAGTCAGTGAACCGACCAAAATAATTCGTTGATAAATAATATGAAGATTGGATAATCTAAATATCTTTTCCATCATTATAGAATTACGTGTGAAATTCAAAATCGCTGCATTAATCGATTTGAAATTGTAATAGATCAGTTATATTCAATTAGAATAATTTATTGTATATATTCGGTTGATGAACTTTGCAATGCAGGCAGGCTATGTCGCTTTGTGTCACAAATAGAAGTTTTAGTTTTAATTAAAAAAAAATGACAGCTTTCTAAATCTGCTGCACTTATGTAAATTGTATTTTATGCAATCGTTGCACAATGGAGGTTCTTAAAGTCGAGTACCGCGTTTAGGTCACGAGGCTTGCCAAGTGGCCTAAGTAAGGTACGAGATTTTAAGAACTAATTGTGTAACTATTGAATTGAGAACTACAATTCTCCATACAAATCGTTTTGTGAGTCGGTAACGAGTACTGTCACTGTAAACTCATGGTACTCATGGTAAGGGTACTGTTATGCTAATGCCCGCTAGAGAGCAGTCCCAGGTTGTAATACTAAAAATAGAATGTGGGACAGGATACGCTACTTGACTCAACTTGCAATTGTTGTTCCTTAGAAAAGGGACTTGGTTACGCAATTTGCATGACTTTTTTTATCGTAACTAGATTTTGCCACGTAACTTCGTCTGCCTGAATCTACAATTATTGTGATCATCAGAAATTTAAGAGTCAAATTCTTGTCTGTGATGCTGATGAAGTATGTAGTTTTCTCCATCTAACTCTGTCCATAGCCTCTTCCTTGACTTCCCTATACGACATGACATCTATCTTTTTCATTTGTTTAATGTCACTTATTCTTGGCCTTCCTTTTCCCTGCTTCCCCTCAACCTTTCCTTCTATGATGTTATTTATAAAAGCGTCATGTAGAATAAGGTGGCCTAACATTTTCCCTCTCTCTATAATTTTCAGCAAATTCCTTTTTTCATTCTTTTAAGTAGTTCTTCATTGGTAACTTTTTCCATCTGACTGATCTTCTCCATCATTCTCCAGCACCACATTTCAAATGCCTCCAGTGCCTCGCGGCCCCTTACAATTATTGTAGAACAGTAAAGAAGATTGAAGATATTTTACTATTTCTTATCGAGTCTTAGACCGAGTGAGCGAAACGTCTCCGTTTCAGCTTGATCGCATTTCTCAACCGATTCTCGTGAAATTTTGTGAGCAGGTTTGATAAAATTAATAAACCTAATATTTTTTGTTACAATTTACACACAAGACAAGAAACTATAACGGTTTATCATAAACCGTCATATTAAGATAAAAATGATGATAAGTGTCTTTCAGAAACTAGTGATCGTTTATTTATGAATCAGTGCCTCTTGTTCGTTATTCATCCTATCGCGAATGCGAACGGTGCCAATTAAATAATATCATAAGCCAAGGTAGCCACAGATATTATATAAACACCTAGGCCTATCCTTCACATTTTTCCTCGCCATCATTTACTGACACACTTTCCCGGCGTCCACCTAATGCCAGTCAAATGCATGCAGAACGGATGCGCTTGCGCCGCGTGGCGCAGTTCTGAGAATGACAATGGACCTTGAAAATGTGGTGTCGTCACCTTTCATAATAAACACAGGATAGGTGGCTTGTTGTGCAATACCACATGGCTTGACGCGTGTCACTACCAAACACCTGCCATACTGGAATATATCATCTATCTGAACCCAGTTGCCTTAACGAGGTCATGGTACCAAAAAAATCTATGCAACAGTATTCAATCAATGAAGGGTTTTTTATTCTTGTTTTATAGACAAATGTTTCATCGGTATCTTCTTCCTTAGTCGGTCCCTCACCCTCATTCCTGAGGGTAGTGATCACAAGGTATCGTATTCTTGATCAGGTGTCTCCATCGGTCTCGATCCGTTGTTGCTCTCACAGGATGGAATTTCTTTGAGGATGTGGCTTCTTTAACCTGGTCACGGTGGTCAGTCCATCTAGTCGGCGAGCGGCTGCGGCCTCTCTTGCCTTTCACTCCACCAATCACGACCAATTTCTCGAGGCTCTCAGCTCCTCTTCGCATCACATGTCCAAAGTATGAAAGCAACCGTTGTCGGCAGATAGTAGATAGACGAGTTTTGATGCCTAGTTGGGAAAGAATTGACACATTTGTGCGCTTGGCCGTCCAGGGTATCCTAAGCACCACACTTCGCCTCCAGCACCACATTTCGAATGCGTCAATTCTCTGTCTTATATTCATCGGTATATAAAATGTATTTTTTTTTTAAATGAAACATTTGGTGAAGTTATTTTCTTTAAAAGAAGAGGACACCGAATGGGACCATGGTTGCCACTATAACGCCATCTATTGATCGAAATGTCGAAGCCATTCATGTTATAACTATGGAGGGTTGAGGCAGCTTAAACGGCTGGACATTTTGTAAAATTTTGATATATATAAAAAGATGGAAGTGGCCGACCACACCAAAGCACAAAAAGAGGGGTACCTATGCTTCCTTATTTCCTCTTACGTGAGTTATTATGTATTTTTATCAAAGTACGGAAACGCCAAAAGGAAGGATTATAATTTTATCATTCTATGTACTTTCCGGGTAGTTACCGGGGTTTGAATGAAACCATAAAAAAGATCGCCATTAACTCTATCACGGAAAGCCTCCTACAGGGTTTTCCACTATGTATCCTCGAATCCAACGACTAAAGCCCGCGAGGTTAGTTGCCAAACAGTTTTGAAATAAACTTATAGAATGGTGATGGTGACCTTGAGCCGGAAGTCGCAACATCACATCATGGAAGACGAATAGACACAACACTATCATCAATATTTTTATTACAGCAGTAGCGTCTCTACCTACGCTAGCAGACCAAATGTTTACGATGGAGCGAAAAAATACCATTAAATTAATAATAGTAACTCTTTATAATTGGTGTTACGATGCCACCCTAAAGCATGCAAGAAGCAAATGGTTGAAAAATTCAATGGCTCTCGCATTAGGTTCTTTGGTGCAATAGGTAGGGCGCCCGTGTTGGCCCGGAATGGTTGGAAACGCGGGTTCGAATCCCGTCTGAACCATAAATTTTTTCAATATTTCTGCATTGTAATCAATTGAGACAATCCCTTAAATAACAAACAAACACTTTCACCAGCTAAATCTCTACTTAAATAATGTTGTGTTGAAGGAATCAAATTTCAAAACATATACCTAGTAATAAAATAAGCACTAGATTTCTCAATAGATACAAAGATACCCAACTAAAGTACTTTACTGTAATGTATGCAAAAGAAAAGTAGCAACATGACATCATGGTCAGCGATCTTGAATGAGAATGCTCTGCCTACGAGTGTCATTTTATAGGAATTTGCCCATAGCGAGAAACGGATTTTTCCCAAAGTTTGCATTTCACAGAAAAACACTAGTGTGTTTTTCTGTGAAATGCAAACTTATAATCTAAATACGCACAGATATAGGGAGCTAAGATGCCACAGACGTAATTACAGTCTGTCAACGCAAAATTGAGCAAAACGGGTTATTTTAAGATTGATGAATCTAATGAATTTTCTTCTCACTTTTGTTTTTTTCTTACTATGTATGTATGTGTATGTGAATAATGTTATGTTCGTATAATGCTATTGAAATGAGTAGATGTATTTTACCTAATTTAGTTCGAAAAATTGACATGTTAGAATGGATGTACAAAGGCCTTCCCAAAGCTTCCCACAGCGATCGGTCGAGCGACGCCTTCATCCAATTGCTTTCCGCGATCCTAATCTGCGGGTTGTTTGACTATTCTGCAAAAAAACGTAAAAGTTGTAAAAGTTTATAGCAATAAAAATTATTAACACCTATTGTATTTTCCATTTTATCGCCGTCTTTTACGCGTCAACATGATTCATGCAAAAACTTAGCCATAGGAACATAAACATTACGTAGCTCTTGCCTCATACGTATTGCAACCGCATATTACCATAATCTAGATTATGTCATGGGATTACTGGAACTTGAATAATAGCTTTCTAGAGGTCAGTACGGTGCACAATTAGTACCCTCTCCACGGAGCAATTCTCAAACGACCAATAAGATGTTAGCAGGCCTAGCACGTTCACAGGGCATTTCTATGCAGCCCAGGACTCAGTGCCTGCACGGACATGGCCTAGCCTAGAGACATTGTGTAGGTGAACTATGATTGAAATGATATGGCCACGCTGTCTGGTTTCCTGTTTAGAGTATTATTGTGATGCGAAAGTGAATTTCGCTTTCTTGGGTTAATTGCGTCATGATATAGGTTACAAAAGATTTTTCAGTTGTGCTACAACCACACCCTAATTAAGCAGGACGGTGGTTCAATACAATTTTATTGAAAACCAATTATCTATGGAGAAAGCTCATGTTTTCAGCAAGTTCATGTTTTGTATGGGTAATAATTATTTGGACTCTACATATAAACGTCGTAATATTTGTCACTCGTCACGCCAAAACACAGCAATAGATTTTAACAAATTTTAGAACAGGAATAGCGAGATATCTAAAAATAGTTATAGCATACTTTTTTACTCAGCTGCGGTAAAAAGGAGGGTGACGCGGACGAAATTGCAGATACCTTCTAATCTATACTGTAATAAAATTCTAAAATTGTATTGAAAATCAATCTGTTGGCAAAAAATTCTTTGTCCTGAGATCACGCCGAAACGGATGGACGGATTTCAACCAATTTTTGTACTTACAAGGATAGCTATACATCCAAAGATGGTTATAGGATACTGTATACCCAACTACGCTAAAGAAAAAAGTTATACGCTGACGAAATTGCAGGCACCTTCTAATATCTATATAAAATTAAAGACCCATAATGATATATTGCTATCTCACGTTATGTATTTAAAGGCGAAAGTAGTTTGTCTAGTTAATAACGTTTTTAGACCCCTAGGTATATGTGATAATATAGACGATAATGTAATTAAGTTTTCTGTTTCTGTTAAATCGCCTGCTTCCGTTATGACTTTTAAAGCATCATAAATTACTTTTTTTATAATAATGGTGTAAGGATTTACATTTTTGATTATTAATTTCTCTTTTTTTTTCAGACCGCTGCCGCTGACAATTTGACAACTATTGATTGATGAGCCATATGATAAATAATCAAATCAAAGGCGTCACAAGCTTTTTATAATATGTAGGTAGCTATGTTTTTTATTAATAATTTGTATACAATACAATACAAATCCACTTTATTGTATACCTCAAATACACAAGGATGCAAAACATGAGAGATAATAGTCAAATAATAAACAGAGGTAAACAACAGGCGGTCTTATCGCTAAATAGCGATTGTATGTTAGATTGTAGGGTATAGAGGCCTTTGATGCCTGATACAAATAGATTTGATTTGATATATCAACTGAAAAGTACTAAAAGTCTTGTAAAATTAGCTGATGTGTATCAAGTTATAATATATACGAGTATCATCGTCAGCCTTAAAGAAAAAGGATTAATGTTTTTTTATTTGTATCTGACTGCTTCTCGTTTAGGTATTATCATCTATCGCATTTATCAATGGTATTACAAACTCTTAAATTGGCTATATCATACTTTAAGACCTTATAAATACGACTTTGTCTCGAATAGGCTGAGTAATTACGTTTTCAACCCCCATAACTCCGCCATTATTAATTATAAAAAAATTATCGACTATAAATTTTATACACTTATCGAACCTACTCACAAAATTTCATGAGAAATGGTTGAGAAATGCCACCTGTGGGCGAGAACTGCCGGAAATCTGGACAACTGGACATTCAAACATCCGGACATACGAAAGAAATGGTACCGTATCTCAACTCCGAAACAGTGTTTGTCCAAATTATCATTAATTGTCCGATAGTAATTTTTTTCCTGAAACGCGTAATATTTACAGGATTTTATAAATATTGTTTTAAAGAACCCATTAGGTTAGGTTAGGTTTGTTTTACGATACTTCTGCTTTAAGTCTTGAAAAAAAAAATATTTCGGACAAATGAAAATTTAGCGAAACATTCCAGATGGGGAAAAAAAATTAGTGTTTCAGATAGGTAATCGAAAGAAATTTTGCCAAGCTGAAACGGAGACGCTTTGCTCACTAGGTCAATTCGGGTGTCTTGGAAATGTTTCCTGATCAGCAGAGGCAGGGGTCCCCCTACTCGGCAGGTCATTGGTGCAGTGGACTAAGGCGGTGGCGATGCGTCCGCCCGCGGGCGCCGCGCCAACTGCTAATGCATAGAATGAAGCCTAGGCTAGCTTCAGAGGGAACTGCCGGGTATAGTTAATCTATTAATCATTTATTTTAGATCTAATTTATATATCGAATAAACTAGACTGTTTATGCGTGATAAAAGCACCAGCGCCCAGGGGGCATTGGCGTATCTAAGATTATTTTTCAGACGGGGCCTGGGGGGCCTGATCATGGCCTACGAGATGAAGCCATCATGAAGCCTTGAATTTCTATCGGTAACCCAAAATCCTGGGGTGGGCACTAGACCATACTGGGGTGGGCACGGACCACCCGGCCACCCCCCTAAATACGCCTATGCCAGGGGGCCTATAATGGTTGCGTTTATCACGTGATAAATAAGGGAGAAAACATCTGTCACTCACACTCGCATTTTGTCAAAACGTGACGGATGCTTTGTCACTTATTTATCGCGTGACCAAAGCAATCATAATAGGCCCGCAGAACCCTAAAAAAATCCCCGATGATTTGAGAACACTTCCCCTTTTTTGAAGTCGGGTAAAAAGAATAGGTGAGCATCTGTTCTTAGCATAGCCTGTGCGCTAGGTGCTATCCTGATCACGCGCCTGCCAGTAAAAGTACTTTCGTTCGGGGTCGCATCGCCATTCACGAGCTATCGCCGTCGTCCATCACTGCAAAATCGCTGCTATATCGCCAGTTTAGAGCGGAATAACAATGCTTTCGAGTTAAGCCTTTAACTATTTTAAGATTCCCGAAGATTGCAGTACTTGGATGAATTGAGAAAATGTGGCCCTGATGAATGCTTGACGTTTTATATAATGTCACAAATCTATTTTGGTTTGATATACCATTGCTTTGTATAATGTAACAAGAGATGTAACCAGTTAGGTGCTAAACAGCTATAAACCCTTCAAATCACTTCTTGTTTGCTTGATTAGGTTTGTAAGGTTTAGTTTAGGTACCTTGCGTCCTTCAGAGCGAAAATAGAAGCCCCGCGAAGCTGGGATTCATCGACTGGCTTCCTTTATTTAACACTAGCTTTTGCCCGCGACTACGTCCGCGTGGAACTTGGAAGTATGGAAGCAACCTCGTACAACACGATAGATATCCACCTAATCACCTTAATTATTAAAAGCGCCTAAACAAATGTAAGAGCAATTGTGCTTTTGGTCTAATCATTACATTTCCTACAGGGTCATCAATGTCATCATGAATTACTTACTCACTTTTCAATCTTTTTAGGGATAATTTCCAGGATGAAAACTATCCTATGTCCTTCGTCGGATCTTAAACTATCTCCATGCCAAATTTCATCAAAATCGATTCAGCGGTTTAAGCGTGAAGAGGTAACAGACAGACACACTTTCGCATTTATAATATTAGTATGGATTAGTATGGATATGGATTATAACAGTGGGGTAAGTGCTCCAGTGAATGACACTTAAGGAAATTATCAACTTTAAAAAAATATTTTTGGCAGATAGCAATAATTAAATTTAAGTATTACTGTTCCTATAGCGTAAACAACTATTCTAGTTTTCTAAAATCATTTTTATTTTGCAGTAGTGGTGCACAGTCTTAAATTATAGCAAGCTGTAGGGGATAAAATGGAAAATCACCAGTGAATGAACATAAAGTTCTAGTAAATGAACAAATGAAACCAATGAATGAACTACCCTTAAAGTCATGCTTTATTTTGTTAAAAAAGATACAAAATGTAGGTACTTGTTTAAAAAATATTTCGTAGAGGTATTAGGTAGGACATCAAATGAAATCAATAAACTAATTTTCTAAAACAAGAAAAATACAAAAATAAATATCGTAGTTCATTCACTGGTTTTTGAAAACCAATTAATGAACTAACTGTCATTGCGGTAGTTCATTCACTGGAAAACGCAGACCAGTGAATAAACTGTTTATTTGTATAAAATTGAATATTTAAAGTTTTGTTCGAACACTGGCTGTTTGTCAGATAATACATTTCTATCAAAATCATAGAAAACCAAATCTTATAACTACTAACAAAACGTCAGATATTGGACAAACAATAAATCACGCGATTCCAGTGAATGAACCCCCCGGTTCGTTCATTGGATTTAAGCCATTTTGGTTTCTAGTTATAGAACACTGGATTAAAAGCCACTTTTTGAATATAAATCACATTAACCTACACATTAATAGCACTAACAACACCTTACGGCTTAAAAAAAACACGCACTGTTCATGGCAGATGCACAGGACACACGTAGTGACACATTAAACACAACATAGCTTACCTTAATCCTTATTACACCTCCATATAAACAAAAAACAGCAGCCGCATGCCCACTTTACACCGTCCCCATTTTGACACTGATGCGTATGAGTTGATGTAACTGCTACCAGAACTTGTCAAATAATGTTGCTAACCGAAAAAAAATTATCACGCGTGGTAGTAAGGTACAGAAATCTTATTTTACGAAAAAAACATGCATTTTGTTCGTTCACTGGATTTGTTCATTCACTGGAGCACTTACCCTATACCAATTTATAATTGGTGTATAACAAATTATAACAATAAACTATTCTATCAAACGTTACATTATATTAAATGATTTAATGTCAGTGTATTGTTGCTAAATTATATAAAACAATTTGTTCGGGGTCGCATCGACATTCACGAGTTATCGCCGTTGTCCATCACTGCAAAATCGCTGCTAGTTTAGAGCGGAATAACAATGGCTTTCAAGTTATACATTAAACTATTTTAAGATTGCCAATAATTTACATGTTAGAGGTAAGTAAAATTGCAGGCACTTGGATGAATTAAGAAAATGTAGCTGTAACGGAGACTATCTCCTACTTCCTAAAAAAGGAAGAGGCATAGGGTAGCTGAATAAATTAGAATTTAACCATAGATACAATTAAACAAAAATTTTATTAGAATTGTTAGGTAGTGTCACGGAGTATAGTGTGGTATATATTCCCAAAAGTATACCTACAGCTACACCTTCAATCATCGCTATTCATAAGCCTGACATCCATCACTGCTGTAAAATCGCAGCTTTTTCGCCAGTTTACAGCGGAATTACAATGTTTTCGAGTTAGCTACTTGTAAGCCTTTAAGTTTTTTCTCTTCTCTCTTAATTTTTAAGGTTTCTTACAGAGCTTAGATAATTATCTTAACCCTTAACTTAACCCGTCGTCTGTGCTTTTTGCATTTTTTTAACTGACTTGAATTCACGATTATTTGTCATCTATTATCACCTCAACACCGCGTCGGAAAGGGGATCCTCTTCTCTTATAGAAAAACGCTTCACTGAAGGTTCATTGCATACAAATTTCATTTCATAGACAAACATTTCCTCGGAAGTCGTACATTTTTCAGAAAACTTGAAAATGTCAACCGATAGAGTAGGTTAGGTTAGGTTTGTGTTATAACATTCCAAAATAGCTTAATGGTTTCAGAAATAAATTAATATCGATGAAATGAAATTTCTACGAGAAAAAATCGACTAATCAAAGGTAGATATTATGCCTATTCCTAGTTAAATGCTCTTGCTGAATGCCCTAGCTAGTGAGTTAGTGAGTCAGTGATCCGAGACTTTCTATACTGGGCCATAATTTATCTTGACTTTGCCATAGACTGTAATTCACTAAGACTATGAATGAAATGACATGAAAAAATTCAAAATGTTTATTCAGTTACACATTTTAGGGTTTACAAGAATAAGGCTGGAATCTCCTAGTGTCGGGAGACGCCGCTCTTCCATTATTGCTTATAGGTATAACATTAGCCTAAACAAAAATATATAAATGTATACCAAAACTTAATAACAATTCTAAACTAAAACATAGAAATTAGCGACAAAATATTGGCATTTTGTATTCATAGTTTGTGATTCTGGTAGGTGTGTGTGAGTATGTAAATGCTTATGTGAAGTCATATTCCGTTAACTTTTTTTGAACTGTATCAGAGCTTGTTAGACTACACTACCAGTGAGTCGGACTCAATGTGTGGGAGTACAGACCCACTAACTGTAATGTCTCCACACCACAGGAGACACTAGGCGCATGGACTGCGTTGTGAATAGACTGAGCCGGGTCGGTCTGACATAGACGAAAGGAGAGGCCATAAACCCAGAATAGCGTTTCGACCTTTCTGAAAATACTACCGATATTCAGAGAAAGCTTTTTGATACTTTATTAGATGGCACTAGTGTGTTAAGGGAAAGTCTAAGGTCTATACGAAAATATGAGACAAGCCAGCACCGTCTACATCAGGTTGGTTAGGTGTTACTACCAGTGAGTCGATTTTGCGTGGAAATAATACAAACCCGGGAACATTTCTGCGCGACAGGGTGAGTAGTGTTGGTGTAACACCACTTTATATAAGCATTGTCAGTCTTTTTAAATAATTGATCCATGGCTCAATAAAACATAAATTATCGATATCCGGACAGATTGCTTGTAATTCGCTGATCGTATCTTCGATAATTATTTATACGTTTGTAAAGACGTGGGATGAATGTGGAATGGAATGCATTAATTATGCGCTACGAGATGTCCGAACTTAGCACGCGAAGGAAAAATCATAACCAATTTTTTTTATTGGAGTCGGATAGGAAGTATTCTATGAGTTGTAATTCTAACCAAATGTGGATGTCCAGCTATTCCCTGAACCAATAATGGATACAATCCTTTACCAGAATCTGACGATGCATTCATAGCACACTAATCCATACTAATATTATAAATGCGAAAGTGTGTCTGTCTGTCTGTTACCTCTTCACACTTAAACCGCTGAACCGACTTAGATGAATTTTGGTATGGATATAGTTTGAGACCCGGGAAAGGACATAGGATACTTTTCATCCCGAATAAATTTAGTGTTCCGGTGGGATGAGCGGGTAACACCGTGGGGCACAGCTAGTAATATTATAAATGCGAAAGTGTGTCTGTCTGTCTGTCTGTCTGTTACCTCTTCACACTTAAACCGCTGAACCGACTTAGATGTATGGAGATAGTTTGAGACCCGGGAAAGGACATAGGATGTACGTCGGGCACTACAGTCACTCGATACCCGAAAAGCCAGTGGTCCTGACGGTATCCCGGCGATTGTACTCAAAAACTGCGCAGCGGAGTTGTCTCCGGTATTGACGCGCCTCTATAATCTCTCGTACTCGTCCGGTAGTATTCCGGAAGCGTGGAGAGAAGCTAACGTGCAGCCAGTCCCCAAAAAAGGAGACCGTTCTGAACCATCTAATTACCGTCCCATTGCCGTAACCTCAGTGTTGTGCAAAGTCATGGAGCGGATCATCAACGACCAACTGATCCGATACCTTGAAGATCACTCCCTAATTAATGATCGTCAGTATGGCTTCAGACCGAAACGATCAACGGGCGATCTTCTAGCGTATGTGACACACCTCTGGGGGGAGGCTATTGATAAACACGGCGAGGCTTTGGCTATCAGCCTGGACATTGCCAAAGCTTTCGATCGGGTCTGGCATAAAGCACTTCTTTCCAAGCTTCCTGCCTACGGTCTGCCCATCCAACTGTGTAAATGGATTGCTGACTTCCTGCATGAGCGTAGAATCCGCGTCCTCGTCGAAGGGTGCGCTTCGCGGTTCATGACAGTGAATGCTGGCGTCCCACAGGGCTCTGTTTTATCACCCACCCTCTTTCTTCTGCATATCAATGATATGCTACCATTAGGGAACATACATTGCTATGCAGATGATAGTACGGTCCATGGTCGATATATTGGCCGGCCGGGAGCTTGTAGGGCAGAAATCGGCGCGAAACGTGAGAATCTTGTCGTTGAACTGGACCAGGTTCTGGACCTCATTAGCAAATGGGGATCTGTTAACCTGGTTGAGTTCAACGCCAAGAAAACCCAGGTGTGTGCGTTCACTACCAAGACGTCTTCGTTTCTCCCTACTCCTAGTCTCCAGAGCACTCCTCTTGGTTTGCGTGATAGCCTGAATATGCTAGGCATGGACATCCGCTGCAATCTTAACCAAAACGAATACATCGAGTCACTGATTACCACAGCTTCCAAAAAACTGGGGATCCTGAACAAGGTGCGACGGTTCTTCACGCCGGAACAGCTCTGTCTTCTTTATAAGACTCAAGTTCGGTCGTGCGTTGAGTACTGCTCGCATCTTTGGGATGGCTCTGCCCAATATCTACTCGATGCTCTTGACAGATTGCAGCGTCGGGCGGTCCGCATCATAGGTGACGAGAAAAGTACCAGATTCCTCGAACCCCTTCAATTACGTAGGGACATTGGGTCGCTGAGCGTTTTCTATCGCCTATACCATGGCGAGTGTTCTGAAGAGTTATTTTCTCTTATCCCACCCTCCCCTTTCCGTCATAGAACCACACGTGCCAGCTTGCGATGTCATCGCCTCACCGTGGAGAATATTCCCACCCGTACCAAGAAGTTTGGCAATTCCTTCATCTGCCGAACTATTAAAGTATGGAACTCCTTGCCGGCTCATGTGTTTCCTCCTTCTTATAACTTGGGACCCTTCAAACGAAGCGTGAAGAAGCATCTCTCGGGCCAGCATGGCAGTGTCAACTGACTTGGCACCGTTGGTTTCTCGTCAGTTGCCATTGCGACTTGGGCTCCCCTTTTTGCTTACCATCAGGCGAAGGGGAGCCACTATGTTGTGCCGTTATAAAAAAAAAAAAAAAAAAAAAAAGGATACTTTTCATCCCGAATAAATTTAGTGTTCCCGTGGGATGAGCGGGTAACACCGCGGGGCACAGCTAGTATTTAATATTATAAAGGAAAAGTTTGTGAGTGTGTTTATACTTATATATACGTTTGTTACTTCTTCACGCTCAAACGGCTGGACCAATTTTGATAAATTTTGATATGAAGGTAGCTGACACCCTGGATTAACACATAGGCTACTTTTTAAATGATAGTGTTCTCGTGGGATGAGAGGGTAAACCCGCGCAACGCATCTAGTGAAAAATAAAAACATACCAGTTGTGATCAGTGAATATAGTTTTGGCTCGCTCTTATAATGTTGAAGATTTGAACCTCTCGGATTTAACCCACAACGCGGAGCATAAAAAATATATATTTTTTAATTATTTATTACTGTAACAAATAGTAAGTACAATATTACAAATGGCCGGCGTCTCCTTGTAAGTTATTAAATAACTTGTGCCAGGAGTCCACCGCTCTTCCGTGTATACAAGTTAAGAAGTACTAGCATAAGAGGTCTCGGACCGCCCTTTACACTGTAATATTCTTGTTTTTAATCGCCATCATCACGATCGTCATCATATCAGCAGAAAGAAACGAACTGCTAGATAAAGGACTCCCCCAAGGTTTTCCCACAACGACCGGCCGGCCGACCTCATACGACGGCTTCTCGTGATTCTAACCAGATCGTCGGTCAACCCCGGACTGGTTGCGTGTTCCGGAAAGTGGTCATCACTTAAGAACTCTTTTGTCCCAAAGGTCATCGGTTCTATGAGCAATGTGCCCCGCCCACTGCCACTTAACTCCAGCTGTGACTGGAAAAACAACACAATCCGTCTTCCAGCAATAGCAATCAAGTTCACGTCAAAGCTTTGTAGCCCTAGTGAAGAAAATACTAGATTCCATAGTTACGCTACGGACTTAATACCTTTTTAAGTGACTGGAGTCTATATGCTGCATTCATTTTAACCTTATTGAACCAAAGCTTAGTGATAAGGCGCGATGCTTTTTTGAATCTTTTAAACTTTTCCCGCTGGATAAAAAAAATATTCAGATGGGATTTTTTACCGCCAAAAACAAAATCTTTAATCAGTTAAATTTTTCAGTTTCCGTCACCCTAGGCCGTAAGTGGGATATCCTGCTTCTGGGGAGAATATCTAATTTCCTGGCCAAAGCAAGACGTAAAAATTTAGACAAACCTCGGATGGTAATGCGTAAAGCCCTAGATCGCCTATTTCCCCTTCGGTTCGGGCCACAAATACCTGCGATCTGTGGCATTCACGAATTCACCGCCCTAAGTATGCAAGCGCTTATGTAGCCCTTATACCTACAACTTAAATTTAACTGTATAAGCGCTTATGAAGACTATATGCTTCTTGGACCAAAGCTAAGATCGCAAATCCGCTGTCGAATAAGGACTGATCCAGCCTCAGCCAATCACCGCTTCCGGCCGCTTTCGTTTCCAAACGCGTCATTTCCACATTTCCCAGCCCAATCAGGTTGTGTAACGATTTTCCTGGTTCACATTCTTACTTAGTACTTTAGCTACTGAAGGGTATTAGAGGTACTAAGGTAATGAGGCTCGTAAGAAAGCTTAAAGTTAGTCTATCGACAATTCGAGCAATTTTATAACTACCTTTTTTATATAAAGGGACAATCTTACACAAATCGACCTACTCGTAGTCCCAAACTAAACAAAGCTTGAAATATAACTTTTTGGTCCCTTTACAGCAATGAACTGACTGCGGTTAACTAAAAAAAAATATGACTCGTCTTCCGCGGACAAAGATGCGAACACCGTCTAGTAACTGATAAACCTGCAAGTTGATCTCCAGGAAATCACTTCATAACTTCTAAGTAATATAAGACACAACTCGAAACCTATCTTTACTCCATGATTACCAAGTTATTGGAAAGTAGTTCTCACCGACAAGCGATAAAGTTCTTAACGATCGTAAGTTCGTAAGTAATACAATGAAAAGCGGCAAGTATAATCGTAAATTACAGATCATAGACTTCAGACAACTTGTAACTAGGGTTGTCCCACGACAAAAAACAGTACCCTTACTAGGGTGTTGCTTATATGGCGAAAAAAGGAAAAAAACTGAAATCTTAAAGTCTTACCCCCCCATTTTGTTCTACGACCCCTATTAACGAATGCTAGTTTTTTTGCTTTTTTTTTTAAACCAATTTTAGGGGTGGCTACCAGCTGTCAAAGTTTTGGAAAAACAATACAAACATGTTCAAATAAACTAATATAATTTACATACATTCTCATTAAAATTAATTAAAATTATGATAATTAAGTAAAAGAAAATTAAAATTTCAATTTTTATGACACTAAAGTAGATTTTTTCGCATTAGGGTGCAGTGCACTCTAAACTCGACCGATTGCTTATCTTAACGCGGCCTGCCGGGGGGCGAGGGGTGTGTATCGATCAAGGGGGATTCCCAAGCAATCGACAAACGGTATAGAAGTAAAATAAATATAATTAATAGTGACTGCCAATCTTGTCATATTGACACCTAAATTATGCTTTTTCCAAAACTTTATCAAGCGGTAGCGACCTCTAAAATTGATTTAAGAAAAAAAAAAAAACTGGCATCCGTTAATCAGGGTACTAGAACATAATGGCGGGGTGAGACAGTGACTTTTTGAAAGTTAATTTTTAAGCAACACCCTAACCCTTACCGCTAGCGACAGCATAAAAATGATTTGTTTGGAGTACAGCGCCTCTAGGCAGTCTAGGCGGTTACTTGTAGAACTACAATTCTCCATATAAATGCTTTACGCAGTCGCTAGCGAGTACTGACACTGTAAACTGATAAAGCCAGACACCATACATTTCAAAATGAAAGCCCTTCCAATGTATAAAGTATAGACGTAATTTAAACAAAATTTGACGATGCTCCGATTATTAAGGACACTAATTAAGTCATTTAATGCAATACCTAGTTGAAAAAAAAGCTGAACCTAATCTCCTTTGGTAGTGGGTTAGTCTTTATACACTAAGTTGATCTGGCATGTATTTATACCTTTATTTTTAATTAATATAAAAAATATACAGTTTCTACAAATATGTAACTTTGATATAAGTAAAAACATTTTATCTTCAGCAAACTTTTGACAACGGTAACTGTGAAGTTATCGAAACATCAGGAAGGCTCAACTAATAAATATACGGTATATAATCCGTTTAAATGGTATTATGTTAATTTTTACTATACTTTATAAATCTCATGCAAACATTAGGAAATGTCGATTCAATAGCCTACACAAAAAGTCTAACACACATACCTATATCCATTAGACTTTTGGTTATGCCTATCTTCTAGGGAAAATAGAACAAGCAATAAAATTGTAATGTGACAACCCTAGATGTAACTAAATAATCCAGGAAGGCGGAAGCGGTAGCGGATGCGGTAGCGGGGAGAATAACCCGCCGCGTTTTCTCCTTTCGCTGAACTCGGCTGAACCCAGGAGAGATCGATTCCGCTGCTCATTAAATCTAGGCTCAACTCATATGGCACTATTCGATTAGGCTGCGACGATGTGCGAGGATGTTACCAAGGGTTGTGTTTAGAATCAATGGAATAACTTCATTTACACATCCTCACTCAGGCTTCGACGCGCACAGCCACACAGAGGGCACATGCCCGGAGGAGTGGGTGATCGAGCGACACACCTACCACGCCATGGTCATGCTTTCCAGGGCATACAACTTCCAGTGGAGCCGGTACTTGTGCGTCATGTGTAGCGAGGCTTGTGCGAGCGAGGGATGTGTTTTTGTTAATTAACCAACCAATGGAGAAACAATATTTCCAATGCACACTTTTTTGAAAAACTCTCCGAAACAAATTTACCGTGGCTAAATTCCACGTTATGACGTGTTTGAATTGAAGTCACTATACATACATAATTATATGTCTACTTAACCTATGATGAATGTCACTTGCTGCGTGTCGTAACAATATCCTCTTTCTGGAATAAAAATCAATCTGTCTTAGATAAAGTGAATCTGTCAATCTGTCTTGTATAGAGTCTGATTATTTTGAATTGAAATTTATAAATTTAGAACAAAAAACGTTGTCAAGAAAACACTAACGTGAGATATATCAGATTTCTAATTTGCACCCAGTTCTAGTATCTCTGTTTGGCCCTATGGTTGACTGGTCGAGAATGCCATTTGGCATTAAGTCCGCCATTTGTACTGACTTGTTTTGTGCAATAAAGTTTAAATAAATAAATAAATAACGTGCATGACCCACTCACCTGTGACTCAAACTCTGAAAAAAAAAAGAAGAAAAATACGGCCTCAGAGGATATTTTAAATAACTCATACTTACGAATTTAGCGCGGCCAACGAACCTTACGCATCAAACCCAAATACAATAAAAAAAACAGTCACGTGCGAGTTGGATTCGCGCACTGAGGGTTCCGTACAAATTATCAAAGCACTACATATTGCTGTAACGAAAAGATAAACTGTACTGATTGACAAACCTTAACTTTGCCGTCCGAAACTTGTTGTATATAATAATAATATTTATGTAATTATTTTTGTAAGAATATTTTTTCCTGTGTTATGGATGTTATCTATACATGTATTTGTATATTATGTAGGTATATCTAGTACAAGACGACGATGTCATCATCATCATCATCTCAGCCATAGGACGTCCACTGCTGAACATAGGCCTCCCCTTTGGACTTCCATATATACCGGTTGGAAGCGACCTGCATCCAGCAGGACCGCCGGCTCAGTAGGCAGGTGTCTGCAAACTGCGCCAACCGCGTCGTCAATTTCATGATTCTATTAGCTCAACGGGAAGTACGTATACTCGGTAGGTATAGGTTTTGAATCTCTTGCTAAGAAGAAGAGTCTGATTGTTTTACTACTCCAACGGACGGCAGATCTGAGTATTCAATATTAATTTCAGCTTGATACCTCTACGGGTCCTGAGAAAAAGTTCTTGAGAGACAGATGCACGACAAAGTTCAGTTTTTGCCGATTGAGTCATGGAACCCTAAAATCACAACAGAACGCAAAATCTTCTACAAACAATAGTCTTCCTTCATTTGCATCTACTGACACCGTTTCTAGAAAACTTATCTGTTAAATCCTTTGAAAAAGTGGCTGGCTCTTAACCCATTGACATAGAATACGTTGTTGCATATTCGTTTGCAAACTGTTTAGGTAGAAACATATCATTCTTTTGTTGAGCTGACACAGTTGATTTCGGCAATATTCCGTTCAAAAACAGCCTAAACGACATCGGTTTCTAGAGCACAAATACCTTTTTACACCTAAAACATGGCTTCAGGCTTATTAGCATCACAAAAGTGCAAATTAGCACTTGTTAAAAGCGATTCAGGAAAAACATGCCAAAAGTGTGCCGTTGTACCGATGAACTGTGGACATTCATAAAGAGATTTAGGGCATATTTGTTTCCTCATGTTTTTTTGGTTATTCAATGTGGTTCTTTATGGATTTTATTAGTCATATAAGCAGCCACCCACTGCTGCATTTTTTTATTGTCGCACAAGTAACATTTTCGGCGTGTTTTAATTGGCGCGCATTCAATGTTTTAATTTAATATCTTTATCGATTCTGTTGAAAATGTTTATATTTTCCTGGGGGCCTATGATGGTTGCGTTTATCACGTGATAAATAAGTGACAAAGCATCTGTCACTCACACTCACATTTTGTCAAAACGTGACGGGTGCTTTATCACTTATTTATCGCGTGATAAGAGCAAACGAATATAATTATAAAGCCCTGATTTATGAAATTGTGACATTTCCCTGTAGAATCGCAGATATAAGATGTACTTGGATGGGCCATATTTGAAAATGTGCGTCTGCCGGAGTCCTTTAAAGTGCAATTTTAATTCCCAAACTTTTAAGATTGTATAAATTTTGTAAAAAAAAAAAAAGAACACTGACTTGGATTGAGAATTTCCCAATAACTTTTTTTGAGCCCGCTATTCAAGAGACGGTAATAATTAAATCTGGGGATTGAATTAAGCTACAGTTTGCGCCATCTTAGGAGGCGGGCGGTAAACATGTACCTAAGCGGTAGCGGGTCCCTTGCGCGCGCGGTCAGAAAACAAATTTGACAAATTTTATCATGTCATGTGCTTTATTTCTAAATTACAGTCAATATGCCTTTGATAGTTGCGCGTGCGTGTAATCACACATCTTAGGGTATGGATAATGCGCTTTTAAGTATTTAAAAACATTCATATGTTCGCAGTGGGCGCTCTATAGTAGCATATAATTATGGAATCAAAGTTTAGGTGTGATTAACATAGCTCAGTTGGGAGAGCACTACGCCGGAAAAGTAGGGTCGTAGAATACGAGTCCAGTGGATCACTTACATTTTTCTTTCATAATGTGTCAATATTTATACCTATATTTATTGCTGCCTGCGCATGAGCACCGAGAGGTCTTAATTATACAAATATCTTTTAATCTTAGGTTTACTTTTTAGTGTTTTACAACCATCCATAATTGTGTTTTTCATTTTGACCTATCATTCAGTACTTGTAATTGAAAGTAATACTGTCTACGTGACTTCAGCACTGCCTATACTTACGATATTTGTGTCTTATTTGGAACTGATGACACGAACACGACCAATATAACCCCAATGACTGCAACCTTCAAAACCAATGCATCATTAGTGAATTTCCATAAGGATAAAACAAGCGTAACGCAGGGCGCCAATTCAAGTGTAGAATTTGTACCTATGTACCTCTTTCTCTCTGGAGTCGGTCCCTCATGTCTGAGGATCGTGGTCAGCTTCAGGGTTGCATCTGGCGCGGATGATTTGCCTCCACCAGTTTCTGTCCAGCGCGTCTCTTACAACCGAGTAGAGTTTAGAGGTCGATGAGTCTTTTACTTGATCAGTCCATCTTGTTGGTGAACGACCGCGCGTATTACGCGATCTTTTACCTTGGGTGTTCCCAACCACGATCAGTTTAGAGATGTGTAGCTCGCGATTGAGTGATTCAAACGAGCTATATCATTTGGTTTAGCTCACTAGCTCTTTCGCTCACTAACGATTCAAGTGGCTCAGTATATCATCTCAGTATTACTCGCTCCCTCTCGCTCATGAAATGAATGTTGCCATGCTGCCGTGAATCTAATTCATCGACATCTCTAGTTCTCTGCTCACTCGTGAACGATATAGTCTAAAGATCTACTGAGCTAAATGAGCTAAATGAGTGATACATATCTCGGTGAGCTAAAGACACATATCACTCTTTTCACTTTAGTGACACATTCTGCGCATCTCTAGATCAGTTAACCTATGTACCTACTTACAGAATAAAGTTCATGATTTTGTTATCATTTTTATTTAAGACAAGTGGTCGCCAACATTTGAGTACCCTGCATAGCCTGAAAAGGGTGTTGTTATTTCTACTAGAAGGAACCCGCAACTTCATCGACGTATTTTTCTTCTTTACCGTAGTCGGGTCAAAAGTATCCTGTAGCCATCTTTGGATGTCCAGCTATTCCTATACCCAGCTATTAGTTAAAATCCGTCCAGCCGTTTTGGCGTGGTGCGAGGGCAAAGAGTGTAGCATAGTTAGCGACCTGGGTGAGCGTTCATCTCTGAAGACAATCAAAATCATTATTTCGTTTTTAGAATCAGGTATCGAATTCGAAAAGATGTTTGGCTTGCTTCTCTAGAAAGTGCACGGTCTACAGTACCTTAGACTACGAGAATGACATCGTGTCTTCCTTTCCTAGGGTCACTGTTTTAATCTGACTCCGCATGAAGCATTTTATCTAATTTTACTTTACCTTCTTTGTCGTTTTACTCTTGTCAAAGTCTTGGCTGTCATTTCTTGTGACAAGTTTAACTACATGGCACCATTTTTCTCTCACAGCTGCGCGTCTGATCCTCTCGTGCAGAGGGCAGTTTGTGGACAAATTATTTGGTCAGTCCACCTCATGGGAGACCTACCGCGAGGTCTACTACCGTCTACTTTGCCCTGAACCACCAGACGCTCAATGGATAAAGCTCCACGTCTTGTCACTATGGAAGACCGGCGTTGTTTTATGTTCAGCCCTTGAAGAATGGACTGGTTAATGCAAAATTCTGATGATATGCAAAGCATTATTCAGTATGCTGTTATTGTTTAAATATAAATTATGGGATGTTGTGAGTGTCACGTCTGATCTTTGTCGGGAAAACCCACACACGGATAGCCAATAAAGCTAACAAATTCAATGTTTTTGCGTTACATAGCTACTTTCTTATTTCTTATGATAATACGCGTACTCGTCCGACCGTAGACAATTGAGCTCAATAGCTTCCTGTCAAGCGTACACGCACAATGGATCATTCAAGAATCAGCCGGACAAAAAGAAAAAAAAGGAAAAAATCTGACCAACTGCGCGCAAAGGGTTGCAATCCCGTAGGGATTATCTCTTCCAGAACATAGCGCCGCCATTTTTAAATCACGTCTTCTAAAGATTGCATCTCACTCAACTATGTCACTTTAGATGAAATCATGATGAACGGGGATTAAAGCTGATATTTGAAGTAGCGTACATTGGACATCAGGATAGTATCTAAAAAGTAGTTTTTTCTGCGGGATTTTAAGAGTTCTTCGACACAATTGTTGCAATTTACGACATAAATCTTCGTTTATGAGATTGACAAACAATTGATGGCTCATATTTTATGCGTTTGGTTGACAACTTCTTTTGAATTTTACGTGCATAGTTTTTTTTAGAGTTGGGCATATTAGGTGTATTTCAATTTATCTGAAGCAGTTATGCGAAATAATAGCGTTTTACATCAGGGAATTCATTATTTGGTTAGCTCACAGAATTAGTAAAAGGAGCGCAAAGCCAAACTAGGAAACTCTTAGAAAACCCACAAACAGGTTAATAAAAGCTTGAAAAGAAAAGGTTAAAATATGGAAGTATTATTTTATTGTCAATTTTAACTTTACTGACCAAAAGTATAATATTATTATTGTTTACCTACATGTAGTTATTGTGTATTTATGAAAAAAACTTTTGTAAATATGAAAGTGTGCTTGTAGCGATGTGGTATAATTATATTTTTCAGAGATACATCTTGGCTTGAAAATCTAGATAATTATGTTTACCTACCTACTTCGTATTTGTAAGACGTTTGAAGCATACACGCCTCAACCTTAAATCAGGCGGCATCAAAGATTTCTATTCTGAACCAACATTCTCGCCTATTGTATGAGTAATTTGCGAAAATAGCATTGTATTTTCGTTTATTTAGCTACTTACATACATATTTTTAAGTTTTAGAGTATATTTGGGAACATTATAATGTCCAAAGTATTTTCATAGTCATCTTATAATGTAATATTATTTATGTAAGCCTTTTATGACCTTAGAATATGGTATTATATTTATTTATATGTATTATGTTATATCCTGTTTACAAAACTGAATACACAGTAAATGTACTTTTTAATTACTATTGATATTTGAAAAAATATCAAGATGAATATATTTTACTTTTTACGTACCTAAGCAGAATTAACTAAATTATAATTTTATAACCTTATTATATTTCAGTACGTCAACCCAAAAGCAAACCCGACACGTGACCCATTATCAAGTGATCGAGACGCCTTTTAAACATAAAATATACAACATACTCAACATAATAACCAGAATAAATTCAAAGACCACTGACATTTTGTAAATTTGCTCTAAAAATACGTCAATTTTATAATTTGAAATGAAATTTAAACAGCGAGAGAGCTCCTTAGTAAAACACGCGCATACGCACGTGAATTGGTGTAATCTGCGTAATCGTTTAACCAAATACTGCTAAAGACCACTCGAGATGGTCCCTAATCCTACCCAAGAGAGTCAAAGCTATTGAGCATTCGTCCAATTTTGCACCAGTAGCCTATTATTGAATAAGATGACAATCTTCTTGTCTAATTCTGCGGAAGTAATGGTGTAAATTGTGTCTAAATTTGGGTGGTATTTTGTCTGTTTTTTGCTGAGGGTGGACTCGGTGTGCGGTAGGCATGTATGGGCGATCGGTAATAGCCACTTATTTGGAATTTCGTTGATGAAAGAGGAAGGAAAGAGTGTCTAGTAGTTGTATTTATTTAATTATGAACTGATTTTGTGACATTATTTACACATTAGGTTACTTTCGCTGTCATTTTAGTTGATATACCTCTTGTAGATTATAAGGAATATTTTATAGAGTAATAAATAATAAAATAATACATGCAAGTTAAGAGCCTCTAATGAAATGGAGGTAAATCACTTCTATGACATTAAATTAAAAAAAAAAACTGAATCTTCCTACACTCAGATTACGCTTGTTCAATGACTATGTTTTTAATAAATATCATATTATTAAGGAAATGTTAAATGACACTGTTTTAAAATTAACGTCGTATTATAGCCGCAATGAACTTAAATTTTCATTATTCACAGGCTTATCTTAATGTTTCTAATATAACAACGGTCTAAAATATCACTCACTCTACTATCATATCTACTTTATCGATGTGCTAAGTACCTAACCCTTAAATAACACCTTGTCAATGACACCTAAATGCAGCTTCATTAAATATTATGCTCAAATAATAATGGATAAACTTTCCACACACCATGACTCACTATATTAGCAAACGATTACCCAAAAACGGCATATCATCATACTTTAAACTACATTTCACCATCATCAATAATATTTACGAGAATAAATACGTACTTACTAGTTTTAAGTAGCATGCTTTGGCTGTTTTTTCAATTTTTATTGTGACTAACCATGTAAGTGGTGGATATAAATAAAGTGTTTATCTATATATTAGTTTCAACGAGGGGTAGCTACAAAAAAGATCCCACTGGATCGAAGTGTATCCGTAAAGGAGTGAGAGGAGTGTATCCTGGCGTCTCGAGCGTTTATAGACGGTGGTAACTGCTCAACATCAGGCGGGTCGCATGCTTGTTTATCACCGTCGTAGTATTAAATAAAGGACCCCTAGTAAAAGATAAGATAAGGTCTTGATGAGGCAACTAAGTAATAAATATTGAATAATGAAATTCACGTAAAATAATCGTCTATTGAAAACAAATAACTACTTAAAACAAAGCTCGTATCTCAGTATCAATCTACAAACTAGATACGAGGTTTTGAAGAGTAGTGACAGAAATTTTCGTAAGTCTTGGTTGTCACCGAGCGAAATTGTAAAATCATCGTCATTTTCGTAAATAAATCTTAAATTGTGTTAATATAAGTAAATGTAGCAGCGGGGCATGTGTTAGGCACGCGTGATCCGCGGTCAACGGGTGAACAATTGAGCATTCAGTGTGACAAGTTATTATGGAGACGGCTTCGTTAGGCCTTGGTCTCCTATTAAACGCTGTACGCAGCGTGCAGCATTTTTCCATACTAATAACACAAAGCTTAGTATAGCGTGTAATAGGAGACCCAAGCCTTAAATCAGCGGTCAACACACGGCCCAATGACTAATCTATAAAATTCTAGAATTGTATTAAAAATCAGTTTTCTATGGGGAGGGGTCATGATTTCAGGAAAAATCTTAAAAGCGTGATCCAGGATCGTCTTTGGTTTGTATGGGCGCGCGGTGCCATGCCAGCCTGGCGCCATCTATGTTATAATTTCCTTTGTCCTCTTATCACGCCGAAAATGGATTTTAACTCATTTTGGTACAGGGATAGTTGGCCGGTGAAATTACTAGCATAGAGGCATTCTATCTTCGTCCTCCGGGTAGGCAAGCACTTGTGACTCCTCTGGTGTTGCAGGTGTTTATGGGCGACGGTAATCGCTTTCCATCAGGCGATACGTTTGCTCGTTTGCCCCCTTTGACATAAAAAAAAAAAAAAAAAAAAAACATCCAAAGATGGTTACATAATACGTTTTACCCAACTACGGTATAAAAAAAATTCGCGCACAAAGTTGCGGGCACATTCTAGTCATTTATGCATGTTACAATTACAATATAGTAACGCTTTATTTCTGAGGTTTTTTAAGGGATATATTTAAATGCACATCTGTATAATTTTTCAGTACACTAGGTAACTCCACTAATTAACTGAATGCATACCAGAAAAACGAATGCTGTGCAAAGAAAACAATTGATTAACTGAACATGTCCTACAAAAAAAACTTAAACATCATACAAAACGAGATGACCTTTTTAACCGAAATCACACCAAAAATATGGTTCGTACATCAAGATATATTTGAGTCAGTATTTTTGGTGAAACTTTCAAATATTTTGATCGAAAAAAGGGAATATACAGATATCGATTTAAATACACGCCGTTTTTTAATAGCAAGCTCATTCTCTGTAAAAAAATATGATTCTGACTAAGGCTACCACTGGAGGGGAGCTGTGTAAAATGACAATGATATAATGTCAAATAGCATCATTCAGTTCTGCTCATATTGAGTGGTTGCGAACGAAAGATATACTGATATAGTAAGTTGGTTTATCCTTCAGTGAGTGAGTGAGTTACTGATATGAATTAAATTAATAAATAATAATTCTTCTTAGTTTACCAGCTCATTAGCAAATATATTTTTGCAACTGAAAATATTCGTTTAACGAATAAAGCGTTTTTCCAGTATTTTTTACCTTTTACCATTTGTTCCATCTAAATTAACTATTAAGAAGAAACATTGAAACTCAATAGTCAATCATATTTCATATGAAGCCGTCTCCGCATTATCGTCCTCCGCTAGCCCATACAATCCATACATCACATGGCTATCCATCACACATGCAATTGTTGGTCCTTGCAAAGGTGGTCAAGATGCCGTCACCTTGCCACCACCGTGGCGACAACAAATCCCTTTCCGGACTAGTGATGGGAGAATCGAGATTAGCATATCGATACAATACAATACAAATCCACTTTATTGCACACCTCAAATACACAGGGATACAAAACATGAGAGATGTACAGTAAAAAATAAATAGAGGTTAACAACAGGCGATCTTATCGCTAAATAGCGATCTCTTCCAGACAACTTTTAGATACTTTTCGATACTTGGTATCTAAAAATACTTATTTGTATTTTATAAAAATGCGTAGTTAATAACAACCTTTCTCCACCTCTCTTTTTCCCTCTTTTTCTTACTGTAGTTAAGTATGCTGAGGTAAACATAATTATAATAATAATGTGGGTCACTATTCCTAATCTTAACGATGTAAAATATCAAAGTGTATGAATTAACAGTTTGTTGTTCGTTTGATTGAACATTTACTTAGAAGGACGTGTCACTCCTTAATCCTTAAATTGAAGAAAAAAACTATCGTCAGTATCGTTAATAGTCTTAAATACAACCAACTGCATGCCGACTGACTATAATGATAATAACGCCATCTATTTATATTATTTCCAACGGTACATATCTTTAGACAGCATTACGTTATTAACTTCACTGTCCTGTGCATTTTAGTGTATTACAAACTATGTATATCTGCAATATAGGAATCAATCTTTTGATGTCATAACATAAATCATTCTCTCATCTCATCTCATCATTAACTCTCTCTGCAAAACATCGATATCGATAAAAATAACATTAAAACTGGGGACATCCCGATGCGGAACAATGACGCGAGCCCACTTATTCATAACTAATTTTTACTAAAAAAATCATGTTCACGGCAACGACAGAATGGGATGAAAGGCTTAATCCGGCCGGAGTGGACAATGACTTGACCACATTGACGGTGACGGATGGACAAACGGTTGGGATACGCGAAAGTGCGGGGCAGAAATAAAATACTTTATGTCGACGCGGTTGGCGCAGTATGTAGTGCACCTGCCTACTAAGCCGGCGGTCCTGGGTTCGAATCCCGGCCAGAATATTTGTTCCTGGGTCATGGATGTTATTTATGTATGTATTTTATGTCAGAATGTTCTTCGGACCACAGAGCCGGCTCATTCCTCGGCCAGATTAGCTTGGCTATTCAGCGGGAAAATGTACCGGCATCATGGGTACCCGCCGCAGGGCCATGATCTGGTGGCATCGGTTTTAGTTAGGTTATAGGCTAATAGGTTAACTTGATTTCTGTTATTTTACTTGTTTTTGTATTTTATATAATTATATATTGTCGAATAGTACTTCGTCCGCGCAATCCTCCTGCTCTAAAATTGGTTAATTTTGACAAACGCGCAACAACCATAAAAATATCGAACAGTACAGACGTATCAAGTATGCATGCAACTGAACATGATAATAAAATACGTAAATGTATATACATATTACTTAAGTAGTACGAGTATTTCAAGTCGGAGTAATACAACGTGGGCCCTGCAACATAAGCAAAAAATTTTAACATTGATTTTACTCGTTAAACTGAACAACATTTGTTCAGCAACTTTAAAAAAAACAGTTTTCAAAATTTTATTATTTCAAACAAAGTAAATAGTATTTTCAATGTATGTCGTCCAACGTTGACATTCCCTGAGCATTGACATAGCTGTCACTCTACTAAATATCGGACATTTCGCAATACATTGCTACTTTGTCTAAACTTTATTCTACAAAATGTCATTTAATACACGTTATTTTCAGAAGTTGCTTAACAAATGTTGTTTAGTTTCAAGGGACGAATCTATGTTTTAATTTATTGCTCCTGTTACAGGGCCCACCCTTTATATCTTTGATAAGATATTTTATACTTTAACAAAATATTATAATAAAACATTGAATACTTAAATATTTTTTAATCTCAGTTTAATTTTTAGTTTTAATCCCATAAATTTGTTATTTTATATGTTTTATTTTAGACCCATAATAAATGTTGTTCTCTTGAATACTTAAACTTTATTTCGAGAGAACGAAAAAAACCCAATCCACTGTAATACATACAGCCAGTACTTTCCAGCGGTTATGCATGCGCCATGCGGGCTGCGTCCGCGCAGCTAGCTGGCCGCAGCTTGGACGACTAGCCTCCGCAACGCCTTGCCAAGTTGCCACACAAGTACTAAATGTACATGGTGTTCATACATTTACCGATGTCAATTCAACTTAATCCATTATTTTTACAGTAACTTACCCATGATATAAATTAAGATATACCAAATATTTTTTGGCCAATTAACTATGCTTATTCAGTAACACAGTAATTACACTTTTATAATTTAAATTTGGCCCCTGCGATACAGGCTTGCCTAGTGTGGGGACCATCAATATCCTGTACCTTAATAGTACTTAACCATAAGATAACCATCTCATGTGGCTATATATGTTTTTTGTAATTTTTGCTTATCTTATATTAATAAACATTTTCATTTTCATAATATACTGAAACTATCTATAAAACTAAAGTTCATAATAAGTAAAACTAATTAACAATGACAGCTCGCAATAAATTATGGGTGTCAAGTCAACTCACCAACAAATCAGAGTCAGATCCAGTTTTTCGACGTTTTCAAAATGGCGAGATAATGTTGGTTGGAAACGTAATAAATGTCAAATTTTTGGCAACTTTGAAAGAAACTCGCGAGGGCTACAGCTCACAGACTTCTAAAGTTTCGAAAGTTTCGAAAATTTAGAAACTTTTTACTATGGAACGCTTGGGGTAATTCCTAAAATCTATTAGGAGTTACCGAATATAATATGTGAAATTTGAATGTTAAAATTGGGGATCAACATTCAGTTTATAAACACTCATGTAATAATTTGAATATACCAGTTTATTCCTCTATTGCCATGAAATAATATTGTTGGTGCCAACTATTGGGACAATCGCAAACAATACATTTAGTTTTCAATTTTTAACTCTTAGTGGCTTTGTGACTGACGTTCAATATTTGCAATAAATAAATATTGTTATTTTTTATTATTATTATGTTTTATTTAACAATGGGATAAGGGCAAGCGAATGATGATGTTTTATTTTATTTAACAGAAATCGATTAGAAACTCGTGTTTCAAATTCCGAACCATTTTTTTAATTTACACTTCAATGTAAACATTTTATTTCTTTCGTTTCTACAAACACCCTGTATCCTAAGTCCGATAATTTCCGTCCCATTTCTTCCGACAAACCGGTGCAAAATGCACACATTATTGACCCCATACAATGGCATAATGGCACAATGGGATGACCACGTTTCGGGCCGGTTAAAAACCCATTACAAGCACTCGAAACATGTCACCGTTTGTTGTATGTCTGTCGACAACATTGGATGAAAAATGTATGTTCAGTTTTTGTCAAAATGTTTACTTGGGACGTTAATAAAATAACCTGTTAGTTACACTTAAGATATACACTAGTGGTATGGGGTGGCCGATTGAGCTTATTTGTCCAAAAATAATAGAAAAAAAAGCAACTTCGTCCACGTAAGACTTTTTTTCTACCGTAGTTGGGTCAAAAGTATCTTATCTTTGGATGTCCAGCTATCCCTGTAGTAAGTTAGTCCAGCAATTTCGGTGTGATGACAGGACAAAATAAATTATGACCAACAACAGATGGCGCCAGACGATTCCTGCATTGCCGAATTCAGATTTTTCCTGAAATGATGGAATCTCCGTAGTAAACTGATGTTTAACACAAAACTAGATTTTTTTATTAAGTAGAGTAGATAATCAGACTAGTTATTTTTAAATACATCGTCGGTCTTAGTCGGACGATTACGAACTTGGCATGTCTCTACTGTCAACTTAAACTGAACAAATACTTTTAAATGACCGTGCGTTGAATTAACCAACTTTACACATAAGGGTGATAACGGCACATAAATACTTAAAAAATCTTCCTCATACTTAACAACTTAGATGGTAATGCAATTTAAAATTAAAAGTAGAGCTGTTACGTAATCGTAGACATTGTAAAATCTGATTAGTGAATTAGTTGGACGCTGAAAGGGTTTACTCATTCATGTATTCGTTGCTTAAACTCCAATGCACCAGGTGTGACTTATCATTAAAGACTCTGCGAGCTGTAGACCTTGCAAATATGTTCAATTATACACCATTTCAACCCCCATACATAACTCCGCCAAGTCCGCCATTTTGAAAATTTTCCGCAAACTGTATCGACAATTCGACACAGAATAAAGACACTACAGAAGTCGCGCTCTTTTGCCGCTTTTTGAATGACGTGCGATGCTGTTGGTTGTAGCTTCTATGGGGTGTGTCGTACTCCTAGAGTTGCCTACACCAACAAAAGGGAAACTACTCCTTGGTATTTGTACTTGTTTTACAAGCTACTTTTTATAAATACGTCCAAAATAAGACGGACCTGGCGCGATTTTTATGATGATGGGTTCGCGTGCCTACTGGATCTTTATATGTTATTATTATATGTTAATATTGGCTTATAATGGTTGCTTTTATCACGCGATAAATAAGTGTCACGTCTCGACAAGATGCGAGTGTGAGTGACAGAAGCTTTGACAATTATTTATGACGTGATAAATACAACCATCATAGATCCCCAGGTCTATTTTATGATACTGGGTTTAAATGATTTTTAACTTGTAACTGTTGTTATCAATAAATAATTGAATTGAATTGAATTGAATTGAATGTCATTGAGGTGAATGGAAATGTAAAAACCGCACATGTCTACATTGAACCAAAATTACATCCATCAAAATTCCATCAAAATTATGTAATGTGATATGCAATAAATGTTTGACTTTGACTTTGACTTTGAACCTGTCCTGAGATACAGTAGACACTTCTATGACTCATCATCAGGTAAATTTTATGATACTGGCTCTAAATGTTCATTGAGGTGAGTAGAAAAACGAAAATAACACATGTCTGCGTTGAACCAATCCTGAGATCTAGTAGGCAAGTGTCCCATCATCAGATCCTGTTTATGGTACTTTTTAGGGTTCCGTACCCAAAGGGTAAAAACGGGACCCTATTACTGAGACTTGGCTGTCCGTCCGTCCATCCGTCCGTCCGTCCGTCCGTCTGTCACCAGGCTGTATCTCAAGAACGGTGATAGCTAGACAGTTGAAATTTTCACAGATGATGTATTTCTATTGCCGCTATAACAACAAATACTAAAAATAAAATAAAATAAATATTTAAGGGGGGCTCCCATACAACAAACTTGTTATAGATTATATATATATGTATAAGTACGGAACCCTTCATGCGCGAGTCGGACTCGCACTTGCCCAATTTTTTATATAAGTTGAGGCGTGGTAGAAAAAAAAATAGGTAGCGTAGGTCTTGAACAAGGCGGAAGGGTGACCTTGTGAGAGTCGCGGAGAGTCACTTTGTGGCGAGCTATAGAGGAGGCCTATGTTCAGCACTGGACGTCCGTGGCTGATAGATAGATAGATAGACAATATCAGTGATCCTGATCGTATTCCCAAGTCCCAAGTCTATTGGCGTGGTGGAGAGATTTATTTTAATAGAAGAGAAAGCTCACATTTTATGACCTATAAAGCGATACAAATGTGCAATACGTGCATTGGCATGTAAATAACATTTATTACCTCACTGTATATAACCCAGTACTTAAACAGCCCATACTACCTACATTCATTTGTATCTTAAGAACCCACCAATGCATTCCGAGTGGCTGAATTGGTTGCTTGTACCACGAGACAACAGGGACGAATAAAAGTCAAAAATCTAAATCCGAATAACGATTTACATGTTAATACGTGACCTTTACATTCTGCCTTGGCAAGACGTAAAACTCTAGACAAACCATTCACCCTTCACGAAGTCACCACCCTTAGTATTTAATGTAAGTACCATTTAAATCCCCGTCGTTTTGCTCTTGGCAGAGCGGTTGTGGGCACGTTGAAGCGTCCACCTCAGTGGTAGCCGGACACAGCTCTCAGCACGATCTCTGCCTGTTGGCAGAATGCCTGGCTCAATCAGATAGGTACGCTGGTTTTATTTTGTCAGTCCAACGCATCAGGTTACATGCCGACCCATCTGGTTCTTTCAGCTTTACCCTGCACGACCGGCCACTCCTTGGAGTTGATGTCCCGCCAAGAGACGGCCAAAGTAGTCTGCGCTACTTCAGTACGACCGATAGACAGGGCGTGATGAGTTCCTGGAGTAGAGATGTGCCGTTGTCGAGAATCAGTCCCAATTTGTATGAGAAATGTTCTCGAGAACGTTCTTTACCCATACAAAACGGGAAACGTTCTCAAGAATGGCACATCGCTATCCTGGAGTGTGGAAACCCTGGTGCGCGAGTTTCTGGAATATGCTGCACGAAGTTCTTATTGTCATTTTCTAGCGCCTTGTTTCCAGAGCATCTCTTATCAGGCCTGAGGTTGATGTCGATCTTGTATCGGTTAGCCACCAAAAACGGTGTCTCCTAAACATTACGTACACCAAAAATCGTCTGCTATAGACGCAAGGACCTATACATAGATATATCCGCTTTTCCAAGTCGCGCACTGTTCGCTTCATTTACTTAATATGTACTAAGAAACACTATTACTAAGAATAAATTGGCTTGACACTTTATTCCGTGACCATATAACAAATACAGCAAATTACCTAGTCCTCTATCGGGTAATGATATGGGAAACGTGATAAGAAATATTACATATTCTAATCGGACAATGAAAAAAAAGCTGACGACAATCCTTTATTTACGAGTCAAAACTATTCAATCCATTAATACCATCTACGCTAGGAGTCAAGGGAATTCGATGAAAAAGTTAATAGTGCGAAAATATAATTCAGGCTTAGTCTACTGAAGCGTAAAAAATAATAATCATTTAAGATCTGTCATAAGGCCTCCAAAAAATAATAATCATTTAAGATCTATCATAAGGTTCCCATGTATGGTTGAGAAGCCCGTAGACTGACAGAGGAAAATCAACTCCGGGTATCGAAAAGTGCTCCGGAGGATCCTGGGAGCTACCAAGAGAGACGTTGGCAGTTGGAGGATCCACACAGCTCTCGACCTCCAGTGTGTGAGCAACACCCTGCTTGCTTATTTGAGCATAAGGTCAGTGGGGACAAGTGCGACGTTGGCTGCAGCGAAATATCGAAACACCATCTCACTAACACTCAGCAACTATAGTATTTGGCAAAAGTAAGCTGGAATTAGTAGTATAACATCTGTACTTTTCGGTATATTTTTTTTACACCTCACACTAATCGATCTAGTTAGTCCCACAGTGAGCTATAGTAGGTTTGTGTTATAGACACTATAGACAACGATAAACATACTTATATAGATAAATCATATCGATTTACAGAGGCGGTTGGCGCAGTGGTATAGCCCTTCTGCAAAATTTACAAATAACATCCATGACCAGCACTAATATTTGCCATTGCCGGGATTCGAACCCAGGACCGCCGGCTCAATACGCAGCTGCTTTACTGCTGTGCCAACCGCGTTGTCAAAACATCGCATTACTAACACCTTAGTTCTATGAATGTGAGAGTGAGACTCGGCTGCACACATCTAAACCAGAATGAAATATAATTCAAATCAATGCTAAATATACCTCCAAGATAACTTTCACCGATTCAGCTTTTCGTATTTATCTTAATAATTTTCTGCATCACAATATGGGATGGGCTCACGTGTGACGGGACGGTCACACTCCCACTCTGAATACACGTGACCAAACCTTCGCTAAAATGACCGTCATTGACAAAAACTTTTTCCGCAGACTTGTAAATATATTGGCACGTTTTGAGATTGAAGGTCGATATGAAGGGTGTCCCGAACTTGGTTTTATTTTCCTTCTTTTAGTTTTAAAATTTCTACACCAACGCTTTGTATTTGTCTTAAAGTTGGTAATGGTTTGATACTTTTATTCTATTTTATTATAAAACGTTTTTACGAAAATATTTGTAGTCACGTGGGGCAATTGCACGCAGTGGGTAAGTGAGCGCAAACCCATGCATTTCCGACTGAAATAGAATACAGTCCACAAGCTCTCAGATTGCGATTCGGGTTTGAGTGAAAACTGAGAGGTTCTTATCTGTATCGCGTAAGAGCGAACGAGATAAGTATAAAACGCGAATGGCATTCTAACAGCTTATGCACTGTGGACATAATTGCGGACACTTACCCAATGCGTGCACTTGGCTCATATATGACTATGGAATAGAGATATAAAAAAATAAGTGAAATAAGCTGTAGCTAATACAAAAAAATTACTGCAGCTTATTTCAAAAAATTTAATTATGACCTCAAATCAAAAATCCTCTGATCAAATCGGAAGCATATTTTTATTGTGAGTGTATTTGTGTTTTTTGCAGCCTCAACACGCTAAAAATGCAGAACCGGTTTCAACAATGTTTGGTACCTGACCTGGATAGCACAGATGGTTATAGGGACACTTGTGACCCGACACAGTCTATTAAACCTTTGGCTAATGTGTATTAGAAAACCCACAAAACCTATACAAATACAATAGTTATTTGTTATGCAAGGCTGCAAAGTTGTTATTTGGCGCGAGTGTTGAAATTGAAAGCTGAGCGAGCGAAGGAATCTAAGATTGAACCATGAGCGAAGCGAATGGTTCAAAGATAGATTCCTGAGCGTAGCGAAGCTTTCAAGACACGAGAAGCTAAATAATTTTGCAGCCATGCGGAACACACAACTTTTCACCTCACTACAGCGAGGAAAATGGAAGTTCAAGAAAAACAATTAAAACATAAAAATAATCATATTTAATTTTGCCTTCTATTTAACACTTCAAATTTAAAACAACACACTCAAATCCACACCAAATAAATGAGAGAGAAGTACACATATTAAAAATTAAAAGTAATATGGCCGTAATTTGTATTGTCGTCGTGTATATTTTATGGTCGAGTTTTCCTTAAGCACTGTTATATTAAATTTGTATTTGAAACTACTTGACACATTCGTTGTGAATGTGGGAGAATGGCATTCTGGGAATGATTAGTTGGCCACTCGGAAGTATTTTCCATAACACTTGCTTTGGAAGTTATTGGACGATGGGATCCGCACAAGATTATTTCGGCTTTATCTTCTTTAAAAAAGCCTATAGTTTCGGTAAATTACTTATCGTCTCCAAATATTTATAACAAATCCTTTTTCGTTTTAATGCAGGCTTTTAGCATTAAATAAATACTCCAAATTGGGCTTAACTTTCTTGTTTTCCACATTTCTATAAATTAAGACAACAGTATGTATTCTCCACAGAACCAATTTACATTGTTTACGTGAATTGTGAAAACTTCCAACTTTTTAATTATTATTTTTTTCTCGGGTGCGTTCAGAAATTACACTCTTATGTTCCAACTTTTATAACAAATAAATATTAAAATTTGTGATGTATTTAATATATTTACTAGTCAAAATATATAAATGAAACTGAAATACTTATTATTAATATATATAAACATATTCAACACAAAATAAAGTGTAGAAAAAATAAAAACTTAAAAATCTGTAACCACAAACCAGGTTTCTGTACGTGATATTGTAGGTGTATTTTTTTTTTAAAGAAATATTCAAACGTACATATGATTTTAGCCGGCCAGACCAGATCGCCCTTTATTAGCGTGCGTTGATTGGTTATTCGAAGATTTATCGACTGATGAAATCAGTCACGCGTTGAAGGAGTCTTAAATATAAAAAAGTTACATGCACCACTGTTTGAGAATGTTATGTCGGTAATTTTACTGTTCGCGCTCCTAGATGTCGTTGTTACAGAATATGCAAAAGCTGCATCGCGCGAACGATGTGTCGCCGTAGATTATATAAAAGATTTGTGAATTTATTTAGTTTTTGTCTTGGACCCCTTTTAGACCGATAATAAAGAAATGCTTTTGTAACGGTTTTACACTTGACTTTTCTTTTAGAGTTCAGCCTTGAACATGGTCCGTCGAGCCGAATAACCGGTTTTGATGTATTTTTTGGCTATTTGAGTTGAGTAGTTCAACGTGAAGCTACTCTTCGTATCGCTCCCACAGAGGGCAGTAGTGGTATGGTTTTCACTACGCCTCGAAGAGTATTTTGGCGACAGTAGCGCCATCCAGTGGGACGACAAGGAGTTTTCATCGAAAGTAGTGCCATCTAGCGGCGGAAATCGCAGGCAGCGCGCAATTCGAGTGGATTGTGGCTACCAGGAGGTCAGCGGAGAGAAGGAGCTTCTACGTATTAAAAGTGGCTTTAGTGTGAGTGAGAATCAAGTGTAACCGTGAGTACATTTAAATTAATTTTCGGAAAGTGAAGATCAAAATATATTATTGCTATTTAATATAAGACTCTATCGTTTTAACTTTGAACAGTTTAAATGTTGTTTAGGAAATTGAACCTTATTATAAAGTAGTTTTAAACTTAGTAAAATTTAGATAACTGTCATTGACTTAGAAAATTTAGGAATTGTAGATTTAGGACTTAGAGTTGTAAGCTAAAAAACGATGGAACGGGGAATCCATGCCCAATTTTGGCCAGAAGTAATTAAGCTCAAACACTTGTAATATTTTCGGAAATTTTATCATAAATTTTCTAAGTCCCAAAAATATATAAAAAAGGTTATTTAGTTAAGCGCAATTCTAATAGTAAGTTACTGTTATTATTATCAAAAAGAATTGGATATCAATATGGAGACAATGCAACGATTTCTCAGTTTTCAAAATGATTTGTCAGAGCGCATTTTTAAGGCTAGATCAAACTTCAACAAGTCACCACGTGAACGAATTAATAAAAATTATATAGAAACGCGTCTTGAAACTTTAGAACAATTGTGGAAAGAATTTAGATTAGGTCACAGAGAATTAATGCAACAAACAGATCCACAGCTTTTGAAAGTCTCATCATACAGGACGAGTGAAGTTTACGATAAAACTGAGGAAGAGTTCATATCCTACACTTGTGAATTGAAGGACAAGTTAAAATATTTTCTAAAGGATGTCAAACCTAGTCACAGTCAGGTCAATACGAAGTTCAATGAGATGAGTCCAAAGTCAACCTTAGTCCGATTGCCGCAAATCAGTATTCCAGTATTTTCGGGTAACTATACGGAGTGGACTACTTTTAACGATCTGTTCGTATCTTTGATCCACAAAAATGAATCATTAGATAGCGTGCAAAAGTTACAGTATCTTAAAGGCTACTTGACAGGGGAAGCAGAGCAACTCATTCGATATATACCTGTGACTGAGGCTAATTATGAGATATGTTGGTTAATGTTAAAAGAACGATATAGTAACAAAAAGTATCTGTCACATTGTATATTGCAACGGTTTCTTAATCAAAAAAGTTCAACTAAAGAGTCGGCAAGTTTTCTGAAGCAACTGATGGATACTTCCACAGACTGTTTAAATGCACTTACCAATTTAGGCGTTGACGTTTCCACTTGGGACATAATTGTTATCTATCTGATTTCGGATAAATTAGATCCTGAGACCCGTAAACAGTGGGAACTCAATGTGACATCGAGTACAGCTTCAAATGCCTTGCCCACCTTTGGTCAATTCAAAGATTTTCTGACAAGTAGATATAGAGCTTTAGAATACATAGAACCAAAACATGTAAATAAAGAAACATCGTCTCATGCAATATCAACTCAGAATAATTTAGATCACATAAAAGTATTGCATGCTACGAATGTGTGTAAACTGAAGTGTGAATTGTGTAGTCAAGAACATAAGTTATGTTTTTGTAAAAAGTTTGTAGAGTTAGATCATAAGAACAGACGAGAGTTTGTCACAAATAATAGGTTGTGTTTCAACTGTTTAGGCAGTAATCACAGTGTACGGTTTTGCCAAAAGAACACTTCTTGCAGAATTTGCAAGAAGAAGCATCACTCCTTGCTTCATTTAACGAACAGTATTCTCACATCCACTGTTCATTTAGGAAAGTCAGATCAAACAGTGGAAGAGGTTTCAGGTGGGGTAAGCGAGGTTGACGGAAAAGGTAATGCGTCGAATAGTTCACCAATAACATCACACATAGGTTGTAATAATGTACGTAATCAGGTGTTATTGGCCACGGCTTTAATAGAAGCTGAAGCTAGGACAGGTTATCAGGTCATTCGCGCATTATTAGATCAGGGCTCTCAGGCAACTTTTGTGACTGAGGATACAGTTCAAAGGTTGGGCCTGACGAAAGTCCCTATAAACAAAACTATATCAGTTTTAGGAGAAGACAGATCAACAGTGGCAAAACACATGGTTTCAATAAAAATTAGGTCTAGATCAGAACAAAACTTTGAATTGGAATTGAAAGCGTATGTCGTAAGTAATATTAGTACAAACATACCAGGAAATAAAGTAAATATTACAGAATGGGACGAGTTAAAGCAGTTACGTCTTGCAGATCCTACTTACAATGTACCAGACAGAATTGATATCTTGCTTGGCGCAGAGATCTACTGTCAGATACTGAAGCAAGGTCTACTGAGAGCTCCTATGGGGTCTCTAATAGCACAGTGCACCGCATTCGGATGGATTTTAACGGGACCGGTGAACTCGGCAACAGGTCAACATAAGGTCAATGTGTTTCATGCACATGTAGAGAGTGATCAAACAATAAAACAAATTAGTAAATTAGAGCAAGATCCTATATTAAACACGAAAAAGTTAACGCTTAAAGAACAAATATGTGAAGATGTCTTTTCTAAAACGCTACGACGTGCTGACGCTCGAATGAGTCGAGCTGACGACGGGAAGTACATGATGAAACCGCCGTTTCGTCAAGAGGGAGCAACCTGTAAAAAAGAAGATTTACATGAAATGGCTAAAAAAGAATATTACCTGAAAAGAAAACATTCTAAGAATAAAGTTCAGAAAATAAGATATACAGAAGTAACCAATAAATACTTACAAGTTGATCACGTGATTTGTAAGAAAGGAATCAGATCAGAAAAAGGAACTGGTAGCGCACAACGTAATCATCCACGAGGATACTCGAAGAACCCCAAGAAGGTTGGATGTGATAATGAATCATGCATGCATGGATGCATTAATGAATAAAGAATAGAGCCTCATGTATTAAATGAAAGAAGTTTTATGTCAGAATAATAGTCAAACGCTAATCAGAAAACATTAAGGTATACAAACAAAAGATACAAAATGCTTGGACTTACTTAGATCCCGCAGCACGACGAGTTGTTATGATATTGTCTGATTTATCCGCAACAGTTCAAGAAAAATATATCACATATCAGGCATTTTACTGCATGATTCATTGCATTTTTATGTCATTTTAGAACAAGTTTTAACAGGAGTTAATCATACTTAATTAGTTCATTTTATTTTCGAGTGTAAGTACATGACAATAGGTTAACTTTAATTATTTAGTCACGCTGTCATAACCTCACGAGTATTAGGAATAGGTGAGATTATGTTTCAGATAATATTAAATATTAACGAAAATAAAAACTTTACTTAGTTGTTACTTTTACTTACTGAGGTGATTTTATAGGTCAGTTCAAATTCAATAATGATATTGTTTTCAAGTTCATAAGAATTTGTTAGAGCATTCAGTTTTATATTAAATGTATACTTAGTTCAATATTACGCATATTTCAGGCGTATAAAGTGTATGATAAAATATAACGTAATTGAGTTGGAACAATATTTGTATTTTATCTGTTTGAAGCTTGGTTTTTATAACTCTGCTAATGCTTAGAACCATGTTATTTTTAGTTTTTTTTCAAACATTTAGAGACGCATTATCTTGAACGTATACACATCAAGTGGAGTCTCAGAGTACAGATTTAATAAACTTAAGTTGAAAATAAGATCACAAGAACTTTATCGAATTCTGTACAATGTTTTTTTGGCATAGTCATACATATTATTTCAAACATGGTCATTTAAATATACTTATTGTTTTTATAAAGTACAAAACTGTTAAAGTCCAGACTATGTTATGAAAATAAAATTTATAAAATATTTTATAAAATAAAGTTTGAAAATGTTTTGTGTACTTCAACGTTGTTATGTTGTCAAGAGACACAATTATTATGAGTTCATTAGTACATAAAGAGATTTGTTACTTAGGTTAGAATTTATGAAGTATCAATTCGCAAGTTATGTTAAAGGTCTCACTAAGGACAGCCTGAAGTTCTATCATTGGCTCAAATAGTTCATAGCTGTCGAGGGTTAGTTCTGTCATGGTGGGCGGATGTGATGAAGGACAGTTTGTCCTTGGTGGGCGGTATGTTTGAGAATGTTATGTCGGTAATTTTACTGTTCGCGCTCCTAGATGTCGTTGTTACAGAATATGCAAAAGCTGCATCGCGCGAACGATGTGTCGCCGTAGATTATATAAAAGATTTGTGAATTTATTTAGTTTTTGTCTTGGACCCCTTTTAGACCGATAATAAAGAAATGCTTTTGTAACGGTTTTACACTTGACTTTTCTTTTAGAGTTCAGCCATGAACAACCACAGAGAATCAAAATCGTCGTGTTCGAAATTCAAATGACTTTTGCACGCTAGCGGATAAAATAGACTTTTGCACGCAGATTTCGCCCTATAAACGGAGGTTTTCCGAGCGAGTGAGGTGAAAAATTTATTTATTTACCAAAAGTGAGCGGTCGAGTACTAGGTCGAGCCTGTATAGTGAGGGCCTATGAACACAATCTGCATTTCACTACAAGATGATGCATAAATAATAAATATCAGACAACCTCACACAAATCGATCTAGTCCCAAATTAAGCTCAAGAAGGCTTGTGGTATGGGTACTAGATGACGATATTACTTATATAGATAAATATATACTCAAATACATAGAACAACCATGACCCAAGCACAAATATTCGAGTTAATCACACAAATATTTGCCCTGGTCGGGATTCGAACCCGGGACCGCCGGCTCAGTAGGCAGGTCTCTACAAACCGAGCCGACCGCGTCGTCTAATGCATGCATGTAGGTACAGATAACTTTTATAAAAAAATATTATTTATAATAATATTCGCTCTGCTCAATTAAATCTATATATCATGGTACCTTAGCATTGTTAGTAAATAGATCCGATCGCGGTGAGAAAGTGTGTTTTTGTAAGAAAACTGTGAAAAACATTCGTTCATTCGGCAAAAAATGTGCGTTCACTACCGATATTTGTATAAAATAAAAAAAAAAAAACATATAGAACGATGACTTCATTTCAAACAGGATGGATTGTCGTAGACATACCTACGTACATAATTGTCCACAGCTAAATAAGTTGTAGAGCAGTTTAGAAGTGTTAAGTACTCATATAACTTTTTTTATTTATTTGCCAACAAAAACACATATAAAATAAAAATTTAAGTCATTTTTCGCCAAAGTGTAACGTTTACGGCGAGACGCAGCCCGCCTAGCACAACTATGCTTCGCACTTCTCGTCGCGCGACATAGCACTACCCCCTCTCACATTACTGTACAGAAAGGGACGGACAATTATCTCGCGCGAGAAATAGTCACTTGTGACAGTTGTGCTAGGGGTGCTGACCTGCCCGTCTAGCTCTTGACTCTTGTCGCGCGGAAATAATTAGATAAATATCACGCGCGAGAGAGTCGTATATCAGTATCACAGTAGGAATTCTGCCCTAGACCAAAGTTCTTTCTTCTTAGTCGTACACTCTTGTCAGAGTGGTCGTGGTTATGGATTGTCCTCTTCTACATGAATGACGGCTTTTGCAATTTTTCTCCATCTCTCTCTGTTTGTGGCACTCCGTGCACACTCCGTAAGGGAACGTTTCGTCGTGGACTTTATGAGATCCGTCCACCTAGTAGGAGATCGGCCGCGAGAACGTTGACCTTCCACTCTCCCCTGCACTACCAAACGCCCCATCGACTTTTCGCTGCGGATGATATGTCCAAACATTTTCAAGATTCGCACTTGCACAATCGACGAAAGTCTTTGTTTGACTTTAAGCTCTTTCAAGATAGAGAGATTAGTTCGGCAAGCAGTCCATTTAATCCTCAGCAACCGTCTCCAACACCACATTTCGAGTGCATCAATCCTTTTGCGGTCTCTTTGATGGATCGCCCATGTTTCGGCTCCGTACAAGAAAATTGAAAATACCAAAGAGAGACCAAAGTACAACATGTTAAATTTTTAGTAAACATATTATTGCACATCATGAATTCATGACCCCATTGCCGCCGACCATTGACTACCGGTAAGTGTATAGTATGACTCAAAAAGCCGATTTCAACATGCCTGGTGATGTATTCAAATTAATCTTCGCATGACCCCCTTCTAGGATATCTTGCTTATGTAAAAGATCTTATATGAATAGAAAAACTACGTCGCTTAGGTTGTTTTTGTAGGAAGGGCGGGTGATATCGAATGACAAGTGCTACTTAAGAGGCCTTATTCCTTTTAAAATTTATTTTTTTCATATTATGATAAATATATTGATAATTTCAACCAACTTTTTGAAGTGAATACTACTTTTCCCCGAGTTCTAGGAAGTAACATAGTTATTTCACGCTTTCATTGCGTACAGTCGAAAATAAGTTAAAAAAACTAATTTTCCGCGTGAATTTTGTCAATTTCGAGTAGTTTTTGAAACAAAAATTATCAATGAAAAATTCAAACTGTAGGTTTCAAATATATACCAATAAATCCCAATAGCCCTGTTCTAGAAAGTAACATCAATAGTATGTTAAGAAACATGTTTGATCATAGAGAAAAATGTCTAAACAATCAGCATTTTAAAAGGAATAAGGCCTCTTAAATCGGTTCTGTTGCGCGGGGCCTTGGTATATGATTTTTTAAATAAATTCTATATCTTTTGCTATTGCGCGTAGTAACTCTTACATTGTATTCGTCTTATGGTTGCCTTTTGATTTTTTTGTAACCAATGTCTATTAATCGTTTGTAAAAAACAAAACAATACTTGTGACCTAACAGCTCTGGCTGTAATGCCTACGTGACACAAACCGCGATAATAGCCTAAACACTAGCGCACAGCAGTGGGCAGTGTACATATTAAATCCCTTTTCCGTTTTTTTCAGCGAAGTTCGTTAAGCCAGTCGTCTGAACGCATCGGTCAGTTCATCGGTAGTATTATATTCTGTGGCAAGGTCCAGGATATATAATACTCTTGATTGTTATCATTAGTTTTGATTTAAGATGCAAAACCTCGAACACCGCAGGAAAGTCGCCTGTTTATCGGTTTTCTACCGGATCCACTTTGGTGAGTGTGCACTAGGACTGCATGAATTAATTCCACCGTCTCCGTTCAAACAATACAATACTCGGCGCGGACTTGGATTCCACCCTTATGTTGTCGATATACCACTGATTCGTACGAAACGCTTTGCGTCTACTTTCCTTATGAGGACAGCTAAGGAATGGAACTCTCTTCCTGCGCACCTGTTCCCCGAAAAATATAACCTGGATCTCTTCAAGTCGAGAGTGAATAGGCATCTTCTAGCCAAGCATGCTCCATCTTAGGCCTTATTGTCACTTAACATCAGGTGCAATCGAGGTTAAATGAAAATAAAAACTCCTTACTAAGCCTATAGGGAGCAATCACGTAATATCAGCCATCACTGGCAACACACATTGGTCAAACACTCGTCTTGAGAATTCAGACACTGAGGAATATTGGAAGAAAACATATTGCGCAACCTCTTAAACGCTGCGCAGTCGAGTCAGATTCGATTCGATGACCTCTTTTTCGAAGTTCGTCCTACATATGTATTTAGTTGACTAGTTTGCTCTAGATACACAAGTCTTTTTGTAAAGTTAAAATGCCCATCATCCATCATCATCATGCTGAACACAGGCACTTTTTTAATCATAGGGGGCAAACGAGCAAACCGATCGCCTGATGGTAAGCGATTACCGTCGCCCATAGAGACCTGCGACACCAGATGAGTCACAAGTGTGTTGCCGGCCTTTCAGGTGGGAGTACGCTCTTTTCTTGAAGGTTTGAAGGTCGTATCGGTCGGGCATACCACAAGCAGCAGTTCATTCGAAAATGCAGCCATGCGAGGCAGGAAATTTCTAGAAAAACGCACAGCTGTGGAGTGACAACTATCTAAGTACTTTCACATGGTCCTGATAGAAGTGACCCGAATCTAGAGGTCCTCCGACCTTGCGGGTGGCCGTACCACTTTACTGTGGCTTGCCAGTACGTGGTTTCCATTTACCTTTCTGCCCCAACGGCCATCGGCTATGCTCACGACTCAGCTTCAGCTTGCGTAGCAGTTTGCTATGTCGGTGATTTTGATTCGTCTACGAATCGTAGAGAAATCCCGAGCATAGCCCTTTCTACAGCTCGCTGAGTAACTGAGTTGTTTTTAACCAATTCCCGTGAAAATCGGTTAGCCTAATATCATATTTATTTGAACGACTGTTGAAATAGTACATATTCTAACATCTGGCTCAGAATCAAAACCAAAATTGAAATGAAAACCAAAAATATTCCACAACACGATTCAGCTGCAAATGAAATTCGAGCTATCGACTGACTTGTAAATAAAATATACACCAGTCAACATCCGACAAATTATTCTTTACGTCAACTGGGCTGAAAACCTTAGCGGCATGCATTATGTATCGTGCACATGCATTGTCTTATGGGAGCCTGGTACACAGAGTATTTGAAAATTGAAAATTATCTTAAGATTTAGTGTTAAGGTGTTAATGATTTTAATATGCAGGATGAGATGAGATAAAATGGAGGCGGAGCCTGGGGAGGAACCTGGCCATGGCCTATGAGATGAAGCCATGAATTTCTATCGGTAACCCAAAATCCACCCGGCTACCCCCCTAAATACGCCTATGGAGTACTGGGCTGGACGTATAACTATTTACCTTTGTTACAACAAAATTGCTTACTGTAACAACGATAGTCATAAGATACTATTTACCCGATTATGCTAAATAAAAAAGTTTTAAACTGACTTTTCTAGGTTTATGAAGTACTAGCCCTAGTACTAGTACACCCGCGACTTCATCTTCGATTGTATTTTTCATCGTAGTCGGGTAAAAGGTATCCTATAAACGTATCTGGATGTCCAGCTATCCCTGTCCCAGAATGGTTAAAATTTGTCCAGCCTGAGACGGCGTGCGTGAGGAGAGGTCATAGGAAATTACGACCAACAGATGGCGCCAGACTGACATGGCGCGGCGCTCTTGTACAAAACAATATGACAATCCTGCATCACACTAAAAAGATTTTTTGGAAATCATGACCCCTCTCCATAGAAATATTATTTTCGATACAAGTCTAGAATTTCACAAACCAGTACTCTTTGTTTAATATATCGTGCAGAGTCTGGAACATTTTCATTATCACTAATGATAAAAAATTCTGTATACTTTGAAGACAACTTCCCAAAAAAACTAGAATAGATTAAGTATTTAGAGGTCGCTGAATCCAACCAAGTACGAGTAGATTGTTTTATAAGCCGTTGTGACAAGAAGTGACTATTTGGACGAGCGAAAGAAGTGAGCACTCGCAGTGAGCAGTCTCACTCGAGACTGAGATAAGAACCATTTAAGCACCACTTCACGAAACTAAAATAACGTTCTTTTTGAGCAGAACAAGTGAAAATAAAATGCTGATCATTACAAAGCGGCACCAATCTTTAAAAATATGGCTTCCATTTAGTGTCATGATGGTTGACACTATTATACCCTTTTAGATGGTAGGGTATAATAATAAATAAATAAATATCAGACCACCTCACACAAATTTATCTAGTCCTACAGTAAGCTCTAGTAGGCTTGTGTTATGGACACTCGACGAAGATAAACATACTTATATACATAGATAAATACAGCACGAATATTCGAGTTCATCACACAAATATTAATTTAAATATTTGCCCTTCCCGGGATTCGAACCAAGGACCGTCGGCTCAGTAGGCGGTTGCTTATCCATTGCGCCAACTGAGTCTCCGTTTATTCGTGTGCAAGTCCGAGTCTCTTCTCCTGTTGTTATATTCATCGGGATGAATGGGACCATTACTTACACGTGACTAACGGAAAATAGACTCAGAAGTTTGTTTAGATTTACTAACATTTCGAAAGTACGAATAAACATGCCAAAATTTTCCTTCGACAAAATAAAGAAAAGTCGAAACCCTTTTTTCCGCTATCGTCGTCGGTATCTTATAACAAGACACATATTTTCGCTCTCTGAGCTAATTTACCTATATTTAAATCTCGATCAAAAACACCCTATGAACTGATTGATCACTTTGTAAAAATACGAGTATACATAGGGTAAATCGCCAATAATTGGCCACTGTTTAATAACTGGCCACCTCATACTAAAAATTAACTTTGTTCGCCTACAAACAGAATTCATTTTAGTATAACGTGGCCAGTTATTGAAGGGTGGCCAGTAATTAACACCTTATACTAAAATGAATTATATTTATAGGTGAACAGAGTTCATTTTTAGTTTGAGGTGGCCAGTTATTGAATGGTGGCCAATTATTGGCTATTTACCCTATTTAAAAATCGATTGCATTGCAATATTTATAATATTTGTGCAATCAAACTAAATCCTTTACTACTATATTTGTATTTCTTTCTTCTTGAGGTGTGCAATAAAGAGTATTCTATTTTATTCTATTCTATCTTACATCCAGGTACTGGAGTGCAGTCAAAATATTCTTGGTACGGGGTGGGCCTGCAAAATTAATGACCTTACTGAATGACATTATCTTAAGGAGCCAGTTATTGAAGATTTACCATATTTTTTTATCCATACTATACTATACTATACTATATACTATATACTATATACTATATACTATATACTATATACTATATACTATATACTATATACTATATACTATTATACTATATACTATATACTATAATATTATAAATGCGAAAGTGTGTCTGTCTGTCTGTCTGTCTGTCTGTCTGTTACCTCTTCACGCTTAAACCGCTGAACCGACTTAGATGAAATTTGGTATGGAGATAGTTTGAGACCCGGGAAAGGACATAGGATAGTTTTCATCCCGAATAAATTTAGTGTTCCCGTGGGATGAGCGGGTAACACCGCAGGGCGCAGCTAGTATTATAAATGCGAAAGTGTGTCTGTCTGTCTGTTACCTCTTCACGCTTAAACCGCTGAATCGATTTTGATGAAATTTGGCATGGAGATAGTTTAAGATCCGAGGAAGGACATAGTTAGTATAGTTTTCATCCTGGAAATTATCCCTAAAAAGATTGAAAAGTGAGTAAGTAATTCATGATGACATTGATGACCCTGTAGGAAACGTAATTATTAGACCAAAATCACAATTGCTCTTACATTTGCTTAGGCGCTTTTAATAATCTCTTTTATTAATTAAGGTGATTAGGTGGATATCTATCGTGTTGTACGAGGTTGCTTCCATACTTCCAAGTTCCACGCGGACGTAGTCGCGGGAAAAAGCTAGTTTAAGTATATACACTTACTTTTTAAGCATTGCATACCTTAATAAAATTGTATTGAAAATCTGTTTTTTACGAAGAGGGGTCGTTATTTCAGGAAAAAACTTATGGGTGTGTCTCCATTGAAGCGACGCGGAGCGGAGACGTGCGGAATAGAATCTGAATCTCAGCTCCACTTCACTTTTGTGATTGGTCGCTTCCGCATGTCTCCGCTCCGCTCCGCTCCTCTTCGCTTCAGTGGAGACACACCCTAACAGCGCGCTGTAGCAGCATATACAGCTGGTGAGCCGTACAGCATCATCTGTGGGAAAAAAATCTTTATCCTCTCATCACGCCGAAACTGCTGGACGAAATTTATTAAATTTTAGTACAGGGAAAGCTGGACATCCTAAGATGGATATAGGATACTTTATACCCGACCAGGTCAAAGAAAAAAAAATATGCAGACGAAGTTGCGTTCCAGTGGCTTAAAATAGTGTCAACCATCAGGACTCTAAATGCAAAAATATTCGCCAACTTTCGCAAGATTTACTGTCGACTGTAGTCAGTAATAAAAGCATGTATCTAAATTAAATAAAAATATATATATTGTTCTAATTTTTTTTTTAAGAATTAATATGTGGTTGCACGTTATGCACTCGACAACAGAAACAAATATACTACTTACAAGTCTTACAACAGTATATATACATAGTAAATATTAAATTTACAGTAAATTTGAATACAATAATTAACTCAAGTGAAACGGTTGCGCTTAGCCAAAAGTTTATTCCAAGAATAACGCGTACCCTTGGATAGTTATGTTAGAACCCCATACTATTTTGACATCTTTAATAATTAACAATAACACAGAAATTAAAATACTATAAACTAAGAACTTAACTAACTAAAATATATGCTAAAACGGAGTAAATTAATATTTAAAAAGATTTAAAAAATTGGACTCCTTTGGCATGGTTCCGAAATCGCCGGCATTTCCTCGCTGAATAGCAACGCTATACGTTGAGCGAGGAAGCTGTAGGTACATTACGGAGCTAACATTTGACATTACTATCTGAGACTGAGCGTTATTCCTGGACATAAAAATGTTTCATTAAGTCCAGCCTAAGTAGTAGACATGAGCGAAGTGAGTCTTGTTATTTTCCGTTGTAACGGAGGTTGGCGCCCTAATCTAGCGCGCAGCCTTGTGGTAAGCAAGCAGGAAGGTCACCACAAATAATTGCCATCGGCTGCCTTCTTTAGGGTAGGGTGACCCAGGTGGCCACGGTTAATAATAATATAATAATTCATCATTCACCAGCAACTTGCTCTTCGATACGGACTTGTGGGGTCTGAGGTGCCGTACTAAAAGTACGCACCGATGCCAGTTCTTGAGATAATGGTCGTGCCACGCTCTATTGGGATCGATCTATCATTACGGACAGGACTATCGTAGCCAATAAGCCTGATATCGTTTTGGTAGATCGATCCAAGCGCCAGGCAGTGCTCGTCGACATCACCATCCCCCATGACGAGAACCTCGTGAAGGCTGAGAAGGACAAACTCAGCAAGTACCTTGACTTGGCTCACGAGGTGACCGCCATGTGGGATGTTGACTCGACGATCTTTTTCCGGTAGTCGTTTCGGCGTACGGTCTTATAGCGAAGAGTCTCGACAAACACCTTAAGAGACTCTCGCTAGATAGCTGGATCAAGGGTCAGATTCAGAAGGCGGTACTCCTGGACACGGCGCGCATCGTCAGGAGGTTCCTCTCTCTGCAGCCCTAACCACCGGTAGCCTGGGCCCTGCCCCGCTGCTGGCAGCACCCTAGGTTAGGTTTTTTATAATGTATTTATATTTTGTAATTACTTTATTGTATTTTACTTTTTATATAAATTTATTGTAAAAACCCTAGCCTAAAATACAAGAGAAATAAAGGAATAATAATAATAGAGTCTCGACAAACATCTTAAGAGACTCTCGCTAGATGGCTGGATCAAGGGCCAGATACAGAAGGCGGTACTCCTGGACACGGCGCGCATTGTCAGGAGGTTCCTCTCTCTGCAGCCCTAACCACCGGTAGCCTGGGCCCTGCCCCGCTGCCGGCGGCACCCTAGGTTAAGTTTTTTATAATGTGTTTATATATTTTGTAATTTCTTTATTGTATTTTACTTTTTATATACATATCGTAAAAACCTAGCCTAAGATAATAATAATAATAATAATAATAATAGCCTTTATTCATGCAAATAAACTTGCTACAATTCATTAAATTACAATTAATTATTAAATAATTTAAGTAAATCACAATGACATAAAAATCGAACAATTTTGTAAGTATTAACTATGATAATTATAACATGTCATATCAGGTTGAATCTATATCTAATCCTACGTTGTGTGAATGCGTGGCGCCTTGTGCGCAAAAGGCCTCCCCCAACCTTTCCCATTCTTTCCTATCTTGGGCCGATCTCCACCAATATTTATCAAATTTTTTCAGTTCATCCGTCCATCTAAGTCTAGGTCTGCCTCTCTTTCTTACTTTGTCTCTTGGCTGCCATTCTGTTGTTATTTTTGTCCACCTGTCATTGGGCAGTCTACATACATGTCCTGCCCAGGCCCATTTGATCTTCTTAGCTGTATAAATAACATCTTTTATGCCAGTTTTCTCACGTATTGTTGTGTTTCTTATTCTGTCCTTTCTAGTAATGTTTAGCATCGATCTTTCCATGGCTCTTTGGCATACTCTTAGTTTGTCGCTCTGTTTCTTTGTAAGGCTCCATGTCTGTGAACCATATGTTAGCGTAGGTAGGATAGCTGTATTGAAAGTAGCTTGTTTTATTTTCATGGAAAGGTCGCTTTTCATGATGAATTTTAATGCCCAATATTTTTTCCAGGCTTTGCTTATTCTTTGATCCAGTTCTTTGTCTAGGCTAAACTTAAAAGATACCAGTTGCCCGAGGTAAGTGAAGTCTTCAACATATTCGATTACGTTGTGTCCGAGTTCTATAGGTATTTCTTCCCCATTTGTCATAACTTTACATTTCTTTTCGTTCATTTCTAGGCCTGCCTTTCGACAAGCTTTGTCAAATTCCACTAACATTTCTTTTAGGCATTTTGGATCATCAGCAAATATTATTACGTCATCAGCAAATCTTAGGTTATTTAATTTCTTTCCGTTTATATTAAGACCCTTATTTTCCCAAGTTAGTTCTCTGAATATGGCTTCCAAACTGGCGTTAAACAGTATTGGAGAGATGGGGTCTCCTTGTTTTACGCCTTTTTGAAGTGGGAATGGATCTCCCTGTTTATCTGTTTTTATGGATGCTTTACTGTTTCCATATATCTGTTTTAGTATATTTATATACTTTCCTTCTACATGTTGTTCTTCTAGTGTTTTGAAAAGATACTTGTGGTCTATTGAATCGAAGGCTTTTGAAAAGTCAATGAATGCTATATAAATAATGTAGTTGTATTCTATGCATTTCTCCATTATTAGGTTTAGACTGTGTAGATGGTCTATTGTGCTGAAGCTAGGCCTAAAGCCAGCCTGTTCGACAGGTTGCTGTTCTTCTAGAGTCCTTTCCATTCTTCGTTTAATTATTGTCATGAACAGTTTGTACAAGCAGGAAGACAAACTGATCGGTCTGTAATTGTCCAGGTTGTCCTTGTTTCCTTTTTTGTGGATCATAGTAATACTCGATATGTTCCATTGTTCTGGCGTTAATTCGTCCTCTAGTATTTTATTGAATATTTGGGTTATGATGATGTGTTGTTCATAGCTTGAATATTTCAGAAATTCATTGCCAATTCCATCAGGACCTAACGCTTTCTCCGTTTTTAGTTTTATTATTGCGGCGGAAATCTCGTCTAGTAGGAATGGTTTTGGTTCTGTACATTCATTTTTGTTATAGATGGCTGGATCGTAATTGTCTTTCGAATAAAGGGATTTAAAAAAGTGTGTTTCAGCCGCAACTATATCTTTTCTATTCTCGATTTTTTTTCCATTATGTTGGAGATTTGGTATTAGTTCTTTTCCGATTGACAAATTCTCTCAGCTCTTTTTACTGCACAGTTAGTGGCCAGCACTTTTTCTATTTCTTCCATTTTCTGATTCTCGATGTCTATTTTTATTCCTTTTTTAATTTTTATGTTTATTGCTTTTAATCTGTTTTTCTCTGCTCTTGTTTTTTGGGATTTTTGTTTCAATTGCTGTTTTAGTTCTAATAACCTGTTGGTCTCTTCAGAGTAATTATTTATTTTGGATTTTTTTTCTAACTTCGAGCATTCTTTAATAGCTTCATGTATAGTTTTTTCTAGAATATTGTATTTATTCTGTACTGTATCAGGTCCTTCGAAACATATGTCCTTAAATAGCCTGCTGGTAGTTTCCTGCACTAGTGTAGCTGAATCGCATTTAATTGTTGTTAGTTTTCTAGAAAAAATTATCCTTCTTTTATTCGTTTCTAGTTTCATTTCCACAGGACGATGGTCGGATGTGAATTTTAGGTTTCTTATGACAGATATGTTGTGAATATCGGTTTTTTTCTGTATCAGGAAAAAATCTATCTGAGCTTTGTTTGTCATATTTGGATGCTCCCATGTCCATCTTCTGTTTGTTCTGCTTTTATAAAAGGTGTTTCCAATTTTTAGGTTCAACGTTCGTGCTAGGTTTATCAGTCCGTCTCCTCTGTGATTTCTCGTGCCATAGTTGTATGGACCTACTGTGTATTCTTCTCCAAGTTTTCTGCTTCCGATGTGGCTGTTAAAATCGCCCATAATAAATTTGTTTTTAGCTTTACTACTCCAGTAGGTAGATTCAATATCCAGGATAAATGATTCAACCTCCGAGTCTGTGGCATCAATGGTTGGTGCATATACTTGGATGAAGGTGTAGCTGATTTGTTTTATTGTCATGTCTATACTTATGACCCTTGCTGATGTGTACGATAGTTTTTTTATATATGATTTTATTTCCTTGTTTATTAAAAATCCCACTCCATGTCTTCCTTTCTGTAGGCCATAGTAATAAAAAAGATGTCCAGACTTAAGTTCAATTAGACTCTGTCCCTCTCTTCTTACCTCGCACAATCCAATAATGTGCCACTTTTTGTTTTCTAAGCTAGATTCTAATTCCTGTAGCCTGTAGTCGTCCATTAGAGTGCGGACGTTGAATGTCCATATATGTATGGTTAAGGGGTCCGATGACCCTTCTAGAACATCTGGATTGGCAGTCCGTTGCTTTAGGTTTCGACGATTGTTTATGTTGTCTCTGCTGTTTATATTTATATTTGGGGGGTTATGTTCTACTTCTCCCGCGGTGACCGGCCGTACCGGGATGCCATTCTTCTCAGTTAGTTTTGATAGTGTTGTGTTTTTTTGGTTCCAAGTGTCTATGTTCGGTATCAGTTTTTTGGAGTGCCTACTGGTGAGGTAGGTCTACTCCGCTCCACATAGTTTAGTATGCCCGGTTTTATAATATCCTTTGTGGTTGTTCTACTTTCAGGTTGTTCCATATCGATTTCTAAGCTAGCTTTTTTCTGCGTTGACGTGCTGGGTGACTTTGATATTTCCCTCTTTCTTTTTTCTCGGTTCTTATCATTCGGTTGTTTTACAACTAATTTATCATATTTAATAAAAGCTATGTTTCCTTTGTTTTTTTCTTCTTTTACTCGTACTAGTAACTGCTTTCTTACTTCCATTACTTCCTTTGGAAAATCTTCATTAACAAATATTCCCGGAGGGAGATTTTTCTTATTCCTTAAAATCAAATGTTTTTTCCATCTTGATATAATTTGGACAACTACTGGACGATTTTTATTGTCTGTCCGCTGCCCAATTCTATATATGCTGCTAATTTCATGACTCTCTATATGTATTCCAATATCTATTATTATGTCTTTGATATAGTCAACCAACTCAATTTCCGTTTTGCCTATTTCTTTTATTCCGACGAACACAAGGTTATTTTTACGCTTGTCGTTTTCTAATCTTGTGAGTTTTTGTTCTAGCTCAGATATTTTTGTTTTGAGGATAACATTTTCTTCCGCTAATGTTTTAATTTTTTCGTCCAATGCTTCGGAGACATTTTTAGTTACTGCAGACGTTATGTCCATCGTTTGTTGTTTCAGTTTTCCGTCTAATTTCTCTAAAAGAGTTTCCAATATTTTTTCCATTTTCAGGGATTTTTGAATTTCTTTCTGTAGCAACACTGAATGTTTAAAGTGTCAAATCACATCGGCCAATTAAATCGGATCGCGTGAACGCGCCTTATTAAGCACCGGATATAACTGTCATTTAGGTTGGTATGGTATCATTTGCGTCCTAATCTATGGTGCACTGATGAATTTCACTTTTTAGGTTAGAACGTAAAGTGATTTTAGTTGTTTATGTTCATAAAAACTTCGTTCGAGCACTGTTCACTATTTCACAATGTTTCTGGTCGCTTCAACTATGATCTCGCGATTAACTATCTTCGCTGCCGGCACTTTTACACTTGATTTCGAATATTATTCACGGAGCTTCTCATAATAGCTGTTTACAGTATGGACGCCGGAACCGGAACCCTAAGATACGAAATAAATAAAGGAATAATAATAATAATAAAAATCTTTATTTGACTTTTGTTTACAAAAAGTGTTAAGAACAGAGTTCTGCAAAACTGTTTGCACAGTTTGTCTGCAGGAGAGTCTCTACAAAATGTTTGTCTCACATTACTATAATAATATTATCTACTATTACGTCTGCTTACTTTATGGAAGGATTTCTAACAAATGTTTTTAAGGAGTTTTTTTAAATTAATCTTTTATTTAATGTCCTGTCTCCAAAATAATTAGTTACTCTTGGTACCTCGTATTTACCTGATGTCAACGACCTGGTACTATGTCTATGGTTGACCAGTACTAAACTATGCTCCAGATTACTATGGTTATTTGTTAAAAGTAGGTATTTATGCTTGGGTTGGTTCCTAAAGGACTTTACTTTGACCAGCCCTAGGTCGCTTTAGAGTGCCATTACAGAATTATCTGTTCCTTATTGATAGTGTCCGACCGAAAGCCGAAAACGAAGCATGGACTTCGTCTCATTTTCGGCCGAAAACGAAAATGGCCAAGTGCGAGTAGGACTCGCGCACCGACTTATCCGTATGTATAACAAGATGTACTGAGTGACAAACTTAACTTTACAGTTGGAAAACTGTTGTCCCCATACATAGATATAGGGGTTAATTTGCCAACTAGAAATAATAAATAATATAATAATATTTATTAAGTTTCATTACAAAAAAATATACACCTATACTTATTGTAATATAATAAGTTATATTACCTGTAAGGCTAAACTAAAACGGTATTTTTTGAGTACTAGCAGAGAGAGACAGTTAAATTATGTTGACGTGATTGATTACGTATATCTATTTGGATCTGATTTCAATATTTCCCTATAAAATAAACATCATGCAGAATTTTCAGTCCACTTACGTGGTTTATGCATTCAATGTCCACTAGAAGGGTACTTAGCATTCGAGTCTATTTCGAGTGCATCAGAATCTTCACACTACGTATTTTGTCAGTGTTGATTTCCATGGAATATTCCAAATGTCGCAACACTCGCAACTGCATTGAATCTGGCATGCATTTTATAAGATAGCAACGAAGTTGTGCAGGAAGAAAAATAATATTCTGTGGAAAAGTAAGAAGTATGCAACTACATCAACAGGGAGGCTAGTCCTGAACCAGATGTGGGACTCTCACAAGGAATTAGAAGAGCAGACAATGGACAATGCTTAAATTAAAACCAGCACTAACAAGAGCAAGAGCATAGAGGTACATAGAGGGGAGACCGGAACTGTCCACCCTTGTATGGTCTAGTGTCTACCCTAAAGAATAATCCTAGACACACCAATGAGCAAGAGTGGATAAAGGGCAGGCTTGGGACATTCATGGGAAGTATAAAATCAGGCTAAATTAAGAAATTTAGGAAATACAGCAACTGACAGATCAGAATCATACCAGGGGTGTCCACAGGTCACTTCAGGGTCAAAGGACTATTGGCCAAGTTAGCACTTTCTGACAATACAGATTATAGAATGTATGGAGAGGAGGCAGAAACGATGAAGCATAACTGTGCAAATGTCCCTCGCCTGACTTAGAATTAAGATATATTCGGTACTGGCTAAGCTGAAACGAAGGAATTTCAGGCACTGCGTTTGAATTCCATTATCCGCATATATGAAAGTAGAGGAACAAACCTTTGAGCAAACGCAACACGGAGTAGTCACATAAAAGATCCTATCTTCTTCTTTTCTCTCTTCTTTTTCTTTTTGATCCTACTGGATCCTACTAAAGTGATTACGTATACACTTCGACCCAATAGGATTTTTCTACCCCTTTTTGAACCCTATCACAGGATAATATATCTTCAACAGATTTGGTCGAATAACCAGATGCTTCCGAATTTCAACGCCTAATTATTTCCAAAATCACAACATTGAAGATATCTCGGTAGTAGAAAGTCAAATTTAGCCCCTTTTTGAACTAAATTATAATTTTCGACATCCGTAGCTAAAAATAATTTAGTAGGTATAATCTGTGATACACGTTCGACATACTTGGGAAGATTTCACATTTTTAAAAAGGTACTCGTTCAGTCCTGCCCAATATGCAACTCCAAAACCTGTGGTCGCCCTAAACCCGTCTGAAACAATTTTCAGCAATAAACACAAACATTTATAACATGCAAAACGCAGTCACAAATGTCAACAGCTTCGATCACGTAGGCCTATGAATCCATAAATAAAATTAATTAAAATCCTAGTAAACGTCATGAAAACATTACATAATACTATATAAACGGCCAAGCGAAGCATTGTTATTTTCTCAGTGCATGCATAATTAAATAGGCAAAAGAGAAACTTGAATCAAAATTCAGTACTGCAATTGTTTTTTTCGAAGCGTGGTGTGCCACGTGAGGGTTCAAAGACATCCGAAAACTGTCAAGAAAAAATCGACCTAATGTGATTTTGTTTAAGAGAAAAGTCCTTTTTCTGCCCTAGGATAGTTTTCCATCGGGATAACTGGGTCGATGACGCTAGGCATCTGATTGCAACGGTGTCTCTTGAAAAGTTCCAGACAAATTGCGATACATAGATTCAGCACATCATCCGTCGTGTAAGTAGCGTTAACCTATTATACAGAGGAATTGTACTTGTTCCGTTGTTTAGCATGCACCTTTCTTTATTTCTATTTTAATATTTTCTCTTTGATAAATATTAATTCGTACATCATATCGTTTAATACTTTATTAACGAATTACAATGGGTTTCGTGCTAGGTATCTAAAATACGAAAAAAAAATTTTTTTTTTCATAGAATTTGAAGAGGAAAGCAAGGTGAAAAACTAGTTTTATTAGAAAGTTGAACACAATAATGCCTATACCTACAAATCAAAACCTATATTTGGGTCGACCGAGGTAAACAACATAAAATTTAATGAAGTGTAAGTACTTTTATTTAACTTTCTTTACAACCTTGTAAAAAAGTAGGCGATTAACGGTTTTTATTGTTTTCTCGTGGATTTAACTATTAATCTGTGTTTTTATTCTGTGCTATTTAGGCAGTAGGTACAGACTTCGTAAAAGTAACGTTTAAGCATGGGTAATTTTGAATGTCGGGTTTTTTTTTCAAATGTGTTCTGTATGCGAACGGTTTTTTTTGGCTTTTCAGTATTTTTTTTAAGTCGGTTAATTTTTTTTTCAGTATGCCTCTTGAATAAATTTATGTAAATTTTAATGAATCTTAGTATGTTATTATTTCTCGGTTTCAATACACTTAGAGAAAGGTAATCTACTTTAAAAATTGTTACATATAAAATGTCCATGGCTATATTAAATACTTATCTTTAACACGGATTGATATAACTTTTCACTACAAAATATCTCCAGTTTTACTCTTATATCTCGGCTAAAACACTAACTTTTCCTTTTAATAATATGCAGATAAGTACATATTATTATATTGAATGAGTCATCAGGGCCGCGCGTGAGTGAACTGCCCTCCTTTCTATAAATTAGCAAGCCCATACACTTAATTGATATGAGACCGACCAGGAAGCTACATCCACGATTGCTAACCACGATCCTAGCACTTCCACCAAGAATCCGCCATTTTGCTTTTACTGTAGATTTGAATTTCGAACGATCGAACAAATGACGGTTAAGTCGTTGTTTCTCGTAGCGTTAAATTGCTCTAAAGCTCAATGCTCCCTCTTCCGGAAAACATCGACTTTCTGCACTAGTGATGTAATTTAAAGATGAATTTCGCTCAATAGAAACTTGGGTATATACGTCAGTTTATATTGAAAGGTCTGGGTAGAGCTCACGAGGTTCAACGGCCGTCCTAGCCCCCCTCCCCTCTCCTTAAGGCACCTGCTAACCGGCAGAAACTGCTTTTGGTAATTAACAATAAAAAACTCCAATTATAAAGAAGATCAGTTTGAGGAAATGATTAAAGCTCTTTATAGTGGTTTCCGAGATTTCTCGCTTTTCTTTCGCGATGTGCTTTTTACGTCGTTATCACATTCTGGCGGACTTTGTTAGGAGACTCAATTCGAAGTGATAATGACACGTAATGTGTCATGATACTTCTTTATTTAGAACTGTTCTTTCGAGCGTCGGCTTTCTTTGCTAGGTTTGTCAGATGTATTATTACAAAACGGGACTTAATCGCGTTTGGATAGTGTTTATTTAATTACCTCGACGTTTTGATCGGGATGTTACGGTCGTGTTCTCGAATTAAGGGTTGTATTTCATAGATATACAAATAATTTTAAATTTTTAAGAACATGCTTTTGATACTTCTAATGCCATTTGTCTGGCAACGTGTTAAATCGAATCGAAACATAAATAATTGATGTATTTCGGTTGTAATTTGGTCATTGCATCGCTCAAATGGGTATCTGCCGGTGAAATCCACCAATCAAATTAAGAGTCTTGTATCTGTTTTATAATAATCGTAAGTTTTAATCTAGGTATGTTTAGATCCGATAACAATGAAATACAAAGAATTATGATATTATAATGATTTTCATTTGTTTCAATACATACTTTAGAATTACGAAATCCATACTAATCCATACTAATATTATAAATGCGAAAGTGTGTCTGTCTGTCTGTTACCTCTTCACGCTTAAACCGCTGAATCGATTTTGATGAAATTTGGCATAGAGATAGTTTAAGATCCGAGGAAGGACATAGGACAGTTTTCATCCTGGAAATTATAACTAAAAAGAGAAAAGTGAGTGAACATTTCTGTTGGGGTGCGGTGACCCTGTAGGAAATGTAATTATTAGACCAAAAGCACAATTGCTCTTACATTTGCTTAGGCGCTTTTAATGATCCTTGTATCAAGTTCCACGCGTACGTAGTCGCGGGTAAAAGCTAGTATTATAAATGCGAAAGTGTGTCTGTCTGTCTGTTACCTCTTCACGCTTAAACCGCTGAACCGACTTAGATAAAATTTGGTATGGATATAGTTTGAGACCCGGGAAAGGACATAGGATACTTTTCATCCCGAATAAATGTAGTGCTCCCGTGGGATGAGCGGGTAACTTCGCGGGGCACAGCTAGTACTAAATAAAAGGGGCTAATTTCACCGTAGGAACGTGATAGTGTGCGTTTCTCTTACATGTAAATATACTATTTAAGCGTTTTGAAGTTTCTGATTTGATCTGTCAGAAAACTAGCCTATTGGAGGTGACCTGCCCACGCATGCACCACTACGCTATGAACGCGTGCCGACTTTAGCAATACAAAAGAGAGGTGGAGCCGAGCCTTTAGTGTGAGCTGGCGCGTTGGCTGTTAGCGTGGCTCGCGGTGTGCCAGTGAGCCCATCTCACTACGTGGTACCAGACTTAGGACTAAGGAAAGTTCCTCTTAGGATTTAAGTAGAACTTTATGAGAGATCTTTTACGATATAAAATGTTCATCGAGTCTCCACGTCGTCTAGACGTATCGATTATCGATTCCATTGTCGTGCGCCGCCGAATGCGGTCGATGAACCCGCACCCCTATTCCGATCGTTCGCGTACTATCGACTCGATTGCGAATTCTATATTTGAATTTTACCGGCTTCGTTTAGGTTTGAGATGACAGACGTAACGTGTGAGGGGTTGAAACGCCTTTAAATGGGCATTTTTGTGAAAAATGTTGCACTTAATTATGACATAATTAAGAAATATTAATACTGTTAAACTTTGTAAAATGGGGTGTTGTGAAATCCAATTTAAATATGGCTTAATTTATGACAAATATTTCATACTTAATTCTGTCTCTGCTGTCAATTTTGTAACTGAGCATTTCTAAAAAGTTTGTACACAATTTAAGACAGAAAATTAAAGTCCAATATAATTTTCCTATTTTGTAACCAATTTTCTTTGTGATTTCCAATACATTGATATCAGATTATATATGATTAAAAAAGCATAACAGAACCTACAGTCCGACCAAAAAGAGTAGAAAATAGGAAAATTATATTGGACCTTAATTTTCTTTTTTTAATTGTCTACAAAGTTTTTGAGAAAAGCACAACTAAATACATTCAAAATAATGAGATGTACTCGTACAGTCATGTTTCATAAATTTAAAGCTTTTTTATATTAGTGTCTTTGAAATAGCCACAAGGTGGAATGCTATTGACATTTCTTAATATATGCCAATTATGTCAATTCTCGCGAAAATGCCCACATTGGAAAAACCGATTGCATAATTGTGACTACCACTAGTTCCATTGATGTCGTTCTCAATTCACAACTTTTTTATTTTTATAACCAGGCTTTTTATCGATGTTACCAAATAAAGTAAAAAAAAAACGAAAATACCTACACAATTCCCAATGTCAATTGAATAATACCACAGAACTTTTTTCTTTCAGGCCACCCGATGGTGTCCTAATTAAACACCGTAAAACTACCCAACTATAGTCCTATCATCCAACTATGGTCCAAAACAAAACTCGTAAATTTTTATCAAAATCCATATCCTATCAGTGATTTTATACGTTTTTATTTAAGTTTGTTTAATTATGTTGTTCACTTTAGAGTTTATTCGTTATAATTGTCATATATTAACGAGCAATTTTTGGATTAAATTGGACCATAGTCGTGTGGACTGGACTATATTTGAGGAGTTTAACGGCATATGAAAGATTTAGGGTTGCCAATCAGGGTGCGTTCCCAGTGATGAGAATGGCGGAGCCCTAAAAGTGAAAATGAGTGAAAAGTTACAAGTCTTTAAATTACGCGTACAAGTAGGTGTACGTAAATCTTAAGTTGCGAAGTTAAAAGCACTAATAAGAACTGACAATTGGTGAAGGCAAAAAAAAAACAAGAAAAGAATTTGGTTTCCTTAAATAAAACCAGTAGGTAATATATAATTATAATGAATTAAACTTTTGATATCAAGTCATTAATGCAAGAAATCGTGATTATCGAAAGTGAAAATAAATAAAAATTAACCAATTGGGGATTCCATATTTTTTCTTACAAGAATATTCTTCTAACCTATCAAAATAGTCTCCCAACTAGTGTGAAAGACCTCCGAGGTAGAACGACCGCGGACCCGACAAACTAATAAAATCGTCAAGTTATTGCTTTCTTTAACTCCAAATTAATTGCTTTATTGGGTTGTTTGTTGTTTCATACAAATTGGTTAGCTATTAGTTTCACTACTCGCCGCGAGATGGCGCTGTGTCGCGATCGGTTTGCGAATCGCTTCGGTAATTGTTTGTTTTAAAGTACAAAGTTGCTTTTTGTTTTAGGGTTCTTTTTATTTTTAAAAATCGAAAACGTTTTTATTAAATGATATTATAATATATGCGTGTGTATTTATTTTGATATAACCGCATATTGCAGCCAGACGGAGATTTTAGTGCTATGATTTTATATTTATAACAATTATTAATTTAGCGTTAACTGCCATAGCGTAATAAATTAATTGAGCAGCAATGTATGGCGCAGTTATTACTAGTGACAGTTGTAACACAACAAACAAATACATTGCATGCTGAATTATTTTATATGAAAAAAAAAAGTTTGATTTTAGAATCAAATAAGTGTTATGTATTAATAAGTGTTTTACTGGTATAATTGTGGTTCTCCTGTCGAACATCTTCAACTTATGAAAAAAAAATACATTGTATCTGTCATATTACCTATGTATGACATGAGAAATTCGATAGCCAAGCCATTTCTTTGTAATTGACTTTCGTTACAACTTGGCTTTTGCAATTTCTTTTTTCAAATTTTAAATTTTTTTTTTTCTGATAATAGAAATCAGTGATATTTCTGATGCTAATAAAAATGACGTTCTTTAACAATATCTGAAGGTATCGGAGATCCAACCTGACGTATCGTTAAAAAAACGAAATCGAAGAGAACTTGAATACCTTAGTTATATGGAGAGAAGAATAATAAAGAAATATAGACAGTGCACGAAACTTTGTCGTTGCAACTTGTTGTGAGAGATGAACATTTTTTGACCAACAGAGGGCGCTGTGCTGCTGGCGCCTCACGCCCATACAAATATTGAATCCCTCTCTATAGATACCGATTTTCAATATAATTTTAAAATGTTATAATAGCGTACAGTTGCCGAGAAACTTCTTGAGCCTAACCTTGACTGCGCAGTAGCCGATTTACGTACAAATATGCATGCGCAGATCCGCCATTTTGGGTCAAGAAGTTTCTCGGCAACTGTACTTACATAATTAATAAGCAGAACCCTATCTATATCGAGGTAACCGATGTAATTTAAAGAAAAACATCGTTCCTCCAATGTTATGTAAATGGATTTTTGAAATAAAAATACCATTACGAATTCAGATGTCACTTACGTAAGTACCAAGATAGTCCTTTCAATTTATATAAGCTTTTTTGAGCTTTAAGTTCATACTTATAAGCATAAAAGCTTTTAGGCAATGGAAGGACAATACCAGGCTCGCATAAGTTGTGAGGTTCCCGAAATGTTACCTACGTGACCGCTGCCGTGTATGGTACGGCCATATCATGCCAAATACCGGTTTAAAAAAGTTTAATATACTTTTGGTATGACTTGCGCGTGGAAATTCGGCGAGCATTCATGTTACTAGGGACCAGAGACGTCCATAAAATGGTAATCTATCTCTTTCCACTGGCATGACAATTTTAGGGTATTGAAACCCTTTTCTGTAATGCTATTGGAATAAGTGGTTCTGTGAGCTGTAGAGCTCGCAAACATTATTCAAATTGGTTGAAACATCACATATCCACGTTTGCAACCATCACATTTCCGCCATTTTTAAAGAATTCTATTAACTAATTAAAATAAATCGATATTTTATTGAATTTGTCATCAAACTTTGAGAATCGGTTGAGAAAAGCGACCTGTTGGCAAGATCAGCCGGACTTCCGGAACTCGAACATGCGTTTTTTTTTAGCTAAGGTCCTCTGACGGAGATGCTTTCCTACCTCCATTAAAAAAAATTGCATGGAAAATGCGCAGGAGAAGACCGTGGGGTGTAGTGTAGATAACGGTGTACAATACTATATGCCCAAACCGCGAGAATATAATATAAAAAAACACCTCGTAAATAGCAAACTCATTCAATTTCGCTATAAATCATGGTGGTCCCATAAATTTACAATTTAAAAGGAAGTTGCTAAAAAAGTGTCAAAGTTCTCAAGTTAATTGCTTAATTTTGTCACAATCGCGTGATCAGAGCCACTGCGCATAAACGGAAGCCATCAATAACTAAAACGCGTTGGTATTCGCGGTATCCTGAATAGCCGAGAAGATCAATGGATCTAAGTAGCGACATTATTTTTGGCTTACATCGACTGACGAAAGACATACGGCGACGTAGACTTATGACGAAAGACAAGTAAGTGCTCAATGTAGACTTTTGCCCAGCAGATGATATCTCTTGTTACTTGATGGATAACTGTATCTATAGACAAGAAGGTGCCCTCAACTTTGTCCCCTGAATTTTTTTCTTCACCGTAGTCTGGTGAAACTCCAAGTCTCGTACAATCATAGTCTGGTAAAAAGTATCCTATACCATCTTTGAATGAGCTATCTCTGTACCAAAATTGGTTAAACTCTGTGCAGCCGATTCGGCGTGATGACAGGACAAAGAAAATTTTACCAACAGATTGCGCTCTACACCTAAACCAATTTTGGTACAAGCATAGCTGGACATCCAATGATGGTTATAGGATACTTTTTACCCAACTATGGTAAAGAAGAAAGGCGGAACCTCACCTTCACACCTTCTAGTAATAAATAAATTAGGTATGCCAAATCATAGAATATATGGTAAAACAAACGGATACGCATTATAAGGGGTTTCCAAAATCGGTGGTTATCCTGTCTTTTATTATCATTTAGCGAGTCAACGCTTCTTAAGCGACGCGTGCGCAGCGTCGCAATGAGACCTGCATACAACGGCCATGCTAGTAGGGGAGCCCGTGACAAAAGGACCCTTTGGATTTTGGAGATTCAATTATAATAGGTCAAATATCGTATTTTAAAATAATCACATAAAACATATGTTTACAATACTAAAACCATAGATGAGTATAAAATAAATAATAATTATAAGTACAATTGTCTAAAGTTAATTATAAAAATAAAATATATACATTTTCTATAAAAAAAATACCCCGTCCAGCAGGTCCGTCCTGCGGCATGGTTCCCATTACGCTACCTCTTTGGATCGCAAGAACGATCCTCTGTGAGAAATACCAGGACTGAGGTCCCCTGAGACGCGAATCAACCCAGGCGACAGGGCCCCCATAAACGCCTTTATATCAGGGTCCCAAGGTCTCTACCGCAAATTATAATATGAGTTTTTATCAAAACGTTTTTTTGGAGGCACGCTTTTATTGCTGATTTTATTTTTAACCACTGACAAAATTGAGGTGATTTCACAATCAAATCGTCAGGTTATTGAAATGTACAATTTTAGGCCAGTTGTAACTTACAATTATAACGTATCTGACTACTATTGTAACGTATCGTACTTAATCTGACGCGCTCGAGTAAATCCCAAAATCCTCTTTCGCTCCCCTACTATGAGTAACTGAATGGCTTGAACGTGGGCTGAAGTCCGTGATTTGCAGCGGCACTTGAATTATGATGTCTGAACGTCATGATCGTGAAGACCTTTTGGATTTCTCAGATTCGATTACCTACTTATAATATAAGTTTTTGCAAAAATACACTTACTTGAGACAATCAAATCGTCAGGTCATTGAAATGCTCACTTTTAGGCCTGTTGTAACTTATAATTATAATATTTTATCCCAATCTGACGCGCTCAAGTAAATCCCAAAATCCCCACATGCACTCCCTTACTATCAGTAACTGAATGACTTGGACGTTGGCTGAAGTCCATGATTTAGAGCGATACTTGAATTATGATGTCTGAACGTCATGCCCGGGAAGACCTTTGAGATTTCGGAGATTCGATTACATAGGTAATATAATTTTTTTTGATACAACCTTTTATCGCTGAGTATATTTTTAGCCCCGAGAAAGACAATTAAATCGTCATATCATTGAAATGCACACTTGTAGACCTGTTGCAAACTTATCTTAATCTGACGCGCTCGTGTAAATCCCAAAATCCCCTCTTGCGCTCCCCTACTTCAGTAACTTGCTTGGACGTGGGCTGAAGTACGTGATTTGGAGCGGCACTTGAATTATGATCTCGGTTCCTGGTATGAATTATAAAACGGGTGCAACAAGGCATTAGGAACTACTTTTTTTTTACCTACAAAAACATACATAGAACAAAAAAAAAATTGTCGCCAAACTGAACCTTTATTGACGAGACGCGCTCAATTTTAACAAAACAACTTAGCGTAGCTTATAAGGGTGAAGCCAGACGAGGGTAATTGGAGTCGCGTAATTTCGGTCGCGCCATGTATCATGCCATGTGATCACGTCACACCAGGTATGGCGCGACCGAAATTACGCGACTCAAATTACGCTAAGAGGTATTTCCTTCTCGACAACATGTCCGATTGTATTATAGGGTGGAATGAGTACTTTCAACCTGCTGACAGCCTGTTATTGAAAAGGAAATCCCTAAGATTTGATTTTAACAGTGTTTTATTTAATTTTGGTTCTTGTCCTAGCAAGTCCATTTTATTAAATACTAGCGACCCGCCCCGGCTTCGCAATGCTGATACTAAATATACTATGCATGTATTATACATCCATACTATACTATAATACTATACTATAATATTATAAATGCGAAAGTGTGTCTGTCTGTCTGTCTGTCTGTCTGTCTGTCTGTCTGTTACCTCTTCACGCTTGAACCGCTGAATCGATTTTGATGAAATTTGGCATGGAGATAGTTTAAGATCCGAGGAAGGACATAGGATAGTTTTCATCCTGGAAATTATCCCTAAAAAGATTGAAAAGTGACGAAGTAATTCATGATGACAGTGATGACCCTGTAGGAAATTTAATGATTAGACCAAAAGCACAATTGCTCTTACATCTGCTTAGGCGCTTTTAATAATCCCTTTTATTAATTAAGGTGATTAGGTGGATATCTATCGTGTTGTACGAGGTTGCTTCCATACTTCCAAGTTCCACGCGGACGTAGTCGCGGGCAAAAGCTAGTAATATATAAACCTTCCTCTTGAATATCTATTAAAACCGCAATATCCGTCAATATCCGTTGCCTAGTTTTAAAGATCTAAGCGTACATATGGACAGACAGACAGCAGGAAGCGACTTTTTTAAACTATGTAGTGATTTTTGGTAGTAAGTATTTGGACACTCTTTCACCATAATAGTTTTTACTCTTGGTTGGACATAGTTTTTTGTTTTTTGATACCTAATCCATACTAATCCATCCATGCATACTAGTCCATACTAATATTATAAATGCGAAAGTGTGTCTGTCTGTCTGTCTGTCTGTTACCTCTTCACGCTTAAACCGCTGAACCGATTTAGATGAAATTTGGTATATAGATAGTTTCAGTCCTGGGGAAGGACATAGGATACTTTTCATCCCGAATAAATTTAGTGTTCCCGTGGGATGAGCGGGTAACACCGCGGGGCACAGCTAGTATTATAAATGCGAAAGTGTGTCTGTCTGTCTGTCTGTCTGTCTGTCTGTTACCTCTTCACGCTTAAACTGCTGAATCGATTGTGATGAAATTTGGCATGGAGATATTTTAAGATCCGAGGAAGGACATAGGATAGTTTTCATCCTGGAAATTATCCTTAAAAAGATTGAAAAGTGAGTAAGTAATTCATGATGACAGTGATGACCCTGTAGGAAATGTAATGATTAGACCAAAAGCACAATTGCTCTTACATTTGCTTAGGCGCTTTTAATAATCCCTTTTATTAATTAAGGTGGTTAGGTGGATATCTATCGTGTTGTACGAGGTTGCTTCCATACTTCCAATTTCCACGCGGACGTAGTCGCGGGCAAAAGCTAGTAAGTAATATATTATTCTTATTAACTTTAACCCCGGCTCCACAATATGTATATGATAGTGCGAATATGATAGTGCGGAGGGCACTTCGCTACAGAAACTCATACTTCGGCCAATCACCTCGGTTAACTTCGTGATAGTGTGGAGCCGAGGTGATTCCTAGCGTGAGCCTAATATGCAAGAGTTGGATTTGTATATGAATATGAGTGGCCCATCTTGCAGTCGCGAGGCGTATATACATATATACGGATTGCTCACGAGCAGAGTGTAGACCCGATTCCCACCCGCTGGCCTATTTTAAGGCGATTGAGTAACTTTTTCTATTGTTTTTGGAAAAATAATAAACTAAGTCGGTTCCGGCTTGCCAAAAGATTTTGTTTGACTACATGCGGCTAATTATTAATAAATGATACCTACGTAAAACGGGGTTACTTAAGGAAAATTTGGGGCTACTTTGATAGATTTAAAATAGTTATAAAAACGCAAATATTCATAGTGCGATTGAGCAAATGAAGTAAAAGGTTAGGTCATTGTTGAAGGTAGGTATTGCATGCCACATATAATAAAAAAAAGTAAGGATATGGCGTAAAAACACTTTTCCAAAGTAGCCCCTGCATTTGAAAGTAACCCCATTCTACTGTACTTGATTAATAAATAAGTACTAATTATAATAATTTCAATTATACTTTATTAAAAAAATGTAGTACGAAAAGGACTTGTAACGAATGTTATCAATTTTTTCGTTTTTATTTTCATCACATACTATTATAAAGTGTCGTATTTACATTCAATATTTAGTGTTTGTTTTAATATTTATTTGATTAAGGTGACTCTGGAGACTCTATTGAAGTTAGAAAAAGAGACCTCGTAGAAGTCTTTATACTATCTTTATACTATCCATATTAAGAAATGCGAAAGTGTGTCTGTCTGTTTGTTACTTCTCCACGCTTAAACCGTTGAATCGATTTAGATGAAATTTGGTATAGAGGTAGTTTGAGTCCCTGGGAAGGACATAGGAAACTTTTCATCCCGAATTAATTTAGAGTTCCCATGGGAGGAGCGGGTAACATCGCAGGGCACAGCTAGTACCTATTTCAATAAACCAGACTATAAATAAGTATATTCAAGTGAAACGTGGTGAAACTTAAACCACTGTGTGTCAATTATTTCGGGCAAGGCTATAGTTACATACGTCTAACTGATTGTACCTTACAAAAAGATAAAAAAAATCTAAGACTAGTAAAAAAACAAAACGATATTCATTTGTCAAAAACAAGCAACAGTGGGCGACGGAGGTGACAAGTGACAGTCTGCGCACCACTTAGTCTACCCTATAAACTAATTTTACCGCCGACATCTATGTATAGTCACTCATCCAAGAGTTTACTGGGCTAAAAGTTGAACGAACCTGCGCCTCTTGCTCTCAACTCACCCACACACACAACTCACACAAACACACAGACAACAAAGATGGACAAGACACACACTAATAAAAAAGAAGCGTGAGAAATGTTGATAACTCACTTGCGTTAGTGAGCTCCTATCGTCACTTCCGAGTCTCGATTTAGAATCATTTTTGTTTTGAAAATGTTTGTTTTCCGAATGGTATCAATGTGTGCGTGCAATTTTGAGGGGAAAGGAGAGAGAACGATTGTTACGAACAAATCATTGTTAACGCAATTATCTAATCGAATACGCGTTATCAAATACAAGCGTCTTTATTCAATCCTTGTTAAATGACGCATTAGAAAGAGATAGGACAGTAATTAATGTTATTGCGCATGTGTGAGTACCGCGTAGGCGATACGTAGTTAATGAGGCTTGACTGTAGTGGTCGGAACTCGTATGACTGGCTGAGCCGCCTTCTTCAACCTCTGTTGGCCTGGTACTTCCAATCTCGATTGCGCATACATTTTAGTACGAGTTTTTTTTTTCTGTTTAAAATACACAACCGGCTTTGACAGGGCCATTTCTTAAAAATATCTTTGCATTTCCGCGTTGAAAAAGCAAAAAGGTCATTCCCGCCTAAAATTCTTCGGTGTGCGACGAAAATCTTCTCATTTGTATTCAAAATGCGTTTCCGTGATTAAGTTGTTGGTTTTATGTTAAAATGTTGTGCATAGTTTAATGTCAAATAAGTATTGTAAAAGCATAAACTCAAGAATGTAAGGAAATGAACATTAAACAAAAGATGGTGGTAGTTAATGGGTATTAAATAATATGAATGTGGACCAGTCGTAGTAAGGTCTACGTTTCGTAGCGCTACGAAATTCGCAAACCGTAGCATACTTTTAGGGTCTCTTCTCTTTTGCAAATTTTCGCCATTATTTTCGTCTTTTTTTTATTTAATTTATACCAGGTGTTTCCTATAATAGGAGTAATAAATTAAAATATTTTATTGTATTTTATTTATTTATACATGGAGAACCAACAGCTTAACTTACGCTAATAGTGACATAGGTAACTAGTAATACAGAGCCAATTATAGGATCTCACATATAGCAACGAAATAATATTTAACATTAAGTTAAATAACACGCACAGTTTTACAAAGACACATGCAATAATAACAGCAAATTAATACAAAAAAAAATACAGAAACTGAATTATGAAGTTGGAATGAAGTTGCACAATAAGTAGGTACCTAAATAATTACAGATATAGATTCTACTCTTCAAATTAAACAACATTTGTTCAGCAACTTAGTATTTTCAATGTACCTCGTCCAATATTAACATTCCCTGAGCATGGACATAGCTGTCACTCTACTAATATCGGACATTTCGCAATAAATTGCTTCTTTGTCTAAACATTATTCTACAAAATATCACACTACACACTAATACACGTTATTTTCAGAAGTTGCTTAACAAATGTTGTCCAGTTTCAAGCGAAGAATCTATGTTTTAATTTATCGCTCCTATTACAGGAAACACCCGGTATATCTATTTCTCACTATTTATCCATATACAATCTAGATATCATCTAGTATTCATTACATAGAACTTGAATATTTAGTGAGTTTCAAGCTTTGATTGAATCCTTCTTCGGGATTCTCATTTTATAAATTACTTACCATAATATCGAAAAAATAAAACAATATTTGTTATATTTTTCAGTCAAAAAAAAACTATATTGGGGTGTAGTATTTGCCTGTAATGTAACAAAAAACAAACAAACATTTCATAGATTTTTGTTACATTACGGGCGAATTCACAATCGAAGCACTATAAAAGTTTACCCTATTCGTATAAATAAGTTTATACGTTTTGACATTATGTTATCGTTTTCATTGGTCTTTGACGTTAGAAAGTTATTTATTATAATAATAGTTATAATATCTTTATTTCGGATCTTTTTGTATCCATAGTAGTGTTAGTATGTATAAAACTAAACTTAAAATCGAAGGTTAATTAAATTATAAACAACACAACTTATAGGTATATAAATTAACTGAAATTCAGGGTGAATATCTCTGCATGTAGTTTTTTCCAGTGCCGAGGTAAGGGTGCATTCAGTTTAGCAGCTATTATTTTCAGGGGCCCTATGATGGTTGCGTTTATCACGCGATAAATAAGTGATAAAGCATCCGTCACGCTTTGACATAATGCGAGTGTGAGTGACATATGCTTTGTCACTTATTTATCACGCGATAAACGCAACCATCATAGGCCCCCAGAATAGCGTTAGAGCTGCCACTTAGCTTATTTAGTAAAATATGACGAGTAAGGACAATAGTTTGTTCATACTTGTCAGTATTAAGATAAATAACTAAAATTTCAAAAATAAAATGCCGATAGTCCTACGCAATTTGTGTAAACACACGTATATATAACCTTTTTACTTTATGCACATAAATTCATATATTTCTTGGGAGCGATCATGATTTTTTTTTGTGTTGTTTGTTTTTTATATATTTCTTTTAAATTTGGGAAGTTGCTTATTACTTGATTAATGTAAGTTTTCTTTTACTTGATTTATTACATGCTTAATTTCGTCGTTAACGTATATTATTTATTAATTTGTCGCTCATAAGTACAAGGCATGTGGTCCGGGGTGAACGACTGATGCAAATCTGCGGAACCCGTCCACCATTATGTGATCGCTCCCGGGAAACCTTAGCTGATTATTATAATTAATAATCATACAAGATTTCCCCGCGACTCTCGGCGTGACTTGTTAGAAAATATGCATATCAAGCATTTTGCCACCGTAGCGAATTGTCACAAAGAAGTAAACTGAGAACACGAAATAGTTATTTGTGCAACAAGAGAGCAAAGTTGTTTTTTGTTACGAGTGCTGATTTTGAGTCCCGAGCAAGCGAAGGATTCTACGTTTGAATCACGAGCGTAGCGAGTGATTCTATGTTAGAATCCTGAGTGTAGCGAGGGACTCAACAGCACGAGATGCAAAAAACTTTGCTAAAACACACAACTTTTCACCTCATCAGCGAGAACATATTCGACATTTTGTGCCTTTTCTTCCAACGTATGTTTATAGTCTTTTTTGCTGATTTCAATAAGATTATTAATCAGAAAATAGATGTGCTGCTTAAAAAGGAATAATAATATAATTCAATTGAAATTATAATCAACCAACCAACACGGTTATTGTCATTATTTGATGAAATTGGAAGATTTAGCAAATACATGACGTATTTATTTATAAATACATGTTATATTACGAGATTTTGTCTATAAATTGATTAATACTTTTACTCGTAAAACACCAAACAAAATAAATGCAAAAGAAAATAACAATTACAATATGAAGTCGATATTTTTTTAAGGTACGTTTCGAATATGCATCTATGATAAATGGTGAAATTATAAATTATTATTATATTTACAATAAGTAATAAGTTGAAAAATCTTATTTTTATTAAAGCAGTAACGTCTGCTAACGTAAACTAAATGTTTACAAATGAAGCGAAAATTGAAAAATTTAATGATTCGGACAGGATTCGAACCTGCGTTTCCAACGGCTTTCCGGGCCAACACTGGCGTCCTCCCAACTTATGCGTGGTCCAATTGGGAGGACGCCAGTGTTGGCCCGGAAAGCCGTAACGAAACGCAGGTTCGAATCATTAAATTTTTCAATTTTCGCTTCATTTGTAAACATTGAAAAATCTTATTTTATTTGAGCAATGATCTATTGTTTTATATAAAAGGCACAATAATTTTAATATTCGGTCATTAAATAAAAATATAATAACGAAAAAAAAATACGTTGCAATTAAAACTTTTTCGGATGTTTTTAATGAAGTTTTTGGTAAGTATAACGCGTATTCGAACTGTTCTCAATCGAGATCGGATTCGAAAATCGAATTTCAAATTGATAAGTTTCCCTCTCTTTTATATACATATGAAAGAAACAGAGTGCATCGAGATTCAAATGATTAGAATTTTATAATTAACCTTTGGCTGAAGAATGACAATTCGTGGTCAGAAATTGAAAAAATTAAAAAGCTACTTTCTACTCACGCTCGAAACAAAATCGCATTTTGTTCACTGTTATCTGACAGCAAAATCGCCATGTTTGAGCTGGTGAGGTGAAAAATATATATATTGTTTCGTGTCGTTTGTTTTTTTTTTGTTTTATTATTTGTTTTTTTTTATTACTTGATTATTTTATTTCCTGCTCAAGCCATAAACCTCAGCTGATTATTATAATTAATAATTATACAAGGTTTTCCCACGACTCCACCCGCGTGACTGAAAACTTGATGGAAAATTTTCACATCAAGCATTTTGCCACCGTGGCGAATTTTCACATAGAATTTTTCACGATGGTCCATTCTGTTTTTCGCTATTCTTCTTAAGAAAAAACGAATCAGAAAATCGAAGTTAATTTATTTATGCTTTAGGTATGAAAATTCACTAGGTAGCTTAATTTTTTTATAATTCTGTGCTGTCGTTTTGTGTTTTTTTTTTGGTTGTTTGTCTCAAATACGAGGCCAACTGGCGTGGCGTGGTGACATGACCGACCAATCGAACGCGTGCCGATTTGGCCCGAACAACGGTGGATGATGGAGCTGAGCACCCTGGTGTGCGGCTGGTGCTGAGGCTATAATAATGACCCATGAGGTATTTTACGCCAAAAAATATTAAGTAAAAATCTTTTTCAAGCAAATATAATTAGAAATTTTACTTACATATTTTGTGAAGTGTCCCAGGGGATTATCACTCGCCGACCGGGGTATAACGCGGTCAGAGAAGCATGAAGAAAAAAAACTTTACGTCCCTGGGCCGTAAGTGGCCGTCTGTCCACTACGTGGGAAGAAAATCTCACTTCCTGGCCAATACAAGACGCAAAACTTTAAACAAACCATGGATGGTAATTCGCAAAGTCCTAGATCGCATATATTTATGGCCCTCACCTTCGGTTCGGGTCACAAACACCTGTGTTCTGGGAAATCCACGAATTCACCGCCCACTGTAATGTACTATTAATACAAACAGTTTCGTCGAATAGTTGTTGGAATCAACACCACTAATCACGGCGCGTGACACCGGGACAAACGACTAGGGAAACAGGCAGCAAACGTATGCGATTCCGGGGTAGTTAAATCCCAAGTATCGCAACCTGTGGCTTCCTCTAATCTCCTGGTGCTGTCTCGTATAGCTTACAGTTAAAATCAGCCTGTTTACGAGTGAAGTGGAGTTTATAGCACTTTACTGCAGACGCCGGAAAATAAGGGCTTGCCGGGTGAGGTATAAGTAGACAAACATATGCATGCAATATGCAATGAAATAAAAAATACACCACTCAAAAATAATATGATTCAGCTGTTTCCCTCATGAGACAGACGTCATGATTTAAAAAATTATTTCCCGGCCTAGGCCGGCGACGTTTAATTGTATGTTTAAGAAAAATAGGTTTATCACTGGTTTTATCATAACACAGAAATTGGTTATATGATTAGAATATCTCTTCAGCTGTCGCTGAGAATCACTCTTCAGTTCTAAGCGACTGGATACTACGACAGAAAAGTATTTTCATAATGTTATATTATAAAATCTACGTCACCCTAGGCCGTAAGTTGGATTTTCTGCCCGCTACGAGGAGAGAAAAACACGCTTCCCGGCCAAGGCAAGACGCAAAACTTTAGACAAGCCACGGGCGGTAATTCGTAAAGCCCCAGACCGCATATTTATGCCCCGAACCGAGGGCTACAAACACCTGCGATCTGGGATATTCACGAATTCAGCGTCCTAAGTATGTAATGTACGATAAATACGTAAAAGAAAATCTGTGATATGAGACCGATATGTGTGTACATACAGTAGTATATTCAAATGTTAGGCTTTGAAGACGTATGTGATGCCATTACGAAACGTGCTGCCAACTTATGTTTTAAGACCTTTTATTATGTAACAGTTGCATAAACTAGGTACTATTAATGTACAAGCCCTACAAGGAGCTCGGAATTTGAATGAATAACCGTGATGCTCCATTGTTTCTGGGAATATCTAAATCGTAACATGTTTGACATATCATTTGTTCCTAAAGGGCTACTTCGATTTTCGAAATTTGACAATCCTATAGTGCCGTTCTCTCGATCTCCTGTTAAAGTATATTTGGGTGAGTGAGACGGCACTATACTATGGTCGAATTTCGAGCATCAGAGTAACCCTTCTGCGTCGAGGTATGATGAATACTACTATATTCTGTAGTGTAACATAGAAGTATCCTTGCTGATAGACTCGCTCATTGCGCGATCAAGTGGCGGTCGTTGAACTTGTAACCCAGTGCGCGCAGACGCAGCGAGGAACGTGTTTAGTCTGATGCTGCGCGCAGGGTTGGCGACGAGGAGAAACATGCGGAAGTGAGTAGTCTACAATAGATATTTATTGTGGCACAAACTGACATCAATGTTTACTCAATCAGTAGTGCTCGGGTAGGTATTGTCAAGGGAATGGAAACACCTACGTTTTTGACCCTTATTCTCATTGTGACAAGAGTGAAAATGTACGTGTTTCAAATTCCTTGACTGTACCTGATTGAGTGTGATCCAAAGCGTAGGTATATAATTACTAGTATAACCAGTAGACAGCCACAGTTATGATTCAATAACTGGGCGCCGAAAGTAACAGCAATCGCATTTGTCAAAAGAAGTGGAGTTTCAGGGTCTATATATAGGTAGCTACTTACTCGTAAACTGTGATTCGGTGTCGAAACTCCCAATGTATGCTACCGCAATTCTTGAACCTTCTGCCTAAAAACGACATCAGGCGACTGAATTTTGAAGGGTTTATGACATTATGATTTGAGAACGTATTTTTCGTTGCTGAGAATCCGATGCGATGTGGCGGTGAAGAGTTTGGAAAATAGTATCCAATAAATTAACCAGAATGGTTTCACAGAATTTACCAATAACGTAGTCGTTTCATAAACTTTAGTTTTACAAATAGTTCATTAGACATTGTCTTTATTGATAATGTTTGACTATGTTAGACAAAGCTCATCAGTCAATACACTTTTTGCTATATTCATTCAATTTATGAGGGAAATGGTTCTGTTTGTCTCAAAAAAATTCTAAACGGACAATATTAGGTACAGTTATTAATGTAATGCATTAACTATACCCATTTCATTATAACTATTTTATAACTTGAGCCCCTAAAGTTTACATAATCGAAATAAAAAATCCGAAACCGGTTTTCCCATAAGTGGCAGCCCTGAGTTTTCCCGGTAGTATCGAACGCGGTACCACACTTAGCAAAGCAAGTATTTATACTAGATACGCGAGGTACTCATCAAATACTCGTCTACCTGTGACTCATACTTTGTAATTCGATTTAAATTTTTTAATGAGAGTACTTATCCTTTAGAGACAAGTGCGCTGTTTTAAATTGATAAAAATGGCAAGTTATGCCGCATTATTATGTATGTATGTAAACCTTTATTGTACACAAACGCAGAATGTAATGTAATTTTTTTTTTTTCAATGTGGGTACACACCACAATTTTTATATTAAACCATTGATACAAAGATCAAAGCTCAAAGAAAAATTGGTATGCGTAACCTGGTGGAAGAAACCGGGAATCAAACCCGGTACTTCTAGATTGCTGGTCCAGCGCGTTAATCGCGCGTTTTCAATTTTTCTTTGAGCTTAGATCTTTTTTTAGGCTTCCGTACCCAAAGAGTAAAAACGGGACCCTATTACTGAGACTTCGCTGTCCGTCCGTCCATCCATCCGTCTGTCACCAGGCTGTATCTCAAGAAAGGTGATAGCTAGACAGTTGAAATTTTCACAGATGAAATATTTCTATTGCCGCTATAACAACAAATACTAAAAATAAAATATTTAAGGGGGGGCTCCCATACAACAAACTTGTTATAGATTACGGTACGGAACCCTTCATGCGCGAGTCGGACTCGCACTTGCCCAAACTACTAAAACTATCAGGGAATTTTAAATCGTACATGCAATGATAATTTCTCAATCCTGAACATGTGAACCATCATATTACCATACAGTGCACCAAACAAAGGTACAGTCACCATCAAAACTAGCTGAACATTTTAGTATGCAAATATTTCAGTAGTAAAATTGACAGCTTTTGATACTGACTGTAAGAACCCATAAGATGCTTAAATTTAATAGTTGTTACTGTCAAATGATGCTTATACTAGTTATAGTAATGAAATCTTAACAAAGTAATAGAATTCTGAGCGTTGCAGGCTATTTTTTTTTGTTGCACACCCCACTTGTTTTTCAGATTTTGGATATTATAGTATTTTTCTACTCAGAATCACGAGCTCTTTCGATCTAATTTGGAGAAAAAGTGTCCCAATATTTTTACGGTCCATTTTACCATGTCCATACAAAGTAACTATATAGCGGTAACGAAATGGATATACAAAAAATAAATGAACTTTTTGGGATACTTTTTGCCTCCTAATTAGATCGAAAGACCTCGTGATTCTGCGTAGAAATTACCTATAATATGCAAAATCAAATGTGCCACTTTTATCCAATAGGTGTGGTGTGAAAAGTGTTTTGATGGACACTTGTGTGGTGCACCGTACCCTTGACTTGGCCGTATGCATGCAACGTAAACATTACGTAATGAATCGTGGTCAAGATGGACGATTTTGATCAAGATACGATCTTTTTTCCGTTTTATGTGAATCTGTTACAATGTTGAATTTAATTTGTTGACGGATACGATTAACTGCTAAGTAAACAAGTAAATTTTATTAATATCTTATTATGTTTTTATGAAATAAATAGGTATACTTATAAGTAAATACGTAATATCAATATTTTGTTTCCATGCATGCATTTTATCAATACTATCCTCTATTTATTTCAGTGTAGGTACTAAACAACCATATAACATATTAAACAACTAAGTACAAAGAATATGATCCTCCGACTTGTAAATTTTTTTGTATATGTTCTTGTAATTCTGTCTTAAAAAGTAGGTACTTTATACAACTTAACAGCGAAACTCTTCGTAAGCATTTCAATCCCAAATAAAACAAACTTCAAATAAATCTCACTTTAAAAAGTTGAAACATCCGATAACCAGTATTAATTCTCATTCATTCATTTTCACTAATAAAGCTCCACTACATATTTATAAAGTGATCTAACCACAACGTAAAATATCGATAAATTATCGTCGGATAAGCGACCATGGTACGTTTTATCTATCGATCTAAACAACGTGAAACGTCAAATCTACCAGGCTCCCATAACCGGCCCAAAGTTAACTATTTCGGCGGACGAATAGCACGTAATAAAAACCTCTCAACAAGAACATAAAGCGCGAGCGGGACGCCGCTATCCACGCGTAGCCTCGTCTCTCTCGTTATACGTCAGTTGACAATAAGTAGTGGGTGAACGAACTTCGAGAGTTTACTGGGCTAAAAGTTGAATGTACCCCCTGTTCGCGGACATTAAGAACAAGATAGCAACTTTACCACACTATACTCAACTCCGTACCGGCTCAAACACCTTTCCTATAACCTCCAAATTGGCATTTTCATTCATAATTACAGAGTCGCTATTCATTTGTTGTTGACGTCACTTTTACGTCATTTCGGTTGGAGTAAGCAAGTTTCTCACGAGTACAACTACAAGTGCAGATCGTTGGTGAGCCGCGAATGTGTATAAGAGTGTTGTGTATGTGTGTGTTGGAGGTTGGTGTAGTCTTGAAAATAATTTCGCGGTCAGACCACGGGCGCGAGTTCATAAGACCAGACCCACCTGTCGGTAGTTATTTATATCTATGCACGGAATGTATCACTTTAGCTCGCTCACGCGACTTGCGGAATCTATTGGGAAATGATAATAATTTAAATGTATATTATGATGACTATGTTGCGTTAGATACGTCATATGTAAGTTTAAGTGTACATGCCACAATAATCATATGAAATGTTATAAATATACCTAATGGTTATATTTTAACATAACGTTTCCCTAACTATAACTTCTATCCTTAAGACATCTGATCCGTTCAAAAATGCTGATTGCTTTAAACATTTTTTCACTTCTCATGCTCTAAAAGTTTGACTTTATGATGATCGTAGGCGACATAGTCGCTTTTTATGCTCTAGAGCATAAAGTAAAATCGTCGTCGAAGACCAAGGCGATCGGTCCAACAGCCACACGAACAACATAAAACTTTATAGAATAAACTCTTTTTTTTTGTTTCGTTAGTATTCTAAGACCAAGGCAAAAATACCAACAGCCAAAGTACATAATAAAACTTCTTGAAATAAACTTGTAATTTTTATTTACTATCATTTATTACTTTTTAAATGTATTATTATTTTAGTAAATCAATATAATATATATTTTACTACAACAATAATGTATTGTAGATATAAAAAACTAAATGTTTTAAAATTTTAATTAAATTTGTTTTTTAAGTATAATATTTACTTGATGTAGTTTCATTTTCTCGCAATTGAAGTGAAAAGTAGAGTGTGCAACTCGTCCATAAAACGCATTTTACAATCTACTTTATATTCATCCTCGCTCGCAAGCTCGCTCGGATAGATAAACGTCTCGTATAAAATGGTGCGTTTTATGCACTTGTTGTACAATCTACTATTCTCTATGATCAAATATGTTTCTTTACATTGTATCGATGTTGATAGTTAAAACAGGGCTATTACGATTTATAAAAATATATTTGAAACCTACAGTTTCAATTTTTCATTGATATTTTTTGTTTCGAAAACTACTCGAAATTGACATAATTCACGCAGAAAACTGTTTTTAGGGTTCCGTAGTCAACTAGGAACCCTTATAGTTTCGCCATGTCCGTCTGTCCGTCCGTCCGCGGCTTATCTCCGTGATCATTAGTACTAGAAAGCTGAAATTTGGTATGATTATGTGTATGTATCACGCCGACAAAACGGTAAAATAAAAACGAAATAAGAAACTTTTATTCGGGTACCTCTCGTACATCTAAAGTGGGGGGTGTTTTTTTTTTTCGTCCCGACACTAGTGTGTGGGGTGTCCTTGAATAGGTCTTTAAAAAATAATAGGGGTCTCCAAACATTTTGTTTTTATTAAGTCAGCAGTTTTGTAAATATTTGCTCCAGAAATCCAAAAAATTGCGTCCTCTAACTTTTCAACCACGAGTCAAAAATTATAGGAAATTTCATGAAAATGAGGCCTTATAACTACTTTCAATGAAAACTATATTGAATAAAATCGGTCGAGTCTTTTTTTTTTTTTATAACGGCACAACATAGTGGCTCCACTTCGCCTGATGGTAAGCAAAAAGGGGAGCCCAAGTCGCAATGGCAACTGACGAGAAACCAACGGTGCCAAGTCAGTTGACACTGCCATGCTGGCCCGAGAGATGCTTCTTCACGCTTCGTTTGAAGGGTCCCAAGTTATAAGAAGGAGGAAACACATGAGCCGGCAAGGAGTTCCATACTTTAATAAGTCGTTTTTGAGTTATCGTAAAATTGCGTAATTTTCTTTAAAATGACGTAAGTGCCGCGGTGTCCTTGTACTTCGAACGTTACCTACACATATTAGTTAATTGCAATACTGCATTAAAACATTTCGCTCAATCTGGCGCGTATAATCGATAACTTCCAGAAGGTAATAAGTAATTACAGTTACTTTAGCGTTTACGATCTTTTTATAGAGCTGGAAATCTTTCTCGTAATTTAAACCTCCGTTCAGTAGTTGCTGGCTAGGATGGGCAATTTGTTTATCCCCAGCACCAGTCAGCAACATTTCGTGGCAGCTTTCGCTACGCTGCCTCGAAATGCTGGAACAACCTTCCTCCACCAATCCGAGCGTCAATCAAAAACAATCGGATCCTTTAAATAATAAATAAATAAATAAAAATAAAAATCATTTATTTCAGAGCTTGGCTCCATATAATGTGTTAGTAACATAGAACTTACCCCTAGTGTTTAAATCAAAATGTCGAAGCTTCTTCAGAAAGTCATAAATTCATAATATTATACAATCCTGGTGTTGGAGGAAGAGTTTTTACATCCAATGAAGGGTTGAGGAGTCTGGATGGACATCAGATTTCTTGTTGTCGGTTTGGTTTTGTGTTTGTTTTTGTTACTATTGGATTGTGTGTAATTATTATTTTGTTATTCTGTTATTATCTTCTTGATTTTTTATCTACTTCGTTGTGTTGTGTTCCTATTTATATTATTTTTTGTGTATTTTTAGCATCTAAGTAGTTGTAAGCAGGTGCCCACCATCATGCTGAGTGGGGTCCTATTCAACGATGATTGTTTATGTAGTTTTCTTTTCTGTAACTTTGTTTTGCGTTGAATAAATGTATTTTCTTTCTTTCTTTCTTTCTTTCTTTCTTTCTTTCTTTCTTTCTTTCTTTCTTTCTTTCTTTCTTTCAACTACGGAACCATACTGAGCGTGGCCCGACATGCTCTTTGCCGGTTTTTTTTTCTACTTAATGTTCGACTGCACGCAATGAATACATGAAATAGCTATGTTACTATGTAGAACTCAGGGAAAAGTCTTATTCACTTCAAAAAAGTTTGTTTAAATTATCAATATGTTTGTCATAATATGAAAAAAATACAAGGCTAAAAATACGGAAGGCCTCTAAACGTGAAAAATTAAAAATTTCTCCTAATTGTAGTATTCTAGTAACCGTGATAGCTAGACAGTTAAACTTTTCACCGAAAGCCGCTACAGCAACAAATACTATTCATGATAAAATAATAATAGTAATTAAGGCGGATAAAATAATAATAATTTGTATTCTTATACAAAGATAGGGGTTTTTCCACGATATTTCGTTCGACGGGCAATTTCTCATGAACCGTAATAGGTAGACAGTTGAAATTTTTATAGAATGTATTTTTTTGTTACCGCTATAACAACAATTAATAAAAAGAAAAATAAGTAAAATTAAAGGGGGGGCTTTAATTTATAAGGGGGGGGGGGGGGGGGGGCATGTTCTTTATCCATATAAAGAACGTGTTTTTTGCTCGATATTGGTACGGAACCTTTCGTGCACGAGTCCGAGTCGCACTTGGCCAGTTTTTTAGTCTACATAAGAACTAGGTTATTGTTTTAGTGAGTTGTTCACTTGTTGTTCATAATTTTAAAGTCATGTTGTCAGATACCGACATGTTTTAGTTGGTTAGTAACAGGGCACTAAAAATCGGCTTGCCGTAGAAAATTGCTGCATCTCGTTTTCCTCTCTGTGGCACCGTAGTATCGTACCACAAGCGGTGAAAACGGATTCCTTATAGGATCACTTTTTTGTCCGTCTGACTGTCCATTTGTCAACCCTCTATTCACAGGAACCTGTGGAAGGAACAAACTGAGAATAATATCAAAAATACCGAGCGAAACCGACTCGCAAGCTTCTCGCAATAGACCGTAATTTTTTTTAAAACGAAAGTTTTGTCTGTAGAGATGGTTATTTCGTGGAAATAAAATCAGTAATTTTCAATATCTATGCTTTTATTGAAACCAGTGACAGTGACAATTTTGTGGTTATGTTCAATTTTGATTGCAATTTTTATGGTCATCGATAAATGAGAGTTTCATGAATTATTGTGTAATTTAGGTATCGGGAATTCAGGTTCTTGTTTCGTTTTTTTCGTTATTTATTTATTTCGTTAAATTTCGTAACACAAGGAACGAGCAGTCGAAACGCTCCTAAGCCTTGTCCAGGCACTTATAGGATACGATTTACCCCGCTCTACGGTAAAGTCAAAAATCTCGTTTTTTTTTCTATCCCACCGCGGACTTTCTATAAATAAATCAATCTAACAAACAAACATCAACAAAAAACCTTATCAATGGAACATGGACTCCATAAATCAGCATTAGTTGCCATTACGATATTTTATTGGTTGGCGGAAACGTGGGTTATTAACCACTGCCATTTAATTGCATGAGAATTCGGCTGAGGGTCGACGGACGGTCGGCCATGTTTATTTTTATGCTAGGCATGAGCGTCAAATCAATGCGCGAACTTCGTTTTGAATTTGGAAGCTCAACGGGCGCGGTTGCGTTTTAAATATGGAAGCAAGAAAAGAAATTAGCTGACAGAATGTGATTCGTAATTTATACCTGTCTCGCTTGATCTTACGCGATCCAGATAAGAACCTCTCAGTTTTCACCAAACACCAATCAGAGACTCCACAGACTGTACTTGTTTGATGGGATCTCCTTCTTATAGACAATTCATTTCATCGTAATTTTTTCCCCTTATCCTAATCTATACTTACGAGTATGTCAATATATTAATATTGACATTCTCAAGATTTCTGAAAAAATGACTTGCGTGGAAAAAAAAATGATAATTCTATGAAATGAAGAATTTGGTGAAGTGTTTGTTTATAAAAAAAACTAGCGACCCGCCTCGGCTTCGCACGGGTGAAATTCTGATAAATTATGCATGTATTATAAGTACATACATTCCTCTTGAATCACTATCTATTAAAAAACGCATCAAAATCAGACAGGAACAGACCGACAGCAGAAAGCGACTTTGTTTTATACTATGTAGTGATAGTGATTATTGTCGTGAAGTATCCAAACTCTTATAAACGCGAGTGTTACCTCTTCACGATTAAACTGCTGAGCCAATTAAAATGAAATTTACTATGTAGATAGTTCGCGTTCAGGGAACGACACCGGGAAAGGTGGTGTATGTTTGTACAGGGAAGTTATGATTCTACGCAAAGCTAGTTACTCACATCCAAAGTACATATACTACGTAACAATCACGTAACAATCATAACGTCCAAACAAACATAATTGAGGACCAAAATAGAGGTATAACCTGTTCATAAAAAATAAGTATTGCAACATTTTTGTTCCATGCCCCCCGCTCTCCCTCTCTCTCTCTCTCTCACGTACCTTTTGTAATCTAACGTGCGCTATAAATTCGTGTATAAAAATATAATTATTTGTTTTTCATTAACAAATTGGTGCCGAAACAGCGCGATACAGTGTTTCTTTTAGTAATTCAGTGTAAAGACAGTGCGCGCCCTTATAAACAATTGGATCAGTGCGAAGATTATTTGGTACGCCGTATGCATGCCGGTGCGAATACACAGACGCCATAATATTGTTGTTAACTTCGGCAGATGGCGACAGACTGGCGTGACGCCGCGCGCCCATACAAACAACATACACCCAAAATAGAGCAACCATTGAAAACTGTTTTTCATACAAATCTACATTTTTATAATAGTATAGATTATCGAGTTGTTCATTTAAAGTGTCCTATTACCCATATGTTACGGGGTCGGTTTGTTGCCCTCGAGGTAAACGCCCTGTGGAATCATAAAACTAGCCAAACTTTGCCAAAATACTGGTTTAGGCAGTTTATACATCAACTGGTAATAGTGCATCCGGATTTAAGAGTTTACGAGTATTCCAAATTAAGTTTAACAATGTGGTATTTTATGCCAATAACTGGCAACATTTGCATGTTTATAAATTTATGATTTATGAAACATTATTTGAATATGGGTACATCACAATTTTATTTAAACCTTTAATACAAAGATCAAAACTTAAAGAAAAATTGAAAAAGGAGTTACTTGGTGGAAGAGACCGGAAATCGAACCCGGTACCTCTGTATTACCGGTCCAGCGCGTTAACCACTTCGCTACCCTAACTCCCAGAGATGGGCGGTGGGTAAATACCCAAGGTATTTATCGGGTATTTACCCGGTATTTACCCAATCTACCAGGTATTTACCCGTTTCTACCCGATTTGGTGGGTATAAACTATTTGTACTCTATTTATTGAAAATATTAAATTAGGAGTGTGTAGAAATGTTACAAAATAGCTATTATCACCACTAAGATCATGTTTTTATGAGGTATTAGGCTGTATGCTTGTCAGTATGCCTAGTATCAAATCTCGTTAGTTCAATTTCACTAGCTCTCTTCCCGGTACTTGATTGAGAAAAAATCTCAATTATTTAACAGAATCCCATCGTGTTCGGATTCTTTGAATGTCTTGACAAGTACCTCTGGTCTAGAATGGTCTCCAGGGTCTAGAAATGGCCAGTAGGTAAATACCATACATACCTAAATTTACAGTATTTACTCAATCTACCGTGTACTTACCTGTTTATATCTGTGGATATAATTTAATAGGAAAACGAGGATACGGTAGTTTAATAAAAAATATGTGAGAATATGAACGAGTTATCATCAGCCGTTCGATACTACGTTTCATCACACACTCTCCATTCTGGAGTGTGGGGGTGCCTTTTCTGTGTGTCACGCAATGAGACTACATTTATCGCAGCCCGTAATGACGGGCTGGGCTTTGGTAGTCGATTTGTGGCGTCAGTTGACTGCTCAAAGGCATTGTCTGTTTTTTATGTTTTTCTTGTCTGCATTGCATCTTGCAGCTGGTCTCTCCGCAGCTTGTCTTGAGACGTCTTGTTAAGTCTGTGGCAGCAATTCTCTTGGGAGTGGCCGCGGGCGTGTGTCCGTGCAGTGGCGCTATACCTCGGAGCAGCACGTGGCGGGATTCATCGGCCTGGCAGAACATCCTGATTGCCAGTCGTCTGATGAATTTATCTATGTTTTTCCATCCCAGTGCCCTACAGAGATGGTCGTTCCGCACTGTGGGGATTTAGTTATTCTAAGTGCCAGGTTTTCTTGCCCTCGGATTTTGTCCCTGTTGGTGGCAGCCACTAGGGCGTACCACGCCAGAGCTGCAGAGGTACAGGCTCACGTACGTTTTGTAAATACCCAGCTTCGTGTGGATGCGGATTGGCAGGCTGCTTGTGAGTACTGGCCTCAGGAGTGTTCGGGCGGTCTTGGCTTTGGTGATCACTTCCACCACGTGTTGTTTCATAGTGAGGTTCCTGTCGATGGTGACGCCCAGGTACCTCACTGTGTGTTGCCACTGCACCTCCTGGCCGGACATGCGTAGTGGCTGCGGCGTGTTCTTCTTCCCGGTGATTATCACCTGGGTTCTGGCGATATTCACCGACAGTCTCCAGTTATTCAGCCCTTTTGGGAAGGCGTCAAGTTGGGCCTGCATTTTCCACACAGCATGGGCCGGGCTGATGGATGAGGTGTAGTAAGCGTCGTTTGCGAACAGACCCAACTTGACGTCTCCGACGACAGGGATTTCGTCGGTGTAGACTGCATAGCAGGCAGGTGAGAGGCAGCAACCTTGGGGAACTCCCGCGCGGATTGGGCGTTTAGCGGAGACAGCTTGTTCCACTGCAACCTGGAATCGGGGCTCTAGCAGGAACGACCGGACGGCTTCTATTATGTGGCGGGGGGCGGTGGCATTTGACAGTTTGTACAGCAGCCTCTCGTGCCATACTCTGTCAAACGCCTTCTCCGTGTCCAGTATGACGGCCACTGCGCTCCTTTCTGTTTATTGAGTCGGCCATGAAGTGCAGCACGCGCATGAGCTGAAGCGTCGGTCGAACCCGAACTGTTCTGGCTCGGGCTCTATGTGTGGAAGGAGTTTCCCCATGTGGGGCCTTGAAGAAGGTGCTAAGCAGAGTTATCGTCCTATAACTCTCCGGTCTTTTTCGGTCTTTGCCAGGTTTGGGAAGCGTGACTACCCATCCAAGCTTCCATGTCTGAGGACAGTGGCCCATTGTAGAGGTGCGTCACTGCCACGATGGTGTACTGTGGCAAGTGACGAAGTGCTGAGTTAGGGATCGCATCGGAGCCCGGGGCTTTCTTTGGGTAATGGTTCCGCAAAGTGCCGTAGGCTTCACGCCATCGGAGGTCGTCGTTCGTTGTCGGGTTCGCAATAAACTGGCGCTACAGGTACGCTGCAAAGATCTCCGCCCGATCTTCGGCTTTGTACCGCAGGGTATTATCTCCTGGATCGCAGTGTGGAGTGTGGACTAGCCTCTGATGTTATCACTAACTGTCTACATAGTCGGTGGATGGAGGAAGGTACAGGAGTCGTAACCTTGTGGTTGATAAACAATAACTGACCGCGTCTGTCGGGTCGCCCCGTTATCTAGTGGCGCTACCTGTAACCGCACTCTGATTGGTTATTAGAAACTACTGAAGAATCTGAAAGTCTGAATCTGAAGAAAACTTTGAATAAACAGAAGAACCCTAATAGCCTTAATAATATTTCGCTTAATTATTGAAATCTACGATATAATTTTAAGTAAATTTTGTGTATTTAAAAAATAAATATTGGTGGTGGTAAATCGATTGTATGTTAATATGTTTTTAAATTTATACAACCTTATAATATGTAATACTATTTTACTAAATTCCATTAAAAACGAATACAACATAAGATTTATACGTGAAATAATGTAAGACGCTTAATTAGCTTAACTTAATTACCTTTTTACTAATAAATTTTACATTTAATAAACATACATTTATAAGAAACGACCTTTTAGTTGAATATCACATTGAACTATTTACTTATTTCCAAAGATTTGATGATAGATAGTTTATACCCACTAATTTGGGTATAAATGGGTAAATACCCGGTAGATTGGGTAAATACCCGGTATTTACCGGGTATTTACCCATGAGCGCCCATCTCTGCAACTCCATGTTTTTTTTAATGTAAAATAAGCGCTCGGTGAAAAGTGTTGATGAAGACTCGTATGCTTACTGTATCAGGTAAGCTCAAGAAAGGAATTTGGGATATACCCCAGCGCAATAGATAATACTCGCTGCGCCGCGCGGTGTTACCCGCTCATCCCATAGGAACACTATATTTTTCGGGATAAAAGTAACCTATGTTAATCCAGGGTCTACCTTCATACATTTCTCAAAATTGGTCAAGCCGTTTAAGCGTGAAGAAGTAATAAACACACTCACAAACATTCACCTTTATAATATTAGTGTGAAAAGCACTTGGCGAAAAATGAAGACTCACATGCTTACGGAATAACAAAAAGTAGTATAACCATTTGTGGGTGCACTAAATATAAAATCCATACTAATATTATAAATGCGAAAGTGTGTCTGTCTGTCTGTCTGTCTGTCTGTTACCTCTTCACGCTTAAACCGCTGAACCGACTTAGATGAAATTTGGTATGGAGATAGTTTGAGACCCGGGAAAGGACATAGGATACTTTTCACCCCAAATAAATGCTGTGTTCCCGTGGGATGAGCGGGTAACAATGCGGGGCACAGCTAGTAATAATAATAAATAAATAGCGGACAACCTCACACAAATCGATCTAGTCCCAAATTAAGCTCAAGAAGGCTTGTGTTATAGGTACTAGACGACGATATACGTACTAATATAGATAAATATATACTTAAATACATAGAACAACCACCCAAGCACAAATATTCGAGCTCATCACACAAATATTTGCCCTGGCCGGGATTCGAACCCGGGACCGCCGGCTCAGTAGGCAGGTGTCTACAAACCGAGCCAAACGCGTCGTCAAATATGTTATAGCGAAGCGAAGCTAGGCCTAAGATTATTTCGTATGTTTGGATGTTAGGGTGTCCGTTTGTCCAGATTTCCGGCTGTTATAGTACATGGAAATCGTGCTTCAAAAGTGGGGTTGCCTTGCATTAAATCGGGTAGTTCTGATTTTTGTATATGTTGCCTACAGTGAGATGGTAATGATAAATCCAATTTTTCGACCTCGAAGACCCGCCGGATCATTGTGAAATTCTTGAAAAACCATGAATTTTTCGGTGTTATTTAATTTTTTGTTAGTTATTTCCACCAAAATCTTTTGTTACAGTAAAAATCACTATGAACGCTTTCAAGTACACTAAATTTGCAACAAAATAAAAGTAATTTGGTTACATTAGACCCAATAGTTTCTAAAATACAGCTATTCAAATCGCCCCCTGCCTGCTATACGGCCACATCTCAAAAAACCATTTTTTCGAGAAATCGCTTGTTAAAGTTTTGGCAGCGTCGTGCGTGGTAGTAAAAAGGGGCTTACTCCTTGAGTTTTGGGTTAATTCATTTGTAATTTACCTTTTTTTACTCGTGATGATATACTGCTTCTCATGATTATGTCTTTTTTTATAAAACATGTAATTAATTAGAGTTGTGGCCGTATTGCAGAAACATTTTGTTGAAATTTTGAGATGCGTCCAAAACTGAACAAGAATTATTGGACAATGGCAACATGAAAATATAAATACAAACACCAAAATAGTTAAGATACCTTTGTTAATCAACTTTTGTTACAGTACCAACATCACTGAAAGCGATAACTCTCTAGATGCAGATAATTTTGCATATAAAATATGATTACCTGGTACCTTTATCGTCTGTTCAAGGCACTTGTATCCTTAATTATCGTGTTAACATGTACCATACCATAGGTTCCCGTTGATATTAGTGTACTGTTTTCCAGCATACTTCAACTTCTTTACAATATTACCATTTTATAGTGCAGGATAAGCTTTTCGTTTTCTACCTTTAGGTTTAGCAATACTGGATGAAGACTGGTTCGAATCAAAGTCCCAATTTATGTGAGTCGGTATTTACATCGATTTTTCAGAACACCTTGGCCCAAAATGTAGGACGTGGCTCTCACAGTTCTATTTAGACATAGTCTCGGATAATATAATTCCACCTAAGTTCAGCTGCTCAAAGATAATAGCCACACTCAATCCGGGTAAGCCAGGCGACGAACCAAAGGGTTACCGACCTCTACTACTTAGTTGCGTCTACAAATTTTTGGAGAGGCTAATCTACAATCAAATCGAACCTATTGTCGACAAAATAATTCCTGTGAAGCAGGCTGGATTCTGTAGCGGTCCGAACTACGTAGATCAGTTAAATGTCGCTCACAACACACATAGAGGCTGAGTTTCAAAGGAGAGAGAAAACCGTGGCAGTATTTTCGACCTCTCAGCTGCATTCGATAGTGTATGTAGACAGGAGCTTATCTATAAGCTCATGACCGTGGTGCAGATGGTGGGACTAATCAACTTTATGCTCAGCAATAGGGAATTTATCGTCTACCTCGGAAGCACTCCGAGCAAAGTCAGAAAGCTGAACAATGGACTACCTCAAGGATCGGTCCTGGCCCTGCTCCTGTTTAATCCATATCGTGTGTGATGTATAGGTTCAACAGGAGTGGGTCAGGACCGATTCCGAAAACAGAGAGTCGGTAATTTATGTATGGTGATGACATCGCCATCACAAACCAGCGTGGCAAATTTAAATCCTCGAAGGAAGCTCTTACTCGCAATCTGGAATGACATTTCTGATTGGGCTGCCTCAATGCTAGTAAAACAGAAGTTGCGACATTCCATCCTTGCAACAAAGAAGCAGTTATGAGCCAAATATATGCTTCAGAGAGACTGCGCTTAAATTAAATCCTACACCAAAGTACTTGTGTCACTCTAGACCGCAGTCTTACCTATATGCGAAGAAGCTACAGACGCCGAATAACATACACCACAGACTAAGGGGAACTACTTGGGGAGCAACAACTAATGTGCTACGCACTACCAGTCTTAGCCTAGTTTACTCCACGGCAGAGTATTGCGCGCCAGTTTGGCTCAACAGCGCACAATGACGTTTATTTCGCTTATATTTAAAGGGATTCATCGTAATAATACTAGAAAATACGTTATTTCTATAGGACGCAACTCAAAAAAAATATTATAAATTTATGCTATACAGCCACAAGTGAAAAGTGGCTGTCTTGCAGGGAGTCAACTGTCAATTTTTGGTCAGATCCATAAGGCCACTTGTGGAAAAAAGGCTCTTAAGGACACTTTTTCTTATGGCTCTCGAAACAAGGTCGTAAATTAACCTATTCTGACTACGAATCTGCAATAATCCGAAAAAAACTTTTTTTTGAGATGTGGCCGTATAGCAGGCAGGGGGCGAAATGTTAACAAATTTACCTAAAAATGTTTTTTCAAATTAGTGGTGTATTTTGAGGAAATCGGTTCCAGTCATGTCCAATACTTGCAAAGTCGCTACGGCTCCCATATAACTGTGGTTTTCGATGGGTACCCTACCCATCTGACGCTTTAGAAAAAAACACCAAGAGCACTTCTTCGTAGAGTTGGAACAAAGTCCTCATCTGACGTTATCTTCTTCTTACCTACTCGACGGATTCCTTGATCCACCAAGCACAACCCGTAATGGCGCTGTTCTTTCACGCTTGCAGTGGTTGTGAATGTTGTGATACAATTTCAGCACTTTTTGGCCTAGGAAAAATGAAGTTTCTGTGGACACTGAAAAAACAGCCGCGCCTCAAACAAAACGCTGCGGTTTTCCTAATTCCTCTCACTCACATCTGAGGAATGAGGCCTCACACTCGAGGCCTCATTCCTCAGCTGATGACGAAGCCATCAGCTCCTCAACCCCTGCTTAAAATGATTTCCTGCAACTGCAAAAAAAGTTGGTAATACCTACAACTTGTAGTTGCAGAAAATCTGGCCTCAAGTGCTCGGCTGTTTGCAACCACTGCAGCGATCAATCTTGCTAAAACAAGCCTGACTTGATGTGTGACGACATTGACGAACAATTCATCGACGACCCATCATTGGATGGCGGTTTCGAGCGGCCTGAGCCGGTCGATGAAGAAATGCTAACGGAGTAAGCCCTCCACAAAAGAAGTGCTGTAGATCTGGAAGATCAGCCTGGTCCATCAAAGATGTACAAAAAAGACTAATAATTGTTATTATTACTGTGTTTCTGTAAATTGTAATGCTTATTTCATACGTCGCATTTCATTTTACAAACCCGTCTATTATTTTGTTTACTCACCTCAGCAACTTCACACAGCTGTATCTAAAGAACTATCGAGTCTTAATAGACCAAATTGGTCTCATTTAGTTGCGGATGGTGTGTTCTTTAATAAAATATATGGACTTATAACGTAAAATGGGTCCTTAGTTGACGTCATGGCCGAAAACTTAAAAAATCGTCTAAAAATATATATTTTTCGAAGTTTGGCTAATTTTTGAACGCTTGCATCTTACAAACTATTTGATTTATCACTCTCTCACTTTAACATAATTTGTTGAAAATTTAGTCTTCTTTAAAGTTTACATAGTGATATTTGCGGTAAAATAGGTTCCTCATGGTAAAAATTGGTGGAAACTGAAAAAACACCGAAAAATTCATAGTTTTTCAAGAATTTCACAATGATCCGGAGGGTTCCCGAGGTCGAAAACTTGGATTTGCCACAACCACTTCATCATATAGAACATATAAAAAAAACAGAACTACCCGATTTAATGCAAGGCAAAATGTACCATTTCCATGGACTATTAATTTTGTGAGCACGTTTAGTAACAACATACATACCTATACCTCTTTTTTAACAGATTTTAGAACTTTTCCAATATGATGGGGGTTGAAAACTTAAAAAGGTAATAAGTATTCAGCAAAATCGAAAACTGATCGTGAGGTCTACAGCTCACAGAACCACTAGTAAAAGTATACATAGTATCGCCATCTAGCTGAGCAGTTGTTTTCGTCACTCTCTTAGACATTGACACTGAGTTCCATACCCATGCACCGGCCGCGCGGTAAAAGTTGCCAAACTGATATCTTACGATACAAACGTTATAACAACAACACCTATACTTAACAAAAATCAACCCTATACCATACGTAATAACATATAAATTACGTTACAGAGAAATTTTTGTTGGGATTTTTTTAGTTAAGTGGCAAAATTAAGAGGTTATTGACGTGTGGTTTTGACCTTCCCCGATCTACATTTTGGAGAAAGTGGTACATTCATCATCGTGTGAACTGTAGAAAGTCGCCCTTCTTGCTAATGTGGTTATGATTTATTTACTGGCCAAGGCCCGCGATACAATTTGCATTTTTCCTGTAGTCTGAAGGAAAGGCGACACAGACGAATTGTTTATACTACGACGGTGCCAAACAAGCATGCAGCCCGGCCCGCCTAGGGTTGCCACGTCGCCAAACCTAATAGCCGGACAGAACAGCCAGTTTGGCCGGACATTTGGATAAAAAGGGGATTTATTGAGGATTTTGTGTCTCAGTATTAATAGGTACAATTAAAAAAAATATGTAAATGCGCTCGGCTACGCTCGGTGCCGTTTATTTTGGCCAGACACGCAAATAAAAAGCCTATGTCCGGCTTTATCCGGACGCCTGGCAACGCTAGGCCCGCCTGATGTTAAGCAGTAACCGCCGCCTATGGATTGCGACGCCAGGAGCATCACACGCGCGTTGCCGAACCTTTAAGAACCTATTTACTCCCCTCTTGAAGAATGCCCTGCCCAGGTTTTACAGAACCCTGTAGCCCCCGGGGAAAACCTGGGCAGGGACCTCATTCCACATGCGGAGCGTTCGAGGTGATAAATTGATATTATAAAAGTATCGTGAGAGATCTTTACTATCTACAGTAAAGTGTAAGTAAAATGCCTATGATTTAGAATATCATATTATTTAGTTGTATGGCAAAAGATCGAGTCTTTCTACTGTATTTTACTTAATGTCAGATTTAAAATTTAGATTACTCCTGAGAGATAGTCCTATTGTCATCAAGTCAGGATCTGATAATGGGATCTCAGGAAGAATGTTTTATACCTTTTGTCGACGCGCAGTCGCAGTAAGCCAACGATCCTGGGTTCGAATCCCGGCAAGGGCAAATATTTGTGTAATGATCTCGATTGTAGGTACCTGGGCCTAATTTATATACGTATATATATAGTCACGTTACATATTTTCATAGTAAAACGTAGTCTATTTTCATACCCAAATTCATACCCAAACATGTGATAGGATTGTTATCCTTGTTGTATATAGATTTCTTGCTAAAACTACAAGATTTTTAGAAAATTCTATATCAAGAAAGAAAAAATTGAAGTTTAGCTGCTTTAAAATATACCTAAATACTACCGAATACTACTACCTAATTTAAGTCCGTCATTTGTACTTTACTTTTGTATTTTGTGCAATAAGTTTAAATAAATAAATATATCTTGGCAACACTCTAGTTCTAGGCCCCACAGCGTCAAAACTAAATTATTAGACTCATAAACATCGAGAAAGTTCCACTTTCGCGCGGTTCAACCGTGGTTCAACGACCTCGAATCTATGGGCCAATAAAAACCCTTCACACTTTTACCTTAACTGCCCTAAACCAGGTCGGAACTTTCCATTTTCTAAACATCGAAAGTTGAAAATAAGAGTGATCCTCCCGGGGTCGACCAGTCGACCTAGCTCAACGAAATATGACCATCTAGGTCACAGGGAAAGTGGAGAAAGTTACTATTTGGCCATGAGCTACAAATCCCTAGTATTTGGTCTGACAGTCACTTTTAACAGCGATCCAAAGTCAACTTTAAACATGTAACGACTGGTTACACATTGAATTGTAATGGGAAGTAGGTCAGAAGACGCGCTGGACTAATTTCGAAGATTGGACGCATTGATGATGATTTCTTTTTAATTCTTCTAACTTTCTAAGGAAATTGGTTTTCGAACGCTATAAGTTTTAGTTTGAATGTGTTTATGTTTATTGTAATACATCTTTTAGAGTTTAATACAAGAACAGTCTTCTATACTCGAATGATAGCTTATTCGCCAAATTAAAACGATGCTTTGCTACCCTAAACGTCGCAAAATAAAAAAGAAACCCAGGTTCAAACCTCGGCGCCGATAATAGTCTTAAACATTCTGTTTAAATAATAAAATACAAAATGTTGGTAAAAATAAAAGTAGTTAACACAAATTATAATGTACATCTACATCTAAGACCACGGCGTGTGCAACCCCGCCGAAACGTAGGTAAGATTATGAAGGTAAATAAGAAATATCGCGGTAGACCCGTTATAAGTAATTTGTGTTAATTATGTGTACAAACCGCGAGTGTATAAAGTGTATTACTGTCAAATAAATTAAGGGTTAAAAACTACTCGGACAACTCCTCGTAAAAGATACTGCGCCATGCAAAACTTGAAGCTCAGATATAGAATAGGTACCTAAATGTTTTCTAAGGATGTAACTTTACAAAGACTTATAAATTAATTACTTGTCTCCACAAGATTTATAAAAACTTATAAGAACCTGCAAAATTGATTTAAAAAACTTGTTATTAACGTGTTTAAGCTCTTCTTTTGATTACCTTATCATGCCAAACATCTTAAATAGATATGGTCCTCTTTTTGAGATAGTAGAAGGGGCATACAGGGACACAGTAATATATTTACACTCAACGTTCTAGAGGCTAGTAAGAATGGTAGCAAGTGTTTGAGTCGGCACAATAGGCTTTTTTTTAATGTTACGCCATTTTGAGGGTCGCCCGAGGGACACAAGTGCGGCTCTGATAAGGAATAGCAAAATGTACATTAAATCAAGCAAGTTTTGTAAAGAATGGATGCACATACATACCTACATGAAGAGGATACGAAGAAAGATGGAGCCAACATCAAAAGTATCTAGATCATAATTTTAGAACTCTAGCATTAAGTTTCGAACTATTTGAATCTATCAAAGAATTTAAAGTGACATGGTACTGGTAAGATTTATTTGGACTGCAGTCCCGCCAATACGTGCACATCCGCTCGTTTGTGGTGCGCGTGCCGCGGCCGCTGCAGGACACCATCGCAAGTGTAGACTTCTGGCCGAAGGGAGTCGTGTTTCGGCAGTTCCGAGGCAATCTGCCGTATTCTACACCAGATTAGACAACGCAACGGAGCTACGCCATTGTGTCGCCTAAGTCTAACTAGTTTTAAGTCTTTGTTTATATACCTATGTATTATTGTAGTTCATAGATCATAGTGCCTTGGTTTTTACTGTAAAGCTGTGTAACTTATTTGAATAATAAATAAATAAATGATGACTGTAACAATCCTTATTAGGTGACTCTTCAAACAGCTACCAAACTCACCTGACATTCTCATAACCTTTCTAAACCAATGAGGAAAATAACTAATAGGTACACCAACCTGCGACCCCAATACCGTTCTCTGAAAATCACAATAGCCGTAGGAGTCAAAATACAAATTTATCCTTTGTTACTTAGAACGGCAAACGTCGAATCATTTGCCGTATATTTGCTAAGTGATAGGACTAGGTTTGCAATATTGCCGAGTGCACGCATAACTTTGCAGCATAGAACCATCTAGAGATCGTTTCTCCACTTTCTATGTCCGCTTTCACTTCCGAGCACAAAACGACCACGAACTATTCTACACTCCAGAACAAAAAGGTAATAAGTGCGTGTGAATGACATACGTTGCGGTTACGTTTTGGTTTAGAAACTGTGAATGACTCAGAGTTGTTTACAAACTTGTGGCAAAACAATGTCATGTACCATGCTCGCTTTCTTTCGCTAATGCGGGTCAATGAACTCTCATGGATAAAAATAGTGAGCTATAAATAGTTGTGTGGTTTAATTATCTAGACATCCTATTCACAACGACAAATGACAGGCTATAACGATCTTATGATACTTTAACCATTCTCTTTGATGTCATGCGTACGCAGAATATAGCTGGTAAATTGAAGCTAACAAAACATTGTAATAACAAAATGGAATCATTTTTGGTGCCTAATATTAATAAAGTAACCGATCATGCCATAAATTGTGGGGTTTCGTAGTACGGGTGTGCGGGAATTTTCATGACCTGAATTCCGTTCACGGTCACGGTACTTAGAATTCATCTCATGACTAGTGGACTTCAGTTTGGAGGCAGATCCAATTTCGAGTTCTGGCTCTTATTTTATCTTATCTCAAGCGGTTGATGGAATGGAATCAACTGCATCCATACTGCACTCGCCCAGCTAGAATGTGACTTACATACCTACATATATCAGTCATTTTTGTGAATATTGATAGAGAAGTTAAATAATAATATGTAAATATATATATAATAATATTTGTGCAAATATTTGTTCTTGGGTCATGGATGTTATCTATATATGTATTTATATATTATGTATATCGTCGGCTAGTACCCATCGTACAAGCTTTGCTTAGTTTGGGACTAGGTCGATTTGTGTATGATTGTCCCTTAATATTTATTATTTATTTATTTAAATAATAAATATGTAAGCGATCCACTATAATTATTAAAGTCCTTCGGTTGGCGTTGTGTACGATCGACTTAAGTAAAACAATACTATTTTGTGGTTATGTATCTCATTAGAGTCCGACCGACAGTCCGTCATAGAAGAGAGGCATGCTAAGTATTTAGATAACGCCTTCATGAATTTTCATTTTGGCAGATTAACAACTCTAAGACCTTTGCAAAGTGTTAAAATTGCTTTATGACGGACAATAATGAGGTACAAAACCACAAATTAGTATTGTTTTGTTACCGATTCGAAACATGTTGAGCGATATTCGAGTTCTATATTACATTATACTGCCTACTGAAACCATTTATAGTTGTTACCTGCCGGCGGTCCCGGGTTCGAATACCGGCCAGGGCAAATACTTGTGTGATGAACTCAAATATTTGTGCTTGGGTCATGGTTGTTCTTTGTATGTAAGTATATATTTATCTATATAAGTAGGTACGTATATCGTCGTCTAGTACCCATAACACAAGACTTCTTGAGCTTAATTTGGGACTAGATCGATTTGTGTGAGGTTGTCCGATATTTATTTAGTATTATTTTAAGTATTATATTTAGGGATTGGAAATTCAGGTGGATTTACCTAAAGTTGACAAAATCCTATTGCTATCTCACTCATACCTCAAACAAAGCCGCCTATACCTACAACTAAACTACAAAACCACCACCAAAGTTTAGGTATAAAAGCATCCTATTATCCGATGCCTAATTATATTCCGCCAAAGCGTCTGAAGCACTTTTACTTTTATGTTTTTTAATATCAGACCGCCTATAAAGCACTGAAAAAAAAAATAGCTCTACTAGTTGGAACTACTTGAGAAATAGCCAAATTGTGCTAATGTTACATAACTTATTTTGGTTACCAGAGTAGCCCTCAGTTTATCAGTCCGCCGATTTATGTAACTAGCAGCTAACATTTGCGCTACTGTTAACAAATCTTTTTGTTTTCAGTGATCTACTTATCGGCCCTTAGAACAGGGGTTTTCCAAAGTTTCTTATTCTTACTAACCAGACACCAGACCAGAAACGATATTTCACATACATATAAGTAGTTTGACTTTGGAGAAAGAGTCAGACAACGAACAAATCTGAATCTTCTTTATGAATGAATCACAAATCAATTTACGAGAATTGTGTAACGAAGTTATTAACACGAAAGTGATATTGACGCGTTTGCCTGGTTAGGTACGTACCTAAAATCAGAAGGTACATTGAAGTATTTTTGTTTACTGTGTTTCCCAAAACGCTGTGAGTAATTTTAAAAGGATTTTCCTTATGGCTTTGTAAACTTTCTATATACTTCTGATATTTTTGATTTTAATGTTAATCAATGATTTCTTTTGGTAATGACTTACCCCAATGATTTTTAGTGCAACTTAACGTTATGCGCTTTTCCTCTTGACATTGCAAAGAACCTAACCTAACCTAACCTTTTAACTTTTTTTTAAACTCACTCGCTTATCGCGTGACAATAGCAACCATCATAAGTCATCTGGTGGGTTTCAGTAGGACATCATGCAAAAAAACCGGCCAAGTGCGAGTTGGACTCGCCCACGAAGGGTTCCGTAGCCACCACCACCATATATTAGGTACTATTACATGTATTTTTAATTGTTCTTTTTAGGGTTCCGTAGCCAAATGGCAAAAAACGGAACCCTTATAGATTCGTCATGTCTGTCTGTCTGCCTGTCTGTCTGTCCGTCTGTCCGTCCGTATGTCACAGCCATTTTTTTCCGAAACTATAAGAGCTTATACTGTTTAAACTTGGTAGGTAGATGTATTCTGTAAACCGCATCATCAACTACCAACGAAAATTATTTTGAACGAGATCTAGTAAGTAGTTTTTTTAATACCTAACTTTGCACCTAATTATTATATGGGACGCTATACATACCAGGTGCAAACTTAACTTAACCACTTAGGGATGGAAAGTGTTTGTACGGAACCCTCGGTGCGCGAGTCCGACTCGCACTTGGCCGGTTTTTTTATTTTATTTTAGTATTTGTTGTTGTAGTGGCCATAGTAAAACACTCTATGCAAATTTCAAATATCTACCTATTACTATTCAACAGTTAGGAAAAAACGTGGAAAAAACACGTTTGTTGTATGACGACCCCTTAAATTTTCAAATTTACTTATTTTATTTTCAGCATTTGTTGTTACAGCGACCATACTAATAGGTACACACAGGTATCTCTACCTATAGTAGAGTTGCTAAGCCGCGAAATTGTGCGCATCGGGTTACAAGCATGAAATTTCTACCACACATAGAGCGTTCGACGGTGATTATTTTCAGATGTGGAGGGAAGTCAGATTCGTCCCCTGTGTGATGGGAGAGCGGGGTGAAGAGGACCAAGTACTGCTCTTTTTCTTTTTTTTATTACTGATCAGTTAAGGCTATTAGGGCTTGTGCGACATCGTTTTCGTGTAAAATAGATATCAGCTATTAATTTTTCATGTTATTTAAGAATAGTTTCATATAAAAATTTGGATTTATTGCCGAAAAGGTAAAAATCACAACAAGTTTTTTTTTATTCAGAACGATAAATTAGTTATCTATCCTGAATATTTACAATTTAAAAAAATATAACTAAATAGCAAATTTAATCTTGTTTTTAAAAATGTATACGTATTGGGCACATCTGATACAAAAAGTACCTTGAAAAAAATGTTGATGTTAAGCTTAGCCTGCGTGTTCTAGTACATTTTGCTAAGTCGCGAAATTGTGTACATCGGGATACAACCACGAAATTTCTACCACAGATAGAGTACTCTGTGGTGATTATTTTCAGATGTGGAAGGAAGTCAGATTCGTCCCCTGTGCGGCGGGAAAGCGGGGTGAATAGGACAAAGAAGTCCTCTTTTTCTTTTTATATTACTGATTAGATAACGCTACTAGGACTTATGTGGTGTCGTTTTCGTGTAAAACAGTTATCAGCAATTCATTTTTCATGTTATTTAGTCATAGTACCATACAAAAATATGGTTGTATTTCCGAAATTGTAAAACTCACAACAAGTTTTTTTTATTCAGGGAGATAAATTAGTTATATTTCCTGAATATTTGCAATTAACAAAAAAATTTGCAAATAGCAAATTTAATCTAGTTTCTAAAAACATATACATATTGGGCACTCTTCATACAAACAGTAACTTAAATAAATTGTTGATGTTGAGATTAGCCCGTGTGCTCGTGATACATTAGCAAAAAAATATTTTGTTTTAATTGCATTAATTAGTTTTTCTAGGACGTATATAGTAAATATTATATGTAAAAGCCTGTTAATAATCATTATTTAATGTATTTAATCAAGCGAAATAGGATGCGTTCGGAGATTTACGTTGGTTACGCCGACTTAAACATATATTTTAAGCTACTGTTTGTATGAGAAGTGCCCAACATGCATATATTTTTAGAAACTAGATTAAATGAGCTTTTTGAAATAATAATAATAATTAGAAAATTTTCACGAAATTGAACTAATTTACCTCACTGAATAAAAAAACTTGTTGTGATTTTTACCTTTTCGGCCATACACCCATATTTTTATATAGAACTATACAAAAATAACATAAAAACATAATTTCTGATATTTGTTTTACATGGAAACGATACCAAACACGTCCTGGTAGACTTAACTGACCAGCAATAAAGAAAGAAAAGAGGGATACTTGGCCGTATTCACTCCGCTCTCCCGCCTCATAGGGGACGAATCTGACTTCCCTCCACATCTGAAAATAATCACCGTGGAACACTCTATCTGTGGTAGAAATTTCATGCTTGTAACCCGATGCGCACAATTATGTTAGAAAACAGCGGACTAACAACTCTACTACTATTATAGTTGTAAAGACAAAATAAAGCCCTGTAACCGACGGACAGACAGAAATATTCCCAAGTACCACACATGCTATATAAAGAGTTTATACAGCCCTTACACAGCTGAAAAATATTGTATAAGGGCTGTATAAGCTCTTATCCAGCCGGTGTGCTACGTGGGTAGACAGACAACGTTATCACCCTTTGAGTAAGGAACCCTAATAAATGACTTTTCCTTCCTCTTTAAGCGAATTTGCATCTTCTAGTGACATTATAAAACTTTCAGGTTCAAAATCAAATCAGCGCCGGTCAACGACCCGCGACTTAACCGACTTGGAAAGTGAAGGTTAGATTAATGATAGCAATAATTGATCGTTAAGGTGAAGGCCCACCCACGCCCGCTGATTAAGGCAATTGAGGACAATTAACTTGAGAGACAGTGGACTTGCGCTTTTTGTACTTTTGCATGTTAGGGTCTCAAATTAAAAACGGTCTGTACAATTAATTGGGAGAAAAGAGGAATTTCTCAACGTTTTGTATGTAAATATGGTACTTATATCTTTACTTCGCGACGAGGAATGGATGCCATTTAAAAATGGTTGATTTTTTGACCGAGTGTACCAAAAATTCTTTCGTAAGTACGTTTGGCTTCAACATCCATACATGTTTGGCTGTTTTCGCCTCCAATGCGATTCTCATGAAATTTCGTGAGTAAGTTTGCCATGTCATCGCTTCACCGTGGAAAATATTTCCACGCGTACGACAAGAAGATTGGCAATTCCTTCATCTGCCGAACTATTAAAAAGTGGAACTCTTTGCCGAATACATATTATGTTTCCTCCTTACAACATGGGACTCTTCAAACGAAGCGTGAAAAAGCATCTCTCGGGCCAGCATGGCAGTGTCAACTGACAAGGCACCCTTGGTTCCTTGTCAGTTGCCATTGCGACTTAAATATATTTTTTATTTTATTTTTAGTATTTGTTGGTATAGCGGCAATAGAAATACATCATCTGTGAAAATTTCAACTGTCTAGCTATCACCGTCCTTGAGATACAGCCTGGTGACAGACGGACGGACGGACCCACGGACAGCGAAGTCTCAGTAATAGCATGTAATAGGGTCGCGTTTTTACCAAAGGGTACCGAACCTTTTTTAGGGTTCCGTACCCAAAGGGGTACGGAAACCTAAAAAAGTTTCGATAAGTATAGGTATAGGTATGCGAATATGGCGGGGGTTGATACCTTAAAAATACATGCAGCCATTTTGAAACAAATTCGCGAGGTTTACGGCTCGCAGAGCCACTACCTACGTTATAAATATTTACCAATAATAATTATAATACTGAATACAATCTACATATTTTTCCCTCTTGGGTTTTCGAATGGAGACCCCGTACATAACCAGATGTAGTGTGGATCGATCTCTGGCAAGATGAACTATCTGATCGGTGACTTCAGAAAACGTACGACAGATCCTAATGGAGGTTTAGGCAGTAGGCCTGACCTATGTTCAGCTGTAAACAATTACGAAACAGATTTCAAATCATTGCACCCAATATTATTGATCGGGCCAACTCGTATCAGTGAAGAGCGAGGAAGAAAGAGAGATTCCGCTTTTCAAAGCAAAAGCGCTAAGCTAGGGATATAAATCGTAAAAGAAATCAAAAATCCAACTCGAAGTATAAAATAGAGGTTATTCACTTCGTTACATACAACGACATCTAGCAACCAGTAGACACACTACGACCATAAACTATTGTACATACAATACAGAGGGCGCTACTGAACACAGTAACTGCTTTACCGACAAACGCTGACAACATTTGACATTTGACGTCAACACTAATGTTGCAGTCTAAAAATGTATTTTCTACTGTTGCCTTAATTTATCAGGTTACAATACGAAAAATATGCTCAATACAACATGATTGAACATAAACCAGGGGCCAAAGAATCTATGAATTGTAAAAAAATATAGACCGGCAAATATCATTATTTTAGTATTCTTTAAGCAATGACAGATCAGGATAAGCTTTAGAAGAATTTCAGTTTCACACTGGCAACATCAGTATGCGGCTGCCAGCCGTCAAGTCGTACGTTTGACATGAGTCCGTGAGTTAGCTGATTTCGGTAGATTAGACTAGAAAAATGCAACAAATAAATTTCCAACTAACACAATACTTAATAGCAGCCCTATTTTTTACGCCTATACTAGCAGAATGGAATACTCGGGACTACGTGAGACGAGAGCACTCTCTCACGAAACCCTACCAGGGTGAGTGACCTGTGACACTATTGACTTTGATCTTGCGAATATAATTAAATAAATACGAAAATAAGCTTTTATTGGTTAATTCCAGGAAGTGGAATGTCGGTGCCTTACTGGGACTTCTTAGGTAGCACGATAGTAACAACGAATTATGTTCGTTTAACACCCGATCTGCAGTCGAAGTCAGGAGCGATTTGGAACACACAGGTAAGACAAGTATTCGTACTATCGCGAACGTAAATATGCATACCACGATAAGCAGGAATAAGGGCGTCCAACAACATACTTAGGTGCATCTACTGACATAAACACGCAATTTCTTAAGGCCTTTGTGTGACGGTAATAAAGGTTATTTTAGCATGAGACGCCGCTTGCTTATCGTTTCAAATCTAAACTCGTAAAACTGATTTATTGAGGCTATAAAATCATGTTTACCAATGACTACAGGAAGATAGATGTATTTTGCTTTAATAGTTTAATATTTGGATGCACTTACACACTGCTGCTTCATGCAAGCATTTGACTGCAGAATCACTGTTATAGTACATTACAGCAGAGGCCTCAAACTAAGGGATTGTTGGACGAGTCGGGGATAGACATTTTGGGGATAGCGGTTAAAACGAGTCCTGCAATCACTGTATAGCGCTTTTCTCAAACGATGCGAGGAAAGATAATTAAGAAAATTATTACTATTAATAACAATGAAAGTACATTTGAGCATCTAATACATTACAAGCCCTCAGTGTTTATGGCATTTTATTTTAAGCAGCTTCCGAAAAAATTAACTTGAAAAAAAATTGTTAACAAGCATATTTAAGCTGGCCTAGGCCAGCCCGCTTATAAATTTACTTTACAGTGATTCTGAAGTCAAATGCTACTTAAAAATTCGATCAAGATGCTATAAAATCAGCATTATTTCATATTACGACAATAAACACCATGACCATGGATCACATTCAAAACTAACATAAAACCAGTGCAAGGCTAAATGTCAGATAACATCATTACAACGTATTATGTTTCAGAAATGACATTCATTGTTGCTGGTCATTAATTCCATCTAATTGCGCTATATATTTCACTATATAGTTATATATATGTACATGTAAATATTCTTTAACCATTGATAATGATATTTAAAAGAAATCAAAATAACATTTTCCCACTAGATTCTTGTTTTTCCTGTGTCTTCACACACGCAGCAAAGGTATTATTGGTTCTTATTTTTCTGGGATACAAAACTCTATCCCATGTTCTACGTCTATGAAATCATCATGAAACAGACCATCAACAAATAGATGAATAAAAAATCAAAACATACAACATTTATTGTTGTCTTAAGGCACCCTGGAGGTGCAGAGGGCCTTCTTAAGCTCGCACCACACTTTTTATGGAGAAGCCACAACTTTGCGCGGCAGCGGCAGCGGTGCGCGGTACGTGTGTTTCGCTCACTCCTAAGGCCGCCGCGCTCGGCTCTCTCGCTCTACCGCTCGCCACGCCGCTGGTCGCGCAAAGTCGTGGCTTCTCTGCTAGGTCCCTCAATGTATTGTATTTATAAGAAAATCCTTATTGATAATGTTTGCTCACAATAAACTGAAAATCACTTTCAAACAACCTTGGGATATCAGACATGCAAAAAATATATATTTATTCTAGGAGTTACAGCAATTTATGGATGAAACTTCTGAAAACTGAATGCACCTATAGCATGTTATTTGTTTAGGTGGCACAACTGAATCCTACATCAGATGTTTATGCAAAAGAGTAAAAACAGTATGAAATAATGCTCACACTATCTCTGTAGAATTTTTACACCCACTGTTTAAATAAACAAGTAACAATGTAAGTAACAATAAACAGTACCAGTGTTGTAAAGTGGGCATTAGGTATTTTACACCAATAAAGAAAGATTCCCCAAGAATGAGAAACAAGCATTTAAAATTTTATGACTGATAAACTGGCTATCAGAAGATCGCTGCTTCCCTCGTCTTATTTCCTATCTCATCTTATTTTACTCCTACTGTTTTCTTTTTATTTATGTAACAAATATATGCCTTTTATTCATTTCTGACAAAAAAAAACTAAATAAAATATAAACCTTATTATAAAGTTATAAATACCCCTTCCAAGAGGTCCCCTGTGGCATTAGTTGTACATGTGTCGTTTGTGGTGCGCGTACCGCGGCCGCTGCAGGACACCATCGCAAGTGCAGACTTCTGGCCGAAGGGTGTTGCGTTTCGGCAGTTCCGGGGCAATCTGCCGAATCCTACGCCAGATCAGACGACGCAACGGAGCCACGCTGTTACGTCGCCTAAATCAAACCAGATTTCAGTTTTTATTTTTATGTTGTGTATAATTTTGTAGTTCACAGTGCCTTGGTTTAATTACTGTAATGCTGTGTAAATCTGTAATGCTGCAATTAGTCCCCAGTATGCTGCTATAGAATCTATCTGGCTAAACAAAGAGTTAATCTTTAAAGTAAGAGAGATTCTATGGCAGATTTAGGCGCCAGCGTCAACCAGCCGTTTCGACATGGCCTTTATAAAAAATCTCTACTGTTCTTATTTAAATGCGTTACTTTATTCGTTTTGTATACACGATGATTTTTAATCGGTGATCAGGTACCAACTTTTCTAACTCAGTAATTGATGGCGGTCACGTTGAAGTCGTAATTACACGAAAAGAAACTTTTATTTTTCTATGATAATTTTTATTTTCGAAACCAAGTTTTTCTTAAATTCCTTGTTACCCCTACTAATCTGTATCTTTGAGCTTACAACCTCTTTAATAATTAAATGGCAATGACAATTTATGAGTAATAACTTGTCATTGTCATTGTCATTACATAAACAAAGTCGAAGAAAATGTCGTAAAATTTCCCGCCAAAACGATGGCACTTGACGTAGGTATCGTGCTTCAATAATTTATGTGGGATGACCATGTATCTAGTGGTTCTTAGTTTTAATTATATTTTAACTTTTAATTAAACAGTGCGGTAATTGCCCGAGATCTCGCCTATTAAGTTTAATTTTAGCTGGATATTAATATTTTTCTACTCCTGATCACCGATTAAGAATCATCGTGTATAGTCAAAATTATAGACGTACGAAAATTAGAAATTCATTACCGGCGATTACTTAACACTGACCTTGATCTGTTGCCAGGTTTGGTTAGACACAACTGTCAAGGTTTACTACTCAATGTCAAATTACAATTTTTAAAGCAAATGTAACCTTGCTTACTGATAGTAAAGACGGTAATTCTGCGATGCGGTTTAATTAACCAAAGCAAATCAATTGTGATTATCATTTGGTTTTTAAATTCACTTCGCGAATTTTGTAATCATTAATGTGCCTTTTGTCATAGTCATAATCATAACCACTTTAATTTTAGTATCTACTTTATTATTGAAAAATAAAAAGTAATCAGGGCCTATGATGGTTGTGTTTATCACGTTATAAATAAGTGAAGAAGCATCTGTCACTCACACTCGCATTTTGTTAAAACGCGACGGATGCTTTGTCACTTATTTATCGCGTGATAAAAACAATCATCATAGACCCCAATATGATATAAGTAGTGTAGAACATGATGTATTGGGCCTGCTGGAGCTGACATTGATATGCTCGTCATAATGATCTAAACTCCTTAATTAAAAAAAAACATGCAATTATTTAAAAACTTGTGACGTTTTAAACCAAAGGCTTTGTCGCTTACTATAAAGATGCGTTGAGAGGTTATAGGTATAAGGATGCAAGCAAATTTCTTCCTTATGGTAAGCGGCAAAGGGAAGCCTTTTGATTGAAACGGTCACACTTGCTTGAAGTCATATTTTCCCCATTGCAATCCTTCTAGGAAGGAAGGAAGAGGAACACAGATTGTTTTCTAAAGTTTCCGTATTTTATATATGGACATGTTACTGTCCAATTGTCTACTACTACAAATTATTAAGTGGTTTCCCCCAGCAAAACTTCCTCTCGTAGGAGTAAACGTTTTCCGTAAGATATGTATGAAGAAGACGTAGTGCCTATTCAACTAAAAAAAAATATCTATTAAGTTTTACGGATGATAGTTTTACGTGATAACGAACGCTTAAGGCCGATTGTGCCTCTCTATCGCTTGTTCCGCGCTCTCGCTTGCACGCTCGGCTCAGGCGGAACGTGAAAATGAGTCATGCTTTTTCGTGCGTGCAGCCGGCGTTCATCGATATCACGTCAAAATTATGTTAAACATATTTTTTGTGCCTGTAATGAATATCTTTTAAAAAGAACTTTCTTCCACAGCCATGCCACACGCGCAACTGGGAGCTCCAAGTCCAATTCAAAGTCCACGGACGAGGCAAGGACCTGTTCGGTGACGGGCTCGCGTTGTGGTACGTGAAGGACCGGATGCAGTATGGACCAGTTTTCGGAAGCAAGGACTACTACATGGGTCTGTCCATCATATTGGACACGTACAGCAACCACAACGGCGCTCACAATGTTAGTACCATTGTCAATATATAGCCTATAGTCCGGCAAGAAAGTAAAAAGATTAAAAAGTGGCAATACTGTAGCATCGTCCCATTTTTCTTAAATTGATTTGAAAGGGACGAACCTACAGTATTACCACTTTTTGTGAGATATATTAACAAGCGTCGGCCCAGGGATAGTCGCCCTACAAACAGGTTTCATATGGCAATAATGCATACGTCATATATTTGAATTGATAAACGTCAAGCGATTTGTCATGAACCAAATTCAAAACATTGTTTACTGGAATGCTGCTCAATCCTTCCTTTTCGCGAAATAAATACTGAATCCTATTGAAAAAAACTTGACTTTCATCACTGTGAATAGTTTTGGCTTTATTAAGCAAAAATTACTTGAAATTTGCTGAATACTTTGTCCTGTTTCCTCTTTGTTTACGTTAGTGACAGTCACTGACTTTTAACGTCAGTTACCAAAAATTTGTCGTTGACAGTAAAATAAATTAGTACCACTAAAAATCCGCAATAGGGCGTGGGTTGAAAACTTCCTTTTAGGCTATAGATTATTTTAGTAGCAAGAACTAGTATCAGGCTTTGGCTATCTTACTAGACTTGGACACCAAAAAATAAATCCAAACCATAACGGCGCTCACAAAGTTAGTACCATTATCAATATACATCTTCATTTCGCGTTGAAGGACTCCAGTATAGACCCATGTTAGATAGTAAAGACTGCTAACACGAATGGCGCCCATAATGTTAGTATATAGGTATCTACCCGAATCTATTAAACTAGACTGATATTGCGAAATGTATTAGTTTTTACTTACTTTACAGAATAAGCATCGGTAGAGCTCAAAGTTACCTCACCTCAAAATTTTGATGATCGATGAGTCAGTTAGTGACAAAATTAATCAACTTACAATAAGACAAGTAAAATTGGTTTATACCCAAGTTATATTTTGCTCTTTTTTTCACTGCAAATTCAAGCTAGCTTTATCCGCAACGTAATCACAGAGAGGTCAAAAATGTTCTGAATCGATTGGATTTTTTGCATTCACCTCACATTTTATGTTTCAGCACCAACACCCATACATCTCTGCCACTATTAACAACGGCAGTCTTCACTATGACCACGATCGCGACGGCACTCACACACAACTGGCCGGTTGCGAAGCTAAATTCCGGAATTATAACCACGACACACATCTCAGCATAATATACAAGGATGATACACTTATTGGTAAGTTGGTACATAGTGAAAATTAATTACGTCATTGAAACCACTAAACATTTAGTCAAAAATACACGAAAACTAATTAACTCCCACAAACTTTTGGACATTTTTAATTGGACGTAAAGAAGACGTGTTTTGACTGCTGATTTTTGTGACGTCACAAGTCATAAGCTATAATCAGGGAGCGAAACTTTGGTGCCGATGACAGACGTATGACGTCAAGCTACATACAGAGTGTTTTTATTTAGATTATAGATACCGAATCAAATGACAACTTATTGACATGTTTATAACTGGCTAGAGGATTGAGAATGGATATTGCCCTGAATGTACGTGTTAATTGTATACATGTAAATTATATGGGTGCGTAGTTTAGTTTGAAATTTAAATGTAATTCTTCATGTCAAATTTTGGTACGCACTGGATAAATTGGAAAAACTCGATTAAAAAAAAACACGCTTTGAACAGAATTTCATTATCCAGTAAAAAAAATATTCATATCATTTTTTAATATTTACATTATTTTTTGTATAAATACCAAACATATTTATAAACAAACAATAATATTTATATTACCATAATTATATTATAAAGAATCACTGAGGTGTTGCAATTTTGTTTTTAAAAAACATCCTATATGCGACTTTGCGTCATAATGACGTCACCGGCACCAAAGTTTCGCTCCCTGGCTATAATATTCACTGAAACTTCATACTAACAGATCGTTTTTGACATTTCATAAAGAATCTGTCATCAAATACCGTGTGAATGCCGTCTTACTGTTATTTTTAAGCAATAGTTGAAATGTGCTTTCGCTAAATGTCCAATCGACCGCCTAGACTCTCGGGAAGTCTAACGACACTCATACATCTTGGCGACCGCGAAAAACGGCAACCAACACCATACTCGAACATCTGAGCAATTCTTCTGTTTATTAGCTTGTTAACTTGGTAAGACAGGAAACCAGACGTCAAAACAGTGGCTTGGTAGTGCCACCTTGTAAAACCACCTTCCTAACCTTTTATCCCATTTCATACTCGGAAACATATAGTATATTTATTAAAAAAAACATGCGGATTAAGTGGTAAAACAATTTAAAAACCTAAAACCTACACTAACCTAACTAGCCAAGGTCGCTCATTGGCGGAAATGATCCCAAGATGCTGGCGGCGTTTCCCCGCTGCACAGCAATACTGAGCCTTTGCCCGAGAAACGCGCCAGCTCTGGGATCACAGGTAGTTCGTATTACCTTTTATTAATTTATTTTCAGTATCAACGGACTTAGAAGGCAAGAACGCGTGGAAAGAGTGCCTGAAAGTAGAGAACGTACTTCTGCCCACTGGCTACTACTTCGGAGCTTCTGCGACCACGGGCGACCTGAGCGACAACCACGACATCATTGCCATCAAGATGTACGAGCTCGACTTATTGGATACTGTAAGTTTCGATCAAAAATTAATATAGTACATAAAATACCTGATTTGCGTATTCTGATTTCTCTGCTTGCCTTATTGAAACTCACGAAGAGACTATTACATATGTAAGCACAAAATAAGAAGATTTGCCAAGCCAAACTTACCCCATATTGTAAACCCATATCGTGACTTCAACCGGGCGTACTCGTGATAAGTCGAATGTCGAGCATAAAAAGTATAAAACGGAGTGTTTTGTACTCGACTCACGACATTTTAAATGCCAATGTAAATTTAAACCTGCGTCTCCAATGGCTTTGCGGGCCAACCTACCTATTGGACCACCGAACCTGACGCGAGAGCCATTGAATTGTTCAACCAGTTGCTTCGTAGCGCCATCTACCGTAAAGATTAAGACTTTATGATCGGCACCATCGTCTCAAATTATGTTGAGGTTTGAGAATCGATAGTATAGTACATTTTTTTAAACTAAGCTCATCCACTTACCTGCATTCACAATGGCATTGTGTCTAATACAATCCTATTTGCTTTTCGTAAGTGCCAACCAGTTACTTACAAAAAAAAGGTTAGAACTACATTGCGTGGATATTGAATTTTCAATCTTATTCCTTGTTGAATAGGTTTAAAATGGTTGATGATGAGAGTTCATAGTCATTTTTCAAGAGAATACGTTCTTGTGGAGAGTCGGACGGTTTTTAACCGACTTCAAAAAAGGAGGAGGTTCTCAATTCGAACTAATTTTAAAATTCCAAAAAAAGTTATGATCACCATTATTCTGTTAGTGTATTTTGTAGTCAAATGTCCAAGGAAATAGAGTCGATAATCTATATTAACCTTCCAAGGTGGTTACAATCTGCTTTTACTACGAGCTCGCTATCTTAATTTGTGGTTAACCACTCAATGGTATTCAGTTCTTAAGTGGATGAGCTTAGCTTAGAAAATTTGTACTATAACTGCCTGAACCATTAAATATAAAAAAAAAATCGCTTGATTGTAAACTTTTGGTTTACGCTAGTAGACGTTGCTGCTTTAATAAAAAATCATATTTCCTCAAATACGCAATGATATGTCGTCATAACGTGCGTTATAACAGGCTTCGAAGTATCACGTTTCGGGCGGAATAACCGTAAAGAAATTTCATACAAAATTGATGGCCTAGGCCGGGAAGTAATTTTTAGGGTTCCGTACCCAAAGGGTAAAAACGGGACTCTATTACTGAGACTTCGCTGTCCGTCCGTCCGTCCGTCTGTCACCAGGCTGTATCTCAAGAAATTTTCACAGATGATGTATTTCTAATGCCACTATAACAACAAATACTAAAAATAAAATAAAATAAATATTGAAGGGGGGCTCCCATTCAACAAACGGGATTGGTTGCGTTAACTTTGCACCTCATTTGTAAGGAGCGCTATACATACCAGGTACAAACTTAACTTAACAACTTAAGGATGGAAAGTGTTTGCACGGAACCCTCGGTGCGCGAGTCCGACTCGCACTTGACCGGTTTTTTTAACATGGTGTCTGTGCTCATGAACAGGCTAAACAGCTCATTATATATTTTTTTATTTCATTGCATATGTTGTGAAAAGCACTATACATGCCTTAGCCGTGAAATGGGCTAGCCGGCTTCGTATCACTATCCGTATATACCTACTCACCCGACAAGCCTTTCTTACCCGACCTCTGCAGTAATGTACTATTGTATCCACGCGGTTGTGACGACGCGGTTGGCGCAGTGGTTAAGCAACTGCCTACTGAGCCGACGGTCCCGGGTTCGAATCCCGGCAAGGGCAAATATTTGTGTGATGAACACGAATATTTGTGCCTGGGTCATGGATGTTCTATGTATTTAAGTATTTATTTATCTATTTATGTATGTATATCGTCGCCTAGTACCCATAACACAAGCCTTCTTGAGCTTAATTTGGGACTAGGTTGATTTGTGTGAGGTTTGTCTGATATTTATTTATTATTTATTTATTTATCCACAGCAAAACAAAGACGAAGACCGCTCCCACATAATCCCATCAGCACAGACCTTCGAAGCCCCACGAGACCGCGTGGAAGACTCCAAACCCGCCATGTCCGGCGTCAAGACGTTCCTCTACATGATGTGTATCGCGATCGTCGTCATAGTACTCGTGGTACTCGGTATCATGTGGTACCAGAAACGGCAGGAGCATTCGAGAAAGCGGCTCTACTGATGTGTGAGCATGTTTAATAAATCTAATAAAGGTGTTGCATAATAAATTTCATGCGGTCTTTTTACAACTTTAGTCTTGATAGGGGTTTCACGACAGAGGGTACAGCAAGTTACCATTAAATTGCGTATTTTTTTTATTTATAAATAAAATTTATGATAATATCATCTATAAATCTAGAGATAAATTAACACTTAGATTTGCACAGTCGCCATCAGATATATCGCAGCATATAAGGCGTTCATAAATATCTGAACACGACTTATTGATACCGATGGGCGTTACAGTACAAGTTCAGATATTTATGAATGCCTTATATGCTGCGCTATATCTGATGGCGACTGTACCATAAATAAAAGAACACGCAATGAAATGGTAACTTTAGATACACATTCGTGGAATTGCCGTTAGGATGCACGCGCTTGAGCGTTAACGACAGCATATCATAACAGCGGGTATTATATACTCTGTTTTCAGTGTCATAATCGGATAATATCGGATTATACTGTGGCAGCCCAAATGACACTGACAGCTGTAATTTCATACAAAATGACATTTCCCATTCAACGTAACTTAAGGTTATTTCCAACTGGCCCAACAGATTTGTACGACTTGCGATTCGGTTTACCTTTTTATGACACTCACCAAGCGTCATCTATTGCTGAGCGCACATGAAGCATTGTTTAAGAATCAATCAAATGAAGAATCATCATAATTATATAAACGCTTTAACGTTGGTATTTTACTACCAGCTCTCCACTACTCGCGATGTCGACCGAGGTTGGGCGAATACCACAGTGTGGACTTCTTCGCCCAACCTCGGTCTACTAGTGAGTAGTGCAGAGCCGGGATATCCTTTTGACCGAGACAACTATTTGTTCATATTTATCTGGTCATTTACAATGTAAAGCGTATATTATTATTAAAGCCAAATTTATTCCTTAATATCATACAATTTTTATACATATGAGAAATAAATTATAATATTTGAATTAACATTTCATTACATTATTTTTAATTGATAAATTATTATTGAGCTAATTTTATTTATTAATATTATTTCATTTCATTTATGTCACACTATTATTAAGGACCTCTCGACGAGTATAGGCCTCCTCCATTTTTCTCCACCCTTCTCTAGCTTGCGCTGTTACGATCCAGTCATCTCCTGCGATCTTTTTAATGTCATCCTTCCATCTTTCCATCGGTCTGCCGCGTTTTCGTTTACCAGGGGGGCCAGCCCATGTAGTTACTCTCTTAGTCCATTTATTTTCTTTAATACGTGCGATATGGCCCGCCCATCTCCACTTGAGTTTTTGACAATGTGATAGAGCATCGATGACTTTTGTCCTTGATCTTATTTCAGTATGGCGTTTTTTATCTCTACGTTTCAAATTTAGTATGCTCCGCTCCATGGCTCTCTGACAAGTTACAATTTTTTGTTTTGTGTGCGTATTATAAATCCACGTTTGACTTCCGTACGAAAGACAAGGTAGGAGACATGAATCAAGGATTTTCTTTTTTAACCGTAGAGGTAAATTAGATTTTAGAACTTCTTTGTTACTCCAAAACTTGTTCCATGTCATATTTATGCGTCTTTTTAATTCGTCACGGTGTCTCGACTTCATGAACGATATCTGTTTACCCAGGTACACGTATTCTTGTACATACTCCAATGGTCGGTTCTCCACAAAAATGGGTGTTTCCAAAAAGTTGGTCATAATTTTCGTTTTATCTGTGTTTAATTCTAAGCCAATATTGCGACTTGTAGAGTTTAGTTCATTTATCATCCTCTCAAGTTGCGATGCAGTTTCTGAGAATAACACGATGTCGTCAGCAAATCTCAGGTTGCTCAAATAATTTCCTTTTATATTTATACCTTTCTGTGACCAATCGAGCTTCTTCATGATATTTTCCAGTACAGTTATAAATAATGTAGGAGACAGGGGGTCGCCCTGTCTAACGCCTCTACTAATTTTTATTTCGGGACCTTTTTTATCTAACTTTACTCGACTAAAGCTTTTCTTGTATATGTCTTGAATTAGTTTGATTGTTTCTAACGGTATTTTACAATCTTGGAGAGCCTTCCAAATACTGTCATGAGAGATAGAGTCAAAAGCTTTGGCGTAGTCAATGAATGCCAGGTAGATGGGGCGTCTTTGTTCTTCATATTTCTCAATGACTTGATCTAAAACGTGTATATGATCTGTGGTCGAAAAATGTTTTCTGAACCCTGCCTGTTCAACTGGCTGGTATTTTTCAGCAAGTACATAGACTCGTTGTTCCAACAATGTGGCAAATAACTTGTAAAAGTTTGACTGTAGGCTAATAGGCCGGTAGTTAGCAATATTTGCGGGATCTCCTTTTTTGTATATCAAAATAATGTCTGATTGGGCCCATTCTTTTGGTATTTCACTAAGTTCCAGAATTGTATTAAAAAGTGTGGTAAGAAAAAGCACCAGTAGGCATCTTCCAGCTAATATTATTTCATTGCTTATATTGTCTGGGCCACAACTTTTTTCTTTCTTTAAGCTCTTTATTTTCTTGTCAACCTCCGCAGTAGTAAACCGTTGTAGTGGCGGGGGACGTAGGGTCGTCGAGTTTTCAGTGATTTCAGTAGAGGTTTGACTTGAAGGATTTTGTGCAGAGTATAGATTTCTGTAGAAATTTGTTGCTGTGTTTATTATCTGTGACCTTGAGTAGATTTCTTTACCAGACGGGGTTTCGTTTAAGTTGGGTATCCAATTTTTTGTTAAATTTAACGCCTTGTATCCCCTTTTCAAGCTTCCTGTGGTGTTTAGGTGATTTTCAATTTTCTTTAACCTATGTTCTTCATATTCTTTCTTAATTATTTTATGAACGTTTTTATACAAGTTGCTAAGTTCCCGTTTTTCTTCTTTAGTTAAAGGTTTCTTGTTTTGCAGTTCCTTCCTTCTATTCATCAGTGTTCTTGTATTTTCAGAAATAATACTACGTGTTTTGCTCGCAGGCTTTTTTGTAGAGGTCGACGCATCGGTGATAGCTTTCTTTATTTTTGAATAATATGATTCTACATTTTCGCATCTGTTCGGGTCGATATTCTGTAGGTTTTGGTTCAATTTATTTTGAAATAACTTTTCGTCTTCTATTATATTTGATGATGGTTTCCTGATACTGTAGTTAGCTCTACTTCTTTTGTTTTTTGATAGTCGAAATGTGCTCCTTACGAGTCGATGGTCGCTTGGGAAATTCAGCTGGTTAATGGTTTCAATATTCGTGAAATGTCCCTTTACATTTGACATGATATAATCAAGCTGGTTTTTGTTTTTCCTAGGTGAAAGCCATGTCCACAGGTTGCTTGGTTTTTTCTTGAATATGCTGCTGATGACTGTAAGGTTGTTTTGAAGTGCGAATTGAACCAGTTTTTCGCCTCTTTTGTTTCTTTTTCCATATAAGTACAAACCTAATACTCTTTTTTCTTCATATTTTCGCTGACCGATGCAAGCGTTGAAATCACCCATTACAATGACACGTTTGTAGCTTTTCTCTAGAGCAGTGTTTTTCAAACTGTGGGTCGCGACCCCCAGAGGGGTCGCGGTATATATCCAAGGGGGTCGCGAGGATCAGCATCGAGAAAGTCTCGTGACTACAGGGAATGCAGATTTTTTCAAACAAGTACATTTTAATATATCAGCAATTATTTTTAGACATTTTCATTTATTCATCATCATCATCATCTCAGCCATACGACGTCCACTGCTGAACATCCCCTCCCCTTTGGACTTCCATATATACCGGTTGGAAGCGACCTGCATCCAGCGCCTTCCGGCGACCTTTATAAGGTCATCTGTTTCATTTATTAATTTTACGATTATAATATTTAGGTATTTTTTTATATTTTTACCTTTTTATATTTTTGCAAAACAGTAAACTACCTTCTAAATTTCTGATAAATACAGGTATAGGTTGCGTTCAAAATTGAATGATAGACGGGTGCGTTCCAAGTCTGTTAAATACGAGTTGGGTTGTAAGTTTAATCGTACTAACTGGGTTTAAGGGGGTCGCAAGGGAATTTTGATGGTCATTAAGGGCCGTGACACCAAAAAGTTTGAAAAACACTGCTCTAGAGCGTCCTGCAAGTGGTTGTAGAAAATATCAATATCTTCGTCGCTTGATGTACTAGTAGGTGCGTACGCTTGTATTATAGAGATATTTATAGTCTCGAATTCCATGTTCAGTATACAGACTCGTTCTGAGATCGCAACAAAGCTGTCTATATTAGATTTCCATTGTTTCTTTATTAAAAAACCGACGCCATAGAGGCCTTTCGTTTCACCATAATGACAGAATATATGTTCTTTATCTTCTGAAATATTGTAGCCTGTTCTGCGTACCTCAGCGAGCCCAATTATATCGTAGTTTATTTTTGTTATTGCTTCTTTAAATTCTATGAGTCGTTCGTTAGATAGTAGAGATCTTGCATTATAGGTACAAATATGTAGCGAGTGGTGTGGAGGGTTTCGGTCGTTAGTCCCCGCGGTGACCGGCCGAGTTGGGGAACGTCGTGGAGAGGTCGCCGCGTGTTGTCAAATTGCTTTTTGGGGCGGCGTGGGCATAGCGCTGGTGCCGGCGACTGGGATAGGCGCCGGGGCAGAGGTGGGTTCTACATTTTGACGTATCGTTACAAAACTGTTCATAGTACAATTCTGTTTCTTTGGAACCTTTTTAGCTTTTTGTTGTCTCGTATTCGGAGACTTATTAATATTTGTATTTTCAGGTGATTCCGAAAGGCTTCTCTTATTTTGTTTCCTGGTGTTATTGTAGCTTATGTTGTCCTCCTGATCCTCCTCATTGTTTTCAGGCATGATTATTAATTTATCATATTTCAGGAATGCCTTTTTTCCTTTGTTTCTTTCTTCTATCAATTGCCCAATTAGTCTCTTTCGTTCTTCTAACACCTCGGGAGGAAAATCTTCTTTAATATAGTAAGTTGTTTGGTTCAGGGATTTCTTCTTACGTAAAAGTTCTATTTTTTTAATTGTAGAGCAGAATGTTACTACAACAGGCCTTATTTTTCCATCTTGTCTTTGTCCTAGACGTTTGAGATCTTCTATATTGTCTTCGTGTATGTTTATTTTCATTGTCTGTTTTATTATTTTTATTATATTAGTTAGTAGTTGCTTCAAATTACTTTCATTTTCTTCCAGCCCAAAAAATATGATATTTTTCTTCCTGGACAGGCGCTCAAGTTGTTGTATACGGCGGCCTTGGTCTTCGATAGTTTTTTCTAATGTATTATATTTCGATTCTAGGATTGTAAATTTTTCATCAATGTTGTCGTTTATTGTCTTCGGCAAGCTTTGCTTCAAATCTCTTATTTCATTTGTTTGCTGGTCAAATTTATGTTGCAAGCTTCTAATTAATGCCGTTAATTCTTCCATTTTATTGTTTATTTATATTCTGTTGCTTACTATTTTATTTAACACTGTCCTCTATCGGCGGGTAGAATAAGTTAGATTTTGGTAGCGCCTCCTGCGGCCAACAACAGAACCAATTTTTTTCAGTTTTGCTACTCCTCGGTAGATGGCGCTGTTAATGGTGGTGATCGATGGTCTGTTGATGTTATTACGATGTAGGTATTCGCATAAATCAATTTAATTATAATATTCTTTTCTGCATCTAACTTTCCACTTTACAAGGAGAACTTGGATATAAAGGCGAGGTTTGGGTCCCACAAAGAGTTCAAAGTGATTTCACGACACAAAAAACATTAGTTTGCGGAAGTATTAGTCACTGTTGATAGACACAAAGAATCACTGTTTATGTTCGGTTTTTTAGCACTATATGTTAATTTTTAGTTCACACTTGAGTTTTCTTCGACGATTCATTATGCACACTAACTTCTAGATACAATTTGAAAGCGATTATCGGTGTGTTTAATTTTTAATCTTTAAAACAACACGGAGCTGATGTTGACAGTGGCACTGCAGCGCCCTCTTCGTAGCGTATATAACCTTTCATATTGTGCTATTTTATAAAGATCATTAGAAAATTTATACTGTTATTAAATCTAACACATCGGGATTAAACTTTGCCATAATAAATCAATAACCGTCGAATCTATTAGGGTTCAGTGTTACATTTTTATCAAAATTAATGAATGATATACATTACCACATTCTAATAGATCTTTATAAAATTTATTGAGGGTGTGAATCTTATAAAAGTAATATTTTGTGAACCAATGTCATCTGTAGAAAATGAGTTTAAATTTCTATTTTCGTTCCATAGTTTCTGTTAATGTCTTTAATCCTTATCTTATCATTTAATTATTATTACTTTTTTGTTAGTTTTTACTATCAATTATGTATTTAGTTGTGGCGTTGCCTACACACTGGCGATTTCCCGGTGAGTTGAAAGCGAGTTCTCCGCCGTACAATAGTTAGGTATACCTATTGTACGGCGGAAAACTCGCTATTCGTGCGAGCGAGGAGGTATAGCACCTCGCTCACCTCGATCTCAACTCGCTTGTCCATCGCCAGTGTACTGAGGCTCTAAATAGAGTCATCCAATCAATGACTTCACCTTGGTTTGATGACTCCTTGAATTGGCTACTATAATTGGATTTACCCCGAATATAAAAATGATGATCTGGTGAAAACATTCCTTATTAAGTTTGAAATTAGATACACATATTGGTAATGAGTAAAGCAAGCGAATACATACAATTGTGCCTTTAGTGAATATTTAATAAATATGGTATATTAGAACAGGATGTTACCAAATTTCTGTTTTAATTTATTAAAAAAAGCCTATTATAAGTTTCCTACTATTATTTACTGTCAAAGTCAAGGTAGTATTATATATAGATATATACTGACTTTGAATGTATTTTTCAATTTAAAAGGCCAGATCTAAACTAAATTATACTATTTAAATTCCTTTATAAACTCGTAAATTGCTATTTATTTCCTTTTAATATATTTTAAGTGTACAAAATTCGTCATCAAGCTTTATACGAGTTTGTAAAGGTACCTCTTTTTAGTAGTGGTCGATAGTTTTCTCGTAAGCAATCACTGCATATCTCTGTTTAATTCTATCACGTATTCTTGACTTTCACAATATGTTGCCGGCTCAATTTATTTAAAATCATATGCAAGCTCTACAGCTAGAGATGTGACTTTCTTGAGAATATTTTCCATACAAACCGGGAATTGTTGTCGAAAACGGCACATATCTATCTACAGCTACACGATTCACGAAGTTGACCGCGGTTGGGCGAATAGGATAGTGTGGACCTCCCACACTATAATTTTCGCCCAACCCCGGTCAACTTCCTGAGTTTGGCATATGATTTTAAATAAATAGCGACAAGTTTATTTTTTTTAAACGAACCTGAAAACCACAGTGTTGCCAGTTTCTAAAAGTAAAATCTGTAAATTGGCAATTCAATTGATGGCAATCAAATTAATGATAGTGGAAGGGTTAAATTTAATATAATTGTTAGATTGTATAACGCAGCTTAGCTCTCCTACATCAAATTTAATTTGAAAATGTATAATTGTATATTATCTTAGTTATTATAATAATTAAAATTCCTACGTTTAACACGGTGAATAGAGACTAAAGTACTATGTGTGACCTTACAAACGGTCCGGTAGTTTTGAATTTTTGATATGTTGTATAGGATGTTTAGTCAGTTTTAAAATGCAAAATGCACAATTCCCCCCCCCTCCGCGCCCGCCGCCATATTGAAAAAACCGGCACTTTCTTCATATTTTTGCTCATATCTTCCTTTAGGAGCATGTTAGCTAGAAAAAAGCTTCCACAATGTTATAGAGAGTTAAATTTACTACATTCTCCATTTTTTATTTTTTTTCTAGGACAGATAGTTACGGAGATATCCACATTTAAAAAAACGTAAAAAATCGCAATTTCCTACTGAAAAACAAACTTCTGGATTATATCTTCGTTTAGGAGCATTTTAGCTACAACAAAGCTTGGGCAATGTTGTAGAGAATTAAATTTACTATAATTTACATTTCAAATTTTGTTTCAAGGACGGTTAGTTACGGAGATATGCACATTTAAAAAACAGGAAAAGTCGAATTTTCCGAAAATTTCTCAAAATTCTTGGTTTAGAACGCTGTCATTCAGTTACGGACTAGTCTAGGACAAATTAAAACATGTAGGAAATATAATTGGTTATAAAACTCATGTCCATTTTTACATACATTTTCGGAAAATGTGACTTTATTTTTTACATATCTCCGTAATTATCTGTCCTAGAAACAAAATTTTAAATGTAAATTATAGTAAATTTAATTCTCTACAAAATTACCCCAGCACTGTTCTAGCTAAAATGCTCCTAAACGAAGATATAATCCAGAAGTTTGTTTTTGAGTTGGAAATTGCAATTTCTTAAGTTTTTTTAAATGTGCATATCTCCGTAACTATCTGTCCTAGAAACAAAATATAAAATGGAAAATGTAGTAAATTTAACTCTCTATAACATTGTCGAAGCTTTCTTCTAGCTAAAATGCTCCTAAAGGAAGATATGAGCAAAAATATGAAGAGAGTGCTGGTTTTTTCAATATGGCGGCGGGCGCGGAGGGGGGGGAATTGTGCATTTTGCATTTTAAACACTGACTAACCATCCTAGACAACATATCAAAAATTCAAAACTACCGGACCGTTTGTAAGGTCAAAATCCTTTATTCACTGAATTAGTTCCTTTATCATTGATTATTAACCAACTTCCAAAAAAGGAGGTTCTATATCACTGTATGTATTTTTATATAGATAACGTTGCCTGAGTAATGATAAGCATACGGTTAATTTACTTTATTCATAATTCGCTAATCATTTCAATCAATCAAAGTCTACTTCAATACCCACATCACTTTTATACCAAGCAGACTGCTTGCATGGTGGTAAGCAGTTGCCGCAGACTATTATCATTTGAAACACCAGAAGCATCACATTGCCACCCTTTTAGCATCTTCCTGTCTATTTTTCTACTGAATATTTCCATACTATACAAGTACATTTTCGTGCGGTTATGTTGCTCAGGCTGAATTTTAAGTTCAGACAATACCTTGAGTACAGTAACATAATAAAATTATATTATTATAAATATTATTTATTTTTATCCTAGTGTATACGATTGTAAACTTCCCGTTTGAATCGATATAGAATTAGTTGTTAGAATGTAAGGCGGTGTTTACACTGCCCACGATGTGCGGAGCGCGGGGCGTCAGATATACAGTCCGACCAAAAAGAGTAGAAATTAAAAAGTGGCAATACTGTAGTGTCGTCCCCGTTTTCTTAGATTGATTAGAATGGGATGACACTACAGTATTGCCACTTTAATTTCTACTCTTTTTGTTCGGACTGTAGCTTACTGAGATGCCACGTCTTTGCGCGACAGTGGCAGCGGTGTAGGTACAAGTGTCTCGCTCACTCGTTATGCCGCCGCGCTCGGATGTCTCGTTCAACCGCTTGCCTCGCCGCTGGTAGCTCAAAGTTGTGGCATCTCCGTTAGTTTCATTGGTCAATAGAGCCCGCAAGCGGGATGCGGGAGATTTCCATAACGCACGCCATAGGGCCCATGAGCTCATGGGGATCACCGAGTTATCTACCAATGAAACAGTCATTAACATTGTATACAAGTACATTGTATGTAAGTTTGCATAAAAACACGCCCGGCACAGTCGAATTCTTATGTTTATGATTAAAAATGTGATCAAACATATCTGAGATCGCCACGACGCCGTTAGCAATAGAAGCGTGTTCACATATTTTATCACACATTTGCTCATAAATTTAAGAACTGGGCTGTAGAAATAGAACACACCGCTCGACTATGCAGTTTTTTTTTCGTAGCGCCCACCGGCTCCGCAACGCAGCGCGTAGGGATAGGGACTGCAAAACCGGTTATAATGGTTTAAAATGACCGATTTTGCAATCCCTAGTGTAAGGCTAGTGTGAAAGCCGCCTAAAGAATAATATATTGAATTGAACGAACCATCACTGCTCTGCCGTTGCTAAATTTTACACAAATATGTTGTATTGTATTGTATTTTAATAATAAAGTTATAATTTACAATGTATATCTTTAAAGCACATGTAACATATCTGCCGGAAAGAAGACTGTATTTACGTTTGTTCTCATAGGAACAATTATGAATTGCAGGGATTTACAAAAACAACGCCATATTGTCAATAAAAGAGTTGTGTTGTTTTTGTAAACATCTGTAGGTACAACAGTTGTACAGATGATGGTTAAAACAACTTGAACAGTACTTGTTATTCTGGTAGAATTCACTAGGATTTAATACTTATTGGCTGTTTATTAACTGAAAAGCAATATTTTTGCACCTCCACTTACAATTAGTAGATAAAATATATAACACTTAAATGATATAATATTATACAATTGACACGGGCGACTTAGGTGGTGAATCTTTGATTTGCAAATCACATTTACCTAATTTGTTTATCATGTGCGAGTGTTGTATGTATTTGAGTGATTTCAATAAATCATTTACAAGTTTTTTTATTATGGTGTTTTTTTTCACCGTTATTATTTCCGTTGGTATTTTGAGCACCTGGTTCGTTGCAACTTCTGCTACCTGCTACTGACCGTACATTCGCTGTTTTGCTAAATAAAACATAACACTAGTGTTATGTTTTTTATGCCCTAGGGCTCAGTTACACAAACAGATCTAGTCTCTGTGTCTAGTCTGTCTATAGCGATAACAATGTTTTTATAGTAACTCGTCCAGTTATTTTTGCATTACGTTATCTTCCCTTGAAGTCGTTATTTTGTGAATTAGTGATTATTGTTTTTCGTCTAAGAACTTTCTAAGAACCGTGAAATAAAAGTACGTTATTTTAAATTTATTGAGCTGTAAACTGATTGTCTAATTTACCCCTTAGATTTTTTATTGTTTTAGCTAAATTGGCAACACTGGTGTTAGTCACGTTGACGTTAGCAAGCGAGCGAAAGAGTGCGGTTAATGTACGACCGAATAATGTACAGCCCAATAATTGGCGACCACTTTTTTGGAGTCCGGTTAATGTACGACCAAATAATGTACAGCCCAATAATTATTGGGCTGTACATTATTGGGTTGAGCATTATTTGGCTGTACATTAGTGGTCCCCCATTAGTGGCATAGAGTAAATTATGTTCATTTCACCTGACATATATTATTATACTCTTTAGTTCATTTCATGGACTCGTGAAAGAAAGTTAGGTTAGGAATAAGGATTACAGTCTATTTATTGTTTTATTCATTAATGTTCTGTTATTATTACTGTGTCACGTTTTATTATACGTACGTTTCATTGATTTTTTTAAAAAGTGATGGAACAAAACAGAGTTGCCAGGTCTCCTGATTTTTCAGGAGTTATTCTGATTTTTGACTATGTCTACTGATCTACTGAATTTGCAAACGAATCTACTGAATTTTATGAGTCTAATTTGAACTTAATAATTATTACTCTGATTAATGATTCTGAGGTAGTCAGCTAAACAGATAACATGTGACGATACTTTTAAAACAAGTGTGACATTGTTTTAAGTTAGGTCGGAAAGTGTAAAACAGCCTTAAATATAAATTGCCTTTATCCCGTTCGGTTTCGGTTTTGAAGGGCTACTCCGGTGTTCGAAATTGGACCGTCGAATAGTGCATATTTCTTTTCTTTCCAGATTAACTAATAATTTTATACATTATATATAAGCATATTAAAAACAAAATAATCAGAGTACATGAGAAGATTTGCATTTAGGTAAGTTTTGTGACTTTTCTGGCATAAAATTTGATCTACTGTTATATTTTTTCAATCTCCTGATTTTTAAGGATTCATTCTTCTGACATTTCCAGATTGGACCTGGCAACACTAAACAGTTACAGCAGTTCCTTGGATGCAATGGACGTTAAGGTTGAGCCTGAGTCAAAGAATATATATCCTGAGTGTATATTAAACGAACAAGGTGAGTTATGCTAATACTTTGACTATAATTCTCTCATTCATGAAACAGTGAAACTGTGGTTGAATTTGTACTATAATGGTTCCCTTGTTGAATCCTATAAAAATGTTTTGTGAAGATAAAGTGCAATAATACCACATTTTGTGTGATTTTAAAGGTGATTTTCACTAATGCATTGAGGTTATAGTATTTCATAGCGAGTAAACCTTTTTAAAGTTAACTTAAACACACTTGCTTTGTGTAAATTATAAAAGCATTACTATCAATGGTAAAGTAGAGTATGTTTGTCATGTGTTGCTCCACACAGGAGTACTCTAACAATGACCGTGTTATTGTTGCGTGATGGTTACTTGTCTTGTGCTGCTTACCATGGTTTAGATACCTTGGCTACTGGAAGGTTGGTTCAGGTGCGGGAAGAGAAGGCACCAAGTCGCAAAGCTTTGTATACCATATTTGTGTTGCATGAGCTTCTCATTTCATTACAGTCTAAATGTATTCAACATTACCTTGGTCTGCAAGGAATCAGTAAGGAATTTTAAGAAGCAGCTGTGAAATTGACATTTCTTACTTTTTAATTTGCAATTAAGGTTCATCCAAATAACCATACCACTTAAAATAAGTAGATTCTGGACCCAAATGACGTATATTGTGAGAAAATATATTATTACAAAACTAGTAAAACCAAGTAAAACTTAATTCTCCCAAATGTCTGGCCCATGAAAGCTCTGAACTCTGCATTAGCTATCACCAACACTTCCGGATCGTTAGTTAGTTAGTTAGTTGCGCTGGGCATTTTCCGCGAGTCGACATCCAACGTGCCTATTTTGCGTGAAAAGGGGGTAGCGCTACTCCAACCACCCCAACTCCTCCACGAACCTTTAAGCAAAGCCTTGATGTTGCTTATGGCTTCGTGTACGGTACTTGGAGATCCGAGGTATTTCATCCTGTATCCTTCTACCTGTTTGCAATCTAGTAGAATATGATTGGTGGTTTCTTCTGCCTCCATGCATGCTCTGCATACTGGGCTGTCTGTTATACCTAAATTGAAGAGGTGTTTGTTCAGAGTATTATGTCCCGTTATTAATCCTACTATCTTGCGTAGTTGGTTCCTGTGGATTCTCAGTAAGATGGTGGTGAGTTTGTGGTTCCTATTCGGAAGTATTTCTTTTGTTTGTCTACACGTTCCCATGTCTTCCCAGTATTTTTGGTGTTGGTATAATGTATGTTGGTTCATTATGTTGTATATGTAAGATTGTGGTAGGGGTATTATTGGCTCTGGCCCGCATGGCGGTGTCTCTGATCCCTTACGGGCCAATTCATCCGCTGCGTCATTGCCTCTCGAGCCGCTGTGTCCCTTTATCCATTGTAATGTTACCGTATTTTTGTCATGGCACACGTCTGTGATGCTGCGATGACATTCATATATTAAAGCAGAGGTACACATTTCACTGTTTAGTGCTTGTAGTACGGATTTGCTGTCTGAAAGTATTCGTATGTTTGTGTTCTGAACCTGGCGTCTTTTTATAGCGTTGCAGGCTTCTATTATTCCTACGCATTCAGCTTGGAATACCGTGTTGTGTACACCTAGGGGTTTAGAGATGTGCATACTCAAATCCTCCGAGAATACACCACATCCCGTTCCTTTCTCAGTTTTTGACCCGTCCGTAAAGATTCTCAGGTCCTCTAGGTTGAGCCCCTCATTCGGTTCTTCTGTTAGGAGTATGACGTATTCCTTCTTGCAGGTTAATGTCTTAGGTATCTGGGCGTTTTCACTAAAACGTGCAACACGATGAAAATTACGACTAAAAATAAATCATGTTTGAATTGTAAATGTTTTAATCTATCACAAAGCTAGTTCAATAAAGTTAATAAAACTGTAAAAAGGCCCACACAAATATGCTTAGTTTTTTAATTATCGAATAACTAGACTGACTGGGCAGTCTAGATCGGTCAGTGTTGTGACAATATACATTTTATCTGTCTGCTGTAACTACCAAAGTATTCAATAATATTTTGCATTTGTTTTGAGGCAGAATTATTAAATAAAAAAAATAAAATAAAAATAGCCTTTATTCTACCACAATATAATACATGCATTTGATTAAATATAATTATTAATTTTTTAACATTAATTCAATTATTATATGTATTTATAAAATTAATTCTTGTTTTACATTATTAAAAAATTTAAAGTATTCTTATTCTAACTTGTGGAAGTCGCCTCTTTGGCGTAGGCCTCCCCCAGCTTCCTCCAGGTATCTCTGTCTTTAGCTCGCTTTCTCCAGTCGAATCCACATTTTTCTTTAAATACGTCTTCCCATCTTTTTTTCGGTCTACCTCTTTTTCTTTGTCCTTCTCTTGGTTGCCATTCTGTAATTATGTTAGTCCATCTCTCGTTGTCCATTCTGATCACATGACCTGCCCATTTCCACTTAAGAGTTCTTATTTTTTCTATGACGTCTGTTACTTTCGTTGTGTTCCTTATATGTTCATTTTTAATTTTTTGTCCGATATTCTAATGCCCAACATACTCCTCTCCATTTTTCGTTGATGCACAGCTACTTTGTTTTCGTCCTTCTTCCGCAAGGACCAGGTCTGGCAGCCATACGTTAGACATGGTAAGATCACAATATCGAAAAGTTTACTCTTGATTTTTATATTTATATCTCTATTTTTCATTACTTCTTTTAAATTCCAATATTTTTTCCAAGCGATTGCAATTCGCCTGTTTATTTCTTTTTCTGTCTGGTCTATAAAGGAAATTGACTGCCCCAAGTAAATGTATTCTGTGACGTACTCTATGTTTTCTCCGTGTACTGTAATAGCTTGATCTCTACCATTAGTAATTATTTTTGTCTTTGATGTGTTTAGCAACAAACCCACTTTCTTACTCTCCCTCGCTAGATCGTTGATCATGCTTTCTAGTTGCGAACTATCCTCGGCAAATATAGCAATATCGTCAGCGAATCGGAGGTGGCTTAGGTATTGTCCATAAATTTTTATTCCTTTTTCAGTCCAGTTTATATTGCGAAATACCATCTCGAGGACTGCTGAAAATATTTTAGGCGAAAGTGGATCACCCTGTCTGACTCCTTTTCTTATGGGAAATTCTGATCCTACTCTTTCCAATCGTATCCTAGACAAAATCTTAGAGTAGATGCTGTGTAAAATCTCCAGGTACTCCTGGTCTACACTTTGGTGTCTTAGGGCCTCCCATATGGCATCGTGTTCTAGAGAGTCGAAAGCCTTGGTAAAGTCAATAAAGCATATATACAGAGTCCTCCCAAACTCATTACTTTTCTCTACGAGTTGCGTCACAACGTGAATATGGTCAATTGTAGAAAAGTTTCTTCGGAATCCTGCTTGTTCACGTGGTTGATTTTCATCTAAGGTCTTAGTGAGTCTGTTTAGTATAATTTTGGAGAAAACTTTGTAAACGTTACTCATTAGGCTAATTGGCCTGTAGTTGTTCAGATTAGCTCTATCTCCCTTTTTGTGTAGTAATGTCATTGTGGATCTGGACCACTGATTTGGGGTTGTTCTTTTTTCCAGTATATTGTTAAATATTGATTGTAGAGGTCTCAGTATAGGTTCTGATAGAGATTTTAACAGTTCATTCGTTATTTTGTCTTCGCCGGGTGATTTGTCATTTTTTTGTGATTTAATTGCACACTCTATTTCAGAGAGTAGTATCGAAGGTACTGTCTCTATATTTTCCAAGACGTTTTCTTTAAACTTCGACATTGATTCTGTAGAGTAGAGTTCTCGGAAGAAATTTGTAGCCTCTTCTATTATGTCCTGGAGTTTAATTATTTTGTTACCTGTTCTATTTGTTAGATTTTCTGTCCATTTTGATGATTTACATAGCTCTTTATAGGCTTTTTTCACAGCTCCTGTTTTATTAATGTACGTTTCAAGAATACGCTTCCTGTGAGCTTTCGTGTTTTCTGAAATTTCTCTGTTAATTTTTTTGCTAATGTCTGTAATCTTATTTTTGACCTCCTTTGTTCTCTTTTCCCTATACAATTGTTTTCTTTCATCAAAAAGTCTCCTTATGCGAGTTTCCAATTCGAGTTTTTTGTTTTTCTTAGCCTCAGGTATTTTTGTAAATAGATTCGTCATTTCTTTTTCAAAATTATCATATTGTATTTGAATGTCCGATGATTTTTCTACAGCAGAAGTGAACTTTTCTTCCCATTTGTTTCCACTTTCTCTCGTCAGTACCGGTAGGTCTCTACTATAACTTTTGTTTTGTTTGATGTATTTTCTTTTAAATCTTGTTTCAGTGAATATTTTGCATCTAATCATTCTGTGATCCGTATTAAAATTAATATTTTGGATTATATTAAAATTATGTACTTCATGTAGGGCAGAATTATTATTCTCATGTAAACACGTGATTTTATAAAAAAAACAGTAATTATTCCTTAAAAATACATTTTAATGTCAGGTTTGTGACGATTGATTCCATTACGTTCTTTATTTTCTATATCTAAATATATAAAAGAAGAAACTGACTGACTGACTGACTGACTGACTGACATATCAACGCACAGCCCAAACAGCTGGTTCTAGAGAGTTCAAATTTGGCACGTAGGTTCCTTATAAGGTGTAGGGGTGCACTAAGAAAGGATTTTTCAAAACTCACCCCCTAAAGGGGTGAAATGGGGTTCCAAAGTTTGTATGGGGAAACAAGATTAGTTAGACTATTTTATTCAAAACTTCACAGGAGTATTTCTAACAATAAATGAGTAAATACATGTTTCAGGTTTTTTGAAAATTCAACCCCTATAAGGGAGAAATGTGGTGACAAAGTCTGAAAATCAGCATGGGTATTGTTTTTATAGTTTATCGGGTCGCTGATTACGAAAACCGCAACGATTTTAAAATCCAACGTGGCGGACGTGAGTTACCATCTCCCCTGTTGGGGTGAAATAGGGTTGAAATGCCTAAATACTAAACCGCTGGTTCTAGAGAGTTCAAATTTGGCACGTAGGTTCCTTATAAAGTGTAGGGGTGCATTAACAAAGGATTTTTCAAAATCACCCCCTAAAGGGGTGAAATGGAGTTCCAAAGTTTGTATGGGGAAACAAGATTAGTTAGACTATTTTATTCGAAACTTCACAGGAGTATTTTTAACGATAAATGAGTAAACATGTGTTTCAGGTTTTTTGAAAATTCAACCCCTATAAGGGAGAAATGTGGTGACAAAGTTTGAAAATCAGCATGGGTATTGTTTTTATGATTTATCGGGTCGCTGGTTACGAAAACCGCATCGATTTTAAAATCCAACGTGGCGGACGTGAGTTACCATCTCCCCTGTTGGGGTGAAATGGGGTTGAAATGTCTAAATACTAAACCACTGGTTCTAGAGAGGTTAAATTTGACACGTAGGTTCCTTGGGTGCACTAAGAAAGGATTTTTTAAAACTCACCCCCTAAAGGGGTGAAATGGGGTTCCATAGTTTGTATGGGGAAACAAGATTAGTTAAGACTATTTTATTCGAAACGTCACAGGAGTATTTCTAACGATAAATGAGTAAACACGTATTTCAGGTATTTGAAAATTCAACCCCTATAAGGGAGAAATGTGGTGACAGTCTGAAAATCAGCATGGGTATTGTTTTTATGGTTTATCGGGTCGCTGATTGCGAAAAACGCAACGATTTTAAAATCCAACGTGGCGGACGTGAGTTAATCTTCCCTGTTGGGGTGAAATGGGTTTGAAATGTCTTTTTTGGGTTCCGTACCCAAAGGGTAAAAACAGGACCCTATTACTGAGACTTCGTTTTCCGTCCGTCCGTCCGTCCGTCTGTCACCAGGCTGTATCTCAAGAACGGTGATAGCTAGACAGTTGAAATTTTCACAGATGATGTATTTCTATTGCCGCTATAACAACAAATACTAAAAATAAAATAAAACAAATATTTAAGGGGGGCTCCAATACAACAAAGGGATTGGTTACGTTAACTTTGCACCTCATTTGTATGGAGCGCTATACATACCAGGTACAAACTTAACTTAACCACTTAAGGATGGAAAGTGCTTGTACGGAACCCTCGGTGCGCGAGTCCGACTCGCACTTGACCGGTTTTTTTTATTTTTATTCACAGACTGACCGGCGATTGACCTCAGTATCACCTGATGGAAAGTGACTACGCGGTCGAGGATGTAGCTCGCCGGTTCAGTAATAGCCTATGTCTAAATACTAAACCGCTGGTTCTAAAGAGTTGAAATTTGGCACGTAAGTTTCTTATAAGGTGTAGGGGTGCACTAAGAAAGGATTTTAAAATTCACCCCCTAAATGGGTGAAATGGGGGTCCAAAGTTTGTATGGGGAAACAAGATTAGTTAGACTATATTATTGGAAACTTCAAAGGAGTATTTCTTTCGATAAAAGAGTAAACACACGGGTTTTTTGAAAATTCAACCCTTAAAAGGGAGACATGTGGTGACAAAGTCTGAAAACCAACATAGGTATTGTTTTTATGGTTTATCGGGTCGCTGATTACGAAAACCGCAACGATTTTAAAATCCAACGTAGTGGACGTGCATTAAAATCTCCCCTATTGGGGTTGAAATGTCTAAATGCTAAACCGCTGGTTCTAGAGAGTCCAATTTGGCACGTAGGTTCGTTATAAGGTGTAAGGGTACACTAAGAGAGAGTTTTTCAAAAGTCACCCCCCAAAGGGATGAAATGGGGGTCCAAAGTTTGTATAGCTAACAAAATTAGTTAAATTATTTTATTCGAAACTTCACAGGAGTATTTCTAACAATAAATGAAAAAACACGTGTTCCAGGTTTTTTTTAAATTCAACCTCTAAAAGGGAGAAATGTGGTGACAAAGTCTGAAAATCAACATTGGTAATGCTTTTATGGTTTATCGGGTCGCTGATTACGAAAACCGCAACGATTTTAAAATCCAACGTAGCGGACGTGAATTAACATCTCCCCTGTTGGGTTAAAATGGGGTTGAAATTTCTAAATAGGTACTAAACCGCTGGTTCTAGAGAGCACATATTTGGAACCTACGTGTCCTTATAAAATCTAGGGGTGCAATAAAGGAAGCATTTGTCAAAAGTCACCCCCCAAAGGGGTCAAAAGACTATTTTATTGAAAACTTCCAAGGAGTATTTCTAACAATAAATGAGTAAGCACGTGTTTCATGTTTTTTGAGAATTCAACCCCTAAAGGAAGAGAATATGGTGTCAAAGTCTGAAAATCAACAAGGGTAATGTTTCTATGGTTTATCGGGTCGCTGATTACCTACCAAAACAACAACGATTTTAAAAACAAACTTGGTGGACGTTACCGTCTCGCCTGTTGGGGTGCGATGGGGTTGAAATGACTAAATATGAGTATGGGTGTAATTTATATGGTTTCTTGGGACGTTAATTACGAAAATGCCACCGATTTTGAAATTTTATATTGTGGACATTAAAATTCTTGAAAGCATTGCGTGGCATTGCGCCAAATTGCAATTTAATCGGTCCAGTAGTTTTGCAGCAATTCGGTTGTAACAGACGGACTGACAGACAGCTACACGTGATCCTATAAGAGGGTTCTATTGTTGCTTTTGTGGTATGGATAGAGACCCGCGTTATTCTTATAGATTAAAACAATAGTAACTATTTGGTGGCATCTCGATCATCGTCAATCGGTACCTAGGCGGGCGGCGCGTTGGGACGGGAGGAGTAATGATCGGGAAAATTCCTGCATCCGTAATAAATACATTCAAGCTTTTCAATAATTATGTTAAGTCATTTCAGAATTCTGGATTACGTTTATCTGGCTCAGAATAATATTTTTTTCATTTATCGACGAAGAGAACCTCATTATCTTACAATAGAACATGACGTAACTTATTAGAACATGGCTCAGAATCATTAAACCAATCTCGAATATCCCATGTCGGTAAGCGGAGGCTTGGGACATTATAAAAGCTTTATACAAATAAAATGCACACATATCCCGGTGTCTTAGCTTCACTTCGAGTTATGAATTTTGAAGTGAACTTTATTTGGATAGGTACAGTAAAAGCTGAGATCGCTTGATTTGAGTGCTTGAGTTTTCGGTTTGATTTGTTAAAGTGGAGTTGTGATAACATAAAAAGTATTTCCCAGTAATATTAGAAAAGCGAAAGTCTGTGTATGTTTGTTACTTCTTCACGCTAAAACGGCTGGACGGATATGCATGAGGGAAATGCAGATTGCAGATTATACCCTAACTTAACAAATAGCCTACTTTTAATCATGAAAAAAAGAGCATTGTTCCCGTAGGATGATGTCTACTATATAGGCACGCGAGCCAAGCCGCGGGTTAATGCTAGTTCCTAATAATTTAGTGATTAAATCGTTTTAAGTTGCATTTGTTTTACTGTATATATTTCGGTAGTTATTTATAACTAGGTCGATGCAGAGTCAGCCACCGGCTAAGCTTGCACCATAGTTGGAGCGGAGTCTTTTTTTAGGGTTCCGTACCTCAAAAGGAAAAAACGGAACCCTTATAGGATCACTTTGTTGTCCGTCTGTCCGTCTGTCAAGACCCTTTTTCTCAGGAACGCGTGGAGGTATGAAGCTGAAATTTATATCAATTACTCAGGTCTACTGTCCCTTGAAGCTGTGAAAAAATCAAACTTCTAAGCCAACGCAATCAAAAGATACAGCCGTTTATGCCGCAAATTTTCGACACTTGCAAGGGAATCAAAACCTACAGGGTGCTTCCCGTGAACTCAGAATCTTGAAATTTGGTACGAAGCAACGTCTTATAGCATAGATAAAGGAATAATTACGAAAACCATAATTTTTTTTTTTTAATACCTATACAGCCGTTTATGCCGCAAATTTTCGACACTTGCAAGGGAATCAAAACCTACAGGGTGCTTCCCGTGAACTCAGAATCTTGAAATTTGGTACGAAGCAACGTCTTATAGCATAGATAAAGGAATAATTACGAAAACCATATTTTTTTTTTTTAATACCTAACTTTGCACCTAATTTATATGGGGCGCTATACATACCAGGTGCAAACTTAACTTAACCACTTAGGGATGGAAAGTGTTTGTACGGAACCCTCGGTGCGCGAGTCCGACTCGCACTTGGCCGGTTTTTTTTTCGAAATTTTCTCTTCGTCACGACCTAGCGAAATTTAATTTGTGCATTTTAAAACAAAAATTTCTAAAATCGGTTGAGAACTCGCTGAGATCTGCGCGTTGTTACAAAGTCCATTCGAGTCGATCCATGGGAGCTTCGCTCGCTTCGCTCGCTCCGCTCCAAAAAAGACCCCGTAAGCAACAAGCGTATTGAAAACAAAATGACGACTAATCTTAGCAACTAACGAAGCGGGACAGTCACGAAACTGACCGGCTCAAAATTGATAGGCTGAGATTACATGCTGAGGGTAAGTAATGAGAAAAATGGAAATATATTTATTTGTTTTATTAATAAGGCACTGTGATATTATTTAAAATTATTTAGCAAATTCTTAACTCGCCGAACTACGTATCCCATATTTTTATTTGGTCAAATTTTCATTTCCCAACTCAACGTTTCGCACTGATATCTTTTCCCAATTAATGATTTGATAAACTATTGTTAGACCAATTATTATCTGGGATTTTTATAAGATTTCAATTATGTTTTCGTCAAATGTATTGATTGGCATACCTTGATTTAGCAACATATTGAATGGCATTATGCAAATCGCAGTATAATTTTATTGCATTAAGCGGGTAGGGTGATGCACCATGCACCTAAATTTAGAGGGTACTTTTGTTTAAATACTTTGTGGCTCAAAATAGCATTTCATTCTTGAGTTATCATCGCTGATAGTTAATGTGCGTGTGTGCATAAAAAAAATAACCCTAACCTACATCTCTGGGAGCAGTTTCGTCCCCAAGACTGTAATCCCGAAGACTGTAATCCCGACGGCTAGAATTCCTACAGTTCACATACATACGTATCACAAGTACAACAAAAGGAGCGTTTTTTAGGGATATAAAAAAAAAAACTAACCTAACCTAACCCGGCCGAGTCGGATCTGCTCACATACATACGTATCACAAGTACAACAAAAGGAGCGTTTTTTAGGGATATAAAAAAAAAACTAACCTAACCTAACCCGGCCGAGTCGGATCTGCTCACATACATACATATCACAAGTACAACAAATTGATTTTGATTAAAAAATATTTTTTTCGGTTTATATTTGTGTTTTATTTTGCACTATCATCATACTGTAAGCAATGGTTGTAGGTAATTTGCCCAAATGGCTTTTGATGAATCGTTATTTGACTAAGCAAATCATTTGCTACACAATTATTTACCACATAAAATTTGACGATATGTTATTTGCCTTAGCAAATCATTTCCTACGCAATTATTTACCACATAAAATTTGACATAATAAAATTTTGGAATATAAAAATGTAGCGAAATAAAAAAATTACGAAGTAAAATTATGCCAAGGATTGGTTTGCGTAATAAAACTTCGGCGAAAAGTTGGTTGCCAAATGAAATTTGACGAAACATAATTCGGCGAAAAGGCAGTACACCACTCTGAGAGTCTCCAGTAATATCCGTATCTTCATTGTCGTCCTGAATTTTCCTCACTGAAACATTGTCAAGAACCAATCACCAGAGGTGCAAGTAATTAATTAATTTAAAGTATATAAGTCCAACATTGTAAAGAAAAACTTTCAGACATCAAATCATGACCAAATTGAACCAAGTGATTTTCACGTGCCCGAATCACAATAGTAATTCAAACTACTTACTTTTGTGCTCCATTTCTCAAGTGTTCAGAGTATTCAAAACTGAAAAATAATTTGATCGTTTTAATTGACATGATCATCATCATCATCATTCGTAGCCTTTTTTCGATATCATCATATGGAAAATGAAAAGTTAAAAATTTTAGCCATGACGTTTTTGGAAACATATCTTACGTACCTTTCAAGATTCTGACTACCAACCATTGAGGTATTATTTATAATAGAGCCACAGACCCGAACAAAATTGTCGAAAAAAGTGGCACTGCTGTCATGTTCAAGTAGATGCCAATAACGCTTATTTATAATTTACATCAACATAATTACTTCGTACAAAATAACTCTTTACTCAAACGTTTAAGTGTCAAATTGGCTTACAGTAAACGGCGATAAAGAATGCACATCGGCAATCATCGCATTTCCGAATACAACCGAATGCTAATTTCCATGTACATCAATTATTAGATTAATCGTTCATCAGAATTTGAATTTAGAACTAAGTACTTTATTGTTGTTTTGTTTTGATTTCACGTGGAATATATAGAGCTGTAAAACTCGATGTAATTATATATAGTTATTGCTATAATGTTCTTGTTGGGGAAAAAATCCTAAAAGGGGTTGACTGAGCATTAGCAACTGATGTTATACTACTAGGATACTTAAATGTGGGTTTAAAGATCGACAAAAAGTGTAATTACTTACATTAACATTCTCATGTTTTTTAAATTGGTCGGCTTCTGTTACTAAATATTTATAAACATAATTTCGCGTGACTGGCAAAGTAACGGCTTACCTTTTTTCCCTATAGATGCCATAGTACAAATTTAATATTGTGTAAGTTTTATCAACTCTATATATATATTGACTTGGATATGCGACTGCACTCTCTCGCATTTGAACCACGACTGACAAAACAAACGTCATGGTGTGTGCGACACAGATAACGCTATACGAAGTCGAAATTAGCCGATTGCCTCTTTCCAAAGATCGATGTGCAAACTTTATCGCCGTTTACTGTACGTACTTATTACCACAAATATTTTTCGTGTTAATTAACTTTTTTAGCGTATTCTGACTCATGTCTCTTGTCAAACTTGGAACATGGCACGAATGGAGCAGATTTTAATAGTTTTACATACTAAAAATATTTTCATTATTATTTTATTTACTTAGGTATTAAAATATATTTGTTGTTTGAACTAAATAAACTCGTAAATTGTTAATAACAAATTAAGTTACGTTTTTATTTAACAACTGCATAAAAGGGTCCCGACACTGCATAGAAGGGAACAGTAATAATGACATTATGATTTCTCAACTCATCTTGTTCTAGTATGTGAAATGAGAGTAAGGCAAGTGCAAAATATTACCATTTTTAACCCTTTAAAGTTTGATGGCGTGGTGTGAAAGTCGGTGGCGCAGTATGCACGGCAGCACACATTGTCTTTAGGTGTTCTTGGCGTTCAAAGGTTTAAACTGACAGTGTCTAGACTCTGAGACAAAATAAAACAATGACAACAGAGCATTTTTTTATTAATTTATTAATGTAACCAGTATGATCTGCCTGTAAAAGGCATATGTTCATAACACTGGCTCACTCGCCGCCGCACACATAGCAATGTCATGCGTCCACTCTCGCCCTCGGCTCGCGTGTTACTAAACGCAGCATCCTATGTGACGTGCACCTGAGACAGTGTACCTATATCTATTTATGTATAGATACCTACTACCACAAACACTACATAACCATTTTACGCTTCTTTTGTATACATTGTCATTTTTTTACGTTTTTCTTGAGATATTAAAGCTGTGTTGAGTGAAAGACTTATACGCTTCTTTTGATTAAACATAAAAAAAAACATATATGATTATGCCGAACGAACACACGAGAGACGAATTATAGAGCCTGAATCTTAATTTTTTAAACATGCGGGACAGCCTAAAAACGGGGGTCGTCCCTAAAAATGAAAATGCCCATCTTGTCAATTGGTGCTTCCATTGTAGGGAATTTTGTGATCATTTCACTGTAGATCTTTGTGTGTTGGGTATTACTATTCGTCCATAGGTTTAGGCTTTTTAGTCGTATCGCCGTAGCGGCTGCCTCTCTTTGTATGTGTATGTGCAGTGGCGTAAGACCTAGGATCATCTCTAGTGCCGCAGTGGGAGTGGTCCTCATGCAGCCTGTTGCGGCCGTGCATGCTAGTCTTTGTGTTTTCTGCAGGCCGGCAATCGCACACGCTAGTTGCGTTCGGGGCCACCATACCACTGCTCCGTAGCTGATCATAGGTACGATTACCGTTTTGTATAGCCACAGAGTGATGTGCGGGGCGAGTCCCCACCTTTTGCCTATCATTCTTCGACATTGCCAGAAGGCGACTGTGGCTTTGTTTAATCTGTTCTCAAGATGCTTGTTCCAGATCAGTTTGTCATCTAAGGTTATCCCTAAATATTTTACTTGTTTGGAGAGTGTAAGCTTTGTACCGAAGAGGCTTGGCATTTCGTATGACCCCAGTTTGCGTTTGTGTGTGAAGAGAATTTTGTCAGTTTTCTTGGGGTTTACCGATAGGTCATTCTCCTTGCACCATTTCTCTAGTATTTTGAGTGCTGTTTGTGTGAGTTCACACAGTGTGCTTGTTACCAGTCCACTGATAAGTATGACAAGGTCGTCCGCGTATCCTATGGTCGTGAAATGACTCGTTTAGTTTTGTTATCAGATCATTTACCACTAGGTTCCATAAGAGGGGTGAGAGGACACCTCCTTGCGGGCATCCTCTCACGACTAGCGCTTGCTGATCTTTGTTTTCTGCTAGTCTTATGATTCTTTGTTCTAGCATGTTCATTATCCATTCTATTAGCAATGGTTCTGTGTCATGTCTTTCTAGAGCTTGTTTGATGCTGCTAAAATTTGTTTTATCGAAAGCGCCTTCTATGTCAATGAAGGTTCCCAGGCATGAGCTTTTCCTTGTTAGTGCGATTTCGATATTGCTTACCACTGCGTGGAGTGCTGAGTCTGTTGCTTTGCCTTGACTGTAAGCATGTTGGTTTGGGTGGATTTTTATGTTTTTGAGTGCAGTATCCTTTAGTGCTCTGTCACATAGTCTCTCTAGTATTTTCAGCATAAAAGAAGTTAGGCTGATCGGTCTAAATGACTTCGGGTCAGTGTAGTCGCTTTTTCCGGGTTTTGGTATGAATATTACCTTAACTTCTCTCCATTGCTTAGGTATATATCGGAGGGCAATACAGCTGCAGAGAAGTTTGGATATTAGTACGGTAAGAGTTGGTCCTCCCCACTTTAATAAGGCTCGGTAGATTCCATCTAGTCCTGGTGATTTGAAATTGTCAAAACTGTTTGTTGCCCAGGTGGTTTTATTTAGTTCTGTTATGTTTTCCGCTATCTTCCATTCACTCACGGTGGGTTGATAATTCGTCCTTTGCTGTTCCAGTTTGTGCTTATCAATTACCTTGCATCCCGGGAAGTGAGTTTCCACCAGTAGACTTTCTGTCTCAGCAGGCGAACTGGTGTAGCTATCGTCCTGCCTCCTTAGGGTGCCTAGTAACTGATTTGGTTCTTTGGCAAGTATTTTCCTTGTTCTGTTCGCTTGTGTGCTGGTGGTTATGTTGTCACAGAAATTCCGCCATGAGGTAGATTTCCTGTATCGTAACCTTTTCTTGTATTCTGCTTTGACTGCTTCGTCCCAGTCTTCTGCAGATTTTGTATTCATCGCTCTATTCAGAAGTCTCCTCATCTTCGTTCTGAGGCGTTCCATCTCCGGTCCCCACCAGCTACCGTGTGTTTCGTTGCCACGAGCTGGTGTTGACGGTGGACATGTTTCTTCGTAGCTTTGTATTATAAGTTTGGTGAGTGAGTTTACCTGATCCTCTAGCTCATCCACGTCTTGTGGCCTGTGTGTTAGTGTATAGTTCTTTAGTTTACCTACCAGAAGTTCCTTGTACGCCTTTATATCTGTGCGCCTCGGATTTCTTATGGGTTCTGGTGTCTGCACGTCTGCAGTAAGATCGTAGCGGATCCACCTGTGGTCGGAGCAGGACAACTCGTCCGACACGTGCCAGTTGGATATGTGCTGAACTGCTAGCCCTGTGCTTAGAGTTGTGTCGATTATGGTCTTACATCTACTAGTAACAAAAGTAGGTTTGGATCCTTTGTTCAGGATATCCAGGTCAGTGGTTAGTAAGTATTCAACAATATCGTTACCTCTTTTGTTGTTGTTTTCCATTCCCCATAGGTTGTGGTGGCCGTTGCAGTCCGTTGATATGACCAGCTCGAGCCTCTCACGTTCGCAGTAGCGTATGAGGTTGTTCATCTCCGCTGGAGGTGGTTCGTCCTCAGCCGCCATGTAGGCGGAGGCAAGAACTATCTCCGGTAGACTCGAGTTTTGTGTTCTGAGGAGTTTTATGGCACACACGTCTCTGGAACAGAATTCAGTTAGTGATTGTGCTATTATGTTTTGAGATATGTAAATACATGTTCTAGGTTTGTTTTGGTTATTGTAAATTAAGTTACCTCTGATGTTATTGAGGCCGTTTATACGTGTGTTTCTGATCCACGGCCCCTGGATCAGGGCTACTGATGTTGGGTTAGCTTCCAGCCATACGCGAAGTTGAGCCGTTGCAGTTTCGCTATGCTGGAGGTTCGCCTGGAGCACCTTACATAGGGAAGGAGCCATCGGGCGATACCCCTTCCGCTCCCTTCTCCACTAGGTCCAGGCGGCTGATACCCTTCGTGCATCCCTCTTCATCGTCGGAGTCCAGCAGGATGCGTTCTTCGATATCCGATGAGGGATCGTTGGGTGCATTTTCGGTATCCATAGCCGAGGTGGAGTCTGTGTTCTCCGCAGTGGCGGGTTCCTCCTCAGGCTTGGTTTCCTCTGTACTCATCTTCGCGGGTGGGGAGTCCTTGAAACGCCCGCCACTGTGCTGGAAGCGAATGTAAACTGTCCCACATAGGTAGTTCAGTTTCCTGGACTTTTCCAGCACAGTAGGGACTACGTCTTCCGGAATTCCCACCAGCAGGAGTGTACATTCCCTCTTTTTCAGCGGGATAGCTTGCTGCAGCGTCCATCTCCTCACTTCGGCCCACGGGTTCTGGAAGTTGAGGACCCTGCCGACCTTGGTGAGGTTGTCCTCTAGCGAAGGTATCAGGATGCCGCACTTGGTTTTCCTGACCATCTCGTCCTCCCTCTTGCCTACGAGACGGTCTCCGTTTTCTAGGGTGGCTGACCTGATCCAACCCATCAGCCACTCCTTGGTCTTCGCATCCTGGCACCAAAGCTTCAGGTAGCCGTCCACGAAACTCGGCTTGCCTGAGAACGCTGGGGCCTCTGCGACTGTGTCCAGATCGGTTTCCAACGCTGCCTGGAAGATAGCATCTCCGATCTTCTTCTCCACCTCCGCAGCGTCCTGCTTCGAGAGCCTGCCCGTGCGATCGTTGGTGATCGCCACCGTCAGGTCCATCGTCGCTGCCGCCGCATAGGTTGGTGGTTTTTGTTTGTTCATCTCCAGGGCGTCCGTTCTCGGTTTTTTGCGTTCGCCCCTGGGAGAGATGGTGTCGTCCAGGCGTCCCCTCTTCGTCGTTGTAGGTTGTGCCTGGGTCATTGTTCCTGAGGTAGATTTTGCCGCTTCTGATCCACTCGGGGCATCATCTACCTTTCTGTTGTTCGAAGCGTGGCTTTCCTCCCTTTCTTTCCTCTTTTGAAGCCGCCGCCTCTGCCCCTGCGAAAGCTTCTTCTTCGGGGGCTCGTTCGTGTTGGTCTGGGGGTTAGGTATCCCTCTTGGTTTGCACCTTATCTCCCAGCCAGGGTCCACGGCCTGCTTTGAGGGTTCAACCTTAGTCGTCCCGCTCTCCGCCGCCTTGTTTTCTTGTGATAGGCCATCTTTAGGAGGTTCCGTCGTCCCTGGTTTAGTCACCTTAGCTGGGGTTCCTTTCGGTACCTCGGCCACCAGTGACTTCCCCAGCTTCAACGGCTCCTCCACAGCTGGCCCACACGATTGGTGTGACAACTCCCTGGACGGTTCAACTTTCGTCGTCCCAGTCACAGGGGGCGTAGAATTTGAAATGATTTTTAATTTGCTTTCTTGCAAGTTAGGCTTCTCCATTTTGTTCCCACGAGTAGCTAGGTAATTGTGGTCCATCTACGCATTGCCCCGCTTGCGTAGATAAGGCTATAATACGACGGGTTTCGCCCAGTTCCCGAAGTTCCACCGTTAGCGACTGAGCACCCTCTCAGCCACGCATCCCTCAGCACGGTAGGTCACACCTTGGATTAGGTCCTCTCATTGTCCGGGTCCATCGAGATGGAAGAAGGGCTATCCGCAACCTGCCCACCCGCTCGGTCGCTCTGAGAGGAGAGCGTGTCGTCAGGGTAGAAGTCTCAGGCTGGCATCAAAGGATTGTTCCATTGGAACCGCCCAACGTCACACAGCCTGGTCCTTCCACCGAGACACCCGACTCCTTCCGGATCGTATTTTGACATCAAATATTCATAACATAGAAAAAGTTACCACTATTTCGGCACTTTCCTCTAATCATTTACCTATTTGTTTTTCGTATAGTTGTATTAACAGAATACACTTTTCATTATCCCACACCATTATTAAAAGAAGACGTATTAATTGTAAATTATAAGTAAATACCAGCAAACCTAGGCGCCGTACGCAATGACAATTGACAAGTCAAAACTTGTTCGCGCGCGCCGCTCGCGGGCACGCTCGGATACACGTCCACATTACACGAGGCACGCACACTGAGGCGCCTTTGAGCACGGTCAAAAGACCGCCGCCGGGCGGCTCGCCGCGAGCTGCTCGCTCGCTGCCCGCGCGCGGCACGTGAGGCGCGTACGCATTTGAGCAAATGGGCGAGCCGTGCGTGCCTCAACCCGAGGCTGCCTCAAATGCGTACCCACTTTAATAATTACATTTTCTACAGGGTCACCGCACCCCAACAGAAATGTTCACTCACTTTTCAATCTTTTTAGGTATAATTTCCAGGATGAAAACTATCCTATGTCCTTCCTCGTATCTTAAACTATCTCTATGCCAAATTTCATCAAAATCGATTCAGCGGTTTAAGCGTGAAGAGGTAACAGACAGACAGACAGACGCACTTTCGCATTTATAATATTAGTATGGAAATGGAAATAGTATGGATTGGTGTACAAGGAATCAGCAAGGTAAATTAAGAAATTAGTAGTTGTGATATTGACATTGTTTTTACTTTAATTTACAATCAAGGTTTTAAAAATACCATCTAAATGAGCTGTAACATTTTAAAATTAGTAGTTTCTGGATCCAAATAAAGAACCTATAATGTCGAGATAAAATATAATAAGAAAACCTTTCTAAAATGTAATGTTCTGCACTCTTTGGCCCTGAAAGCTCTGAATTCTGTTAACCCGTCAAGTGTCAGACCTCCCTAGAACAAAACACCGCGAAATGTCCCATACAAACAAGAAACGGCTGAATTTCCGCTAAAGATGGGAATTTTACCTACCCCGAGAATAATTATATGAGATGTGTTATATATCGTTAGAGAGCTAGATAAATTTGGAATTCGGCACAATATGTTATAATAGCCGCACTTACTTGTAGTGAGATGTAGATTTTTTTATATTCCAAGATGTTCGATTTCCGTCACATCCGTCACTAATCATTCACAATTTACACTCAATTTAAAACCACATATCACATTTTACATACACTAAAATGATACTGGCTAGTTTATGCGTCAATTTTACGTAAATTCACCTCTAAACACCTAATAATTACTTCACAACAAATATTTATTCACGAGAACGTGCGCGCACGCTACAAACTTGCGCCGTCCAAGTCGCAACTGTCATGGCGGATTTGCCGCGAAATTGAGCACTGTTTGAACAAAATCATAAATCTATCAAAATTCCCAAGACCTTACACCAATCTAATATATGAAATGAAATCCTGAGAAAGTGTATTATAAAACTATTATTTGTTCGTAAGGTTTTGAACAATTGAAAATTAGGAAACAAATGAATTACGGCGGCCATCATTGCAAAATTATTGCGTCATTCAAACTTGAGGACTTTTTTCACTAGGAAACAATGTCGTGCGGCTAAATTTAACATTAAAAACGAAAACCTTATTTAATTGTCAGTAATTTCATATATAATACATAATATAAACACTTTCCGTTTAAAAGATTTGGACATATTTATTACACGACACGACACCTCAAATGCAAGTGATTTTCGAAATGGCGGACGAATTCCGCCAATGTAGAGAAAAAAAAATATTTACACGTCACTATTGAGGATTCTGATTGGTTAAAAATCAAATTTGTGTGCTCTGATAGCTGTTGTTGGATAGTAAAATATCTATCAAGCTGCCACCATAACGAATCGATGCAGAGAAATTGATCCAATGAGCGGTTTGGGCTGTAGACTAGCGTGTGTCTACTGGACGCTACCGGCACAAAATTGCTGTAGACTAACGTTAGTCTACTGGACGCTTGACGGGTTAATAATAGTGTCTGTATTCACAGTGCATGTCAAGGAGGAAGTTGTAGAGTGCCTGAAAGAGGAGGCGCAGTGGGAAGATAGTGCTGCTGATGTCGCCTCTTTATACGCTGGGCACGAGGTGAAGGATGAGCTCGTGCTGGGGCCGGAGGGCCTGCAGCCACGCGACATAGCCTTCACACTCTTTGGTAAATTGCTCATATTGTAAAGAAAAACTTCTAAAGGCAAAATTTTCATAATTTACAAAGGCCTAATCGTTTACTTAATTTTTAAAACTCTTGTGTAGTATTATTCTCATCAAGCTTGAATTTATCTGACTTGTAGACATAGTCAGTTTGTCTTCTGGTATGCCAGAATAGATTTTTTATATCTCTTATATATTTTGTTTATCTTTGTAATATTTGATTATCTTTTAAGTTCAATTACTAGCCGTTACTCTATTTCATGTGCATTTGTAGCAACTCAGGCGTTAGCCGTTACAGCACAGCCCAAACTGAAGGACTGTGTGGTGCGGCTCGAGCGCATTAAAGACCTCGAGGCGCCGCTCGGCACCGACACGCGCCGGGACAAGGGACGTGTTGGAAACAAAGCTGATGTGGGACACGAAATACACAGTAATTCTAAAATTGGCAATGAAAAAAAAACCTATCCGTGTGATATTTGTAAGAAGAGGTTTGATCTGAAGACTCGGCTCATGGAACATGTTATGATTCACATCCACCAAAGCAGGGAGCAGGAAGAGATGAGCGTCACCGATAATGGTGAGTTCGGCGTTTTTATTGGTAAAGTGTTTTGTCAGTGAGTTTATCGGCGGCCGATCGTAAAATCCGACTGATCACGAAATTTCTAGGCATATCGTGAAACGCTGCCATTTCATGATTTGGCTAAATGACATCCGCTATATCGTACAAAACATAACGTTTAAAGATTTGTCCAATGATGTTTAGGCAGATCATGAAACTCCTAGGCATATCATGAAGGGCCGTCATTTCATGATCTGGCTAAGTAACACCCACCAGTGACGTTTAGGCTGAAATTCCTAGGCATAATCTGGGAGCAGTTTCAATACTCTGTGAGCAGTTTCGTTTTACGGGTCACAAAAAAAACCCTAACTGTCTAGGTTAGGGTTATTTTTTTTTATGACCCTAAAAACGAAACTGCTCCCAGAGATAGGTAGGTTAGGGTTATTTTTTTTTCTGCGCTGACTACATTTTTCGTTTTCACAATATGCCTAGGAATTTCGTGATCTGCCGGGTTTTCACGATATGCCCGGTATAGAGCTAGGAATATCGACAAATGCGTTGCTCTAATCGATCTGCCGTATTTTTTATTAGGCATATCATGATATGCCTGGTCAACTTTTAGTCAAATCATGAAATGGCGGCGTTTCACGATATGCCTAGGAATTTCGTGATCTGTCGGATTTTACGATCGGCCGCCGACATATATACCACCTTTGCTACTTTACGATGCTACCCAGGGCACTTGCGAGTATTGACCTCCCTTATACAACTGTTGCATAATAATGGTACGGAAGTAATATTAATAAAACTATCGTGAGACATCCTTAATAATTCCTGGCGTTGCAAGCGTTCATAGGCGGCGGTAACTGCTTAACATCAGGCGGGCCGCATGCTTGTTTGCCACCGTCGTAGTATAAAAAAAAAAAATTATAAAAACGGTTTAAACTCACGTCAAAATTGTCAGGAACGGGCGGACATGTTTCGAACTCATTTGGAGCTCTTCATCAGGGGTAGCTATCCGCGCTGCTACGCGTCTCGCGACCCACTGTACTATTTATCGCTCTTCTCGCCGCCCTCAGCGCACGCGCAGATAGCGCGGCGGGAGAAGGGAAGGGCTCTTGCACAGTCCACTTGTGACAAGAGCTGCCCCTGATGAAGAGCTCCAAATGAGTTCGAAACATGTCGGGCCGTTCCTGACAATTTTTACATGAGTTTAAACCGTTTTTATAATTAGTAATACTGAAGTGTTCAATAATAGACGACATTCTATATTGCAGCTCCGTCGGCGGCAGGCGGGCGGGGGGACGGACGGGGGCGAATGAGCACTGGGAAAAGATTGTACTCCTGCGAGATATGTAACAAGAAATTTACGCAGTTGGGTTATTTAAAGAAACATGAAAGAATGCACTCGGAAGAAAAGCCGTTTTCCTGTAGAACATGTAACAAGAAGTTTACGCAGTTGAGTCATTTAAAAGGACATGAACGAATTCACTCGGGAGAAAAGCCATTTTCTTGTAAAACATGTAACAAGAAGTTTACGGGATCGAGTGATTTAAAGACACACGAACGAATCCACACGGGAGAAAAGCCGTTTTCCTGTAGAACATGTAACAAGAAGTTTACGCAATCCGGGACTTTAAAAGAACATGCACGAATTCACTCGGGAGAAAAGCCATTTTCTTGTAAAACATGTAGCAAGAAGTTTACGCAGTCCAGTCAGTTTAAGATACATGAACGAATTCACTCGGGAGTAAAGCCGTTTTCCTGTAGAACATGTAACAAGAAGTTTACGTATTTGAGTAGTTTTAAGAGACATGAACGAATTCACTCGGGAGAAAAGCCATTTTCTTGTAAAACATGTTACAAGAAGTTTACGACATCGGGTAATTTTAAGATACATGAACGAATTCACTCGGAAGAAAAGCCGTTTTCCTGTAGAATATGTAACAAGAAGTTTACGCAGCTGAGTAATTTAAAAACACATGAACGACTTCATTCGGGAGAAAAGCCCTTTTCTTGTAAAACATGTAACAAGAAGTTTACGTATTTGAGTAGTTTTAAGAGACATGAACGAATTCACTCGGGAGAAAAGCCATTTTCTTGTAAAACATGTAACAAGAAGTTTACGACATCGGGTAATTTTAAGATACATGAACGAATTCACTCGGAAGAAAAGCCGTTTTCCTGTAGAATATGTAACAAGAAGTTTACGCAGCTGAGTAATTTAAAAACACATGAACGACTTCATTCGGGAGAAAAGCCCTTTTCTTGTAAAACATGTAACAAGAAGTTTACGCAATCCGGGACTTTAAAAGAACATGAACGAATTCACACTGGAGATAAATGTTATTCCTGCAATATATGTAACAAGAAGTTTACGGGATCGAGTAATTTAAAGAAACACCAACGAATCCACACGGGAGAAAAGCTGTTTTCCTGTAGAACGTGTAACAAGAAGTTAACGAGACCAAGTGATTTAAAGAGACACGAATTAATCCACACGGGAGTACGACCGTATTCTTGTGATATATGTAAAAAGGAGTTTACGCAATCCGGGACTTTAAAAGAACATAAACGAATTCACACTGGGGAAAAATGTTATTCCTGCAATATATGTAACAAGAAGTTTACGCAGTTACGTAATTTAAAGAGGCATGGACGAATTCACTCTCAAACATGAACTCCACGCACGGAAGAAAACCTATACCATGCTGCGACGAGTGTAAGAAAGATTTACTCGAGAACGTAGTTCACATGCACCGACTCCGGTGCCTTGTCTTTATGAGCATCGAGGAAAACGAGGAGGCGTCCAACGATAATCCTGTCTCCTTCTGTCGTCTCTCTCCCTCCACTGTGCTGGGAGATGAACCAGTGGTCGAGTGTGAAGAGTAGTGGACTGTAACCAAACAGAACACCGGCTCATGTTATATACAAAGCGGCCTTGTAGCGCGCGTCCCGTTCCCCCGCGGATGACGACTTTATATTGACTCGTTTGTTTAGCCTTTTTTATACAAATAGTATATATAGGGCCTCGTGCAGGGTCCGTCCGGATTGTTACTACCGTCTTGCCTACTAACCCACCGCCAAACAGCAATGTTCGCATTGTTGTGTTCCGGTGTGGGGGTAAGATAGCCGGTGAAATTACTAGCATAGAGGATAGAGGCATTCTATCTTCGTCCTCCGGGTAGGCAAGCACTCCACACACAAGTGACTCCTCTGGTGTTGCAGGTGTTTATGGGCGACGGTAATCGCTTTCCATCAGGCGATACGTTTGCTCGTTTGCCCCCTATGACATAAAAAAAATAATAATAATAATTTATGGGATATCGAATATAACGCAATAGTAATTAATTCAATTGTGATTTTGTGAAGGTTTTTTAGTCTACATTCCTCTTTGTCAACTTCATAGCCCGTTAACAATGCAATTTCGTCCAGTGTCCTATCTGCCAACATTCCGACATCGACCGCGTTGCCACTCATCCACTTTACCGACTTATAAATATAATTGACATATCTACTTACATATAAATGCCTCCCGCCCTCCGTTCGCGCGGAATCCGTTCGCTTCACAGCTGTTGTCTCTGAAACTGTTCTGTCTTATACTCTGAGATGAAAATAGAGCTTATATCCATCGTCAGAACCTTATCTACTGTAGGTACTAAATATTACGTTAAAGAGGCATTAAGAGGCCTTATTCCTTTTAAAATGCTGATTGTTTTAGACATTTTTCTCTATTATCAAACATGTTTCTTAAGACTGCACCGAGCGAAATGTTGAAAAATAGGCAATTGCCGTTAAGTGGATAACGTCAACACTAGTTGTTTAATCCATTTCTAAACTACATATTTAGCATTCCGAAGAATGTGTTAACAACTCCTCCGTGGAAAAATTATAAGATTATTAATATTTTACCCTAGAGAACTAAGTAAAGTTAACGAAAATTGTAAAATCGTAAGCAGGCGTTAAGTGTTTTTTTATAGTTTAACAATGGAAATCTATTCTGATTTTCAGTTCAAAAAAAAGAAGAATGTTTACATTACAATTTGTCCGCATCAAATATTTCAATTATTGTTTGGTATTAAAGATCCGGATGGTTCAGTCGCAAACGCTCGGCGCCCTCTTAACATATTATTGATGTTACTACCTAGAACAGGACTGTTAGGGTTTATTGATTTATATTTGAAACCTATAGTTTGAATTTTTCATTGATAATTTTTGTTTCAAAAACTACTCGAAATTAACAAAATTCACGCTAAAAATAAGTTTTTTGAACTTATTTTCGACTGCATGCAATAAAAGCATGAAATAGCTACGTTACTACCTAGAACTCGGAGAAAAGTATTATTCACTTCAAAAAGTTGTTTGAAATTATCAATATATTTGTCATAATATGAAAAAAATAAATTTAAAAAGGAATAAGGCCTCTTAACACTTTCGACACCAACAACCCGGTAGCCGGGCGCTCTGCTCGTAGTAAGTTTTCACTACATACGGTTTTTCCCATGTTATCGGCTACAAGCGTAGCCCGTAGCGCTACGCGGTAGCGAATGCGTTAAACCAGAAGTAGTTTGTCGGCGCTGGCATATTTAACATTAACATGGCTTTTTTTTGTATTTTGTAAAAAATAATAATATAGACAAGATAGGAAGTGGATTAGGGAATGGGTAAGAAAGTGGGCCGATTTGGAAGTAGAATGTGGACGGAACGGGATTGTTGACGAAGTAAGCCTAAACGCACGACTCCGGAGGGCGGGGGCTCTTAGACAACAGTGGATGGAGGAACTGTTTCTTCGTGATGTAATTATATTCCTATATCAACCGCCAAAGTGAAACGAACAGAGAAAATACGTTAATTACGAAGTTGTCCGACAAATCAAAAGCAAAACGTTATTCGCTACATCCGTAACGAGCAAAAGTGCTAGTGATTATCGCTATCTGATAACCTTAATTTATGTATTTAATTTAATCACATTAATACTGTTTCTTTATGTACCTTCGGGACAGATACATTGAATAAATATATTTGTATAATAAATAAGTTTGACACCCATTAATATTTTAAGTATTTTTAAACCATTAAATAAATACAATTTAGTGATGAAAGTTTTATTTCCACTCAAAAAGCTTATTTACTTCACTGGACACTGCAAATTGGAAAGTCGCTTGGAGACGGAACACATGACGTTTAATTATGTATGTATGAGATATACATTAGTTTAGAAATAGGCAATGTTATTTTAAAGTGAGAATAAGAATATTTGAGTTCATGATTTAGAGTGACTGTTTGAAATTGCCATGTTACCATATGTTATTTCTATCATAAAGTTTCGCATGTTATTGTAACACGGTTTATAACAATACCTACCCAAATGATATGAAATGATTTAATTTGAATAACAATTGTTACAAGTCGATTCTTACATAATTTTTATAAATTACATGTACCTACATGTCCAATTTCGTATCATTTAAAATGCACACACTATAATACTAGTGGTAGATTTAAAAAATCCTTTTAGTCGTAATTTTTTTTTTCATGAAGCCATTTTTTTAGTTGTACTTTGAAACTTGTGGTGGTAGTTGCATTTGTTAAATTTTCAGGTAGCCGGTTGTACACTATAGGTCCCAAGCTATAAATGCATTTTTTAGTTTTAGCTAATTGGTGTGGCGCTGCTACGAGCCTAAAGGTCTTCGCACATTATAACAACTCAACGGCGACTCGATTCTATGCCAAATATTGAAATTTAAGCCCTATGTCATATTCACTAGGTTTAATTTCAAAAAATGATATTAGTAGTGGACGACGAGTGGACGACGCGTCGGTGCATCGTTGAAATTCAACCTAGTTAATATGACATAGGGCTTAAATTTCAGTATTTGGCATAGAATCGAGTCGCCGTTGAGTTGTTATAGTGTGCGAAGACCTTATTAAGGTTTTCAGTCGTCACCCAACGGGTTCAGTCGCGTCGTAGAAGTCGAATATGGCTCGACATGTTAAGAATCTATTCGGGATTCATCATCAGGAGTCGATCAGTCAAATAACCTATTCTTGAATGACGGTCAGTTGTATCAAAACAAACGGTAGTAACTCAGACAGGTAACGATATTAAACGGTCAGTGATTTATTCTTGCGGTGCGTCGTTTAAAATGATGATCTATTTTTGAATGCCCAATCATGACGCCATATCTTACCCTCAAGATAAAGGACAATGGACAGCTAATAGCAGACTCGGAGAAACCAGACTCAGGATTCAAGGATTTATAAATAAAACCATTGGGAATTTCAAGGCAGGTAAGTATTTAATTTTATAGAAGTGACGCAGACAGTGGTCTCGGAAAAGTCACAAAAAAAAACATAATATAAATACAATCAAAACAGTTTAAGTAGGTACCTATGCATAGCAAAAATTATGATCTCCAATACAGTGTTCAGTTCAGATTATTTATAAAGTGTAACATTTCTGTTTCCCTAATTAGGTAACAAACAGGCCAAAAACATTGATATGAAGTACTAAAATTATTGGTTACTTACAATTGAATTAACCCTTAATTAACATCTTAATTTTGAAGAAACATGAGAATCATCTAAACATAGAAATGAACATATATTGATTTTCTATATTACAGTTACTAATCTGTAAGATCTGAATCTTAATGGACTGTTTGGTTAGATCATTTTCCAAATCGTTAATAAAATTTAATTTGGGGTTTACCTCAATTTATTTTTTAACCTAACGGTTACTTTAGTAGGTAATTTTTGTGGGCGGTTAGAAAGTTAGAATCCAGCTATAAGGCGCCCTTTTTACTTTACATTAATCCAATCCAATACGAGTAGTTACAGCGCGCGGGTAACCCTCAATCCATTACAGACACATCAAGATTATTTCCCATCATGTTCTAGATGTTCTAAAAATAAAAGAAACCTTATTTTTAGGGTTCCGTAGTCAACTAGGAACCCTTATAGTTTTGCCATGTCCGTCTGTCTGTCTGTCCGTCCGCGGCTTAGCTCCGTGATCATTAGTACTAGAAAGCTGAAATTTGGTATGAGTATGTGTATGAATCACGCCGACAAAACGGTAAAATAAAAACTAAAAAAAAACTTTTTTTCGGGTACCTCCCGTACACCTGAAGTGGGGGTGATTTTTTTGTTTCGATCCAACACTGATGTGTGGGGTGTCGTTGAATAGGTCTTTTAAAAATAATAGGGGTCTTCAAACATAATTTTTTGATAAAATCAGCAGTTTAGTAAATATTCGCACCGAAAATTAAAAAAATAGCGTCCCCCCCTCTAACTTTTGAACCACGGGTAAAAAAATTATGGAAAAATTCATGAAAATGAGATCTTATAATTAATTTCAATGAAAACTATATTGAATAAAATCGTTCAAGCTGTTTTTGAGTTATCGCAAAAATTCATAATTTTCTTTAAAATGACGTAAGTGCCGCGCGGTGTCTTTATACTTCGAACGTTACAAATATTAGTTAAGTGCCATACTTTATTAAAAAATCTCGCTCAATCTGGTGCCTATAATCGATAACTTCCAGAAGGTATTTTCATAATAGTCTCATCGCTACTGTATTTGTAACCAAAGCAGGTTAATGTTCTTAAGGATATTAATTGGCCAACCCCATTGTGTAGTCACTATGTTTCAAATGGAGCAATATTTCCATAAGGAACCGGTATCAGCTTTATTCGTCCCATTCGCTTTTCGTTCAATTCTTATTTCGTCTCATTCTGCATTCGTCACTCATTCTTTATTCGTCGTGTTCGCCATCTATTCCTATCTTCCTAAGTCCAATTCTATAACTTGTCTCATTCTTAATAAGTTTTATTCGTTATTCGTCACATTCTTCTTTGGACTCATTCTTCATTCCTCCCTTTCGAATTTAGTCTCATTTACTTATTTGCCTCATTTATTTCGATAAGTTCGATGCTGGTCACATTCGTTATTAGTCTCTTTCGTTTTGAGTCTATTTCGAAGTTCGATATATTCGTTATTAGTCTCAGTAGTTATTTGTAATTGTAACTATCTTTTCATGTCAATCTTAAATTATCAATATTTGGGCGACTGATTTTTGCTAGGTTATGAAACCTATTTAGATCAACCCAAAATACAAAACTACGTCTAAATATCAAAATTCATGTACAGTCCGACGAAAAAGAGTAGAAATTAATTGTAGTGTCGTCCCTGTTTTTTAGATTGATTAGAAAGGGACGACACTACAGTATTGCAACTATGTATCATTTTTAGGGTTCCGCAGTCAACTAGGAAACCTTATAGTTTCGCCATGTCCGTCTGTCTGTCCGTTCGCGGCTTAGCTCCATGATCATTAGTACAGTCGAGTTCATTTACATCTACACACTTACGAGCACAAAAATATATGAACACGACCCTATTGTCAGGTCAGGAGCATAAAGTCGTGTTCAGATATTTTTGTTCACGAAGTGTGTAGATGTAAATGAACTCGACTGTACTAATGATCACGGAGCTAAGCCGCGAACGGACAGACAGACGGACATGGCGAAACTATAAGGTTTCCTAGTTGACTGCGGAACCCTAAAAATGAGACATTACATGTTTCATAAATATATGGATGCAGTACGGTATTTTCATCTTGACAAATAAAATAATGTTTGTTTTGCATACAATTACCTAGCTATCTCAAAAACTTAAGGTAAACCTAACTTTACACACCACCAGGAAACGTCGCTTCATAAATAGGCATTCAAAAGTAGGTAAGTAATCATAGGTCAAAATCATGAAGTTTAATTTGTTCAAATATGAATAACCGATCCGGTCAAAAGAAATATGAATAGCGAATAAAACGTGTATCTAGTGAGACGAGTAGCGAACGTACCCCAAAAAGAACGAGACGATTTGCCAGTAACGCCAAAATAAGAGAGAGACCAATAACGAATGTGACTAAAGATAAAGTGTGAATGAGACTAAATTCGAAAGGGAGGAATGAAGAATGAGTCCAAAGAAGAATGTGACGAATAACGAATAAAACTTATTAAGAATGAGACAAGTTATAGAATTGGACTTAGGAAGATAGGAATAGATGGCGAACACGACGAATAAAGAATGAGTGACGAATGCAGAATAAGACGAAATAAGAATTGAACGAAAAGCGATTGGGACGAATAAAGCTGATACCAAGGAACCGTTTTGGCCACATATATCTGTCGGGTGTCGGAAAGCCGATCGCCAATATAATTAGATAACAATATTCATGCTCTGCTATACAATAAATAGAATCAGAATCCATTACCAACCGAGGTAGTTATCATTTTGTTAAATTATGTTTCTGTTCTGTTATCATAAGTTCGTTGGCCAACCTCTGAATGACATTGTATTCTTTAAGTGGATTAGTTCAGTTCAAACAGTAAATACAATTAATCATAAGTTTATTTGCAAAAGTGCAAAATATAAGATGAGTACATTTTACATAAAGAAGCATGTAAATTTTGTTTATTACTTATAACTACTTACGAGCTATGTGTTGTAAAATTAAATTATATTAAACTACTGATTCATAAAATCCTATAATTTAATTATTACAATAATAATCATTACAGTAACACTTGTCCAAACAATTTTTTTGTAGTTTGTATTTAATTAAGGGATGTCAAAGTTTATTTCTACGGGTCAATTAGTGACTATTTTTACTGTCATACATAAAATATTTCTTGCAAAATAGCTTTGATTGCGAAGCACAAAGAACAGTGCCACGTCGAGAATCCTGTGACTGATGCCTTATTTCTAAATAAGCCTGTTTTGCTTGACTAATATCGCTACTTCAAAGATATAAAGAGAGGGTAATGTCAACACTTTAAATTTATGGAATAAAGGTTGACAATCCAGTAAAAAATAGAATCAATTGACACCCTTTGATAAAAAAATTTAGAGGACCATTGTAAACTAATTTTATATTTTTGGTACTCCTGCGCGGCGCATAGGATTCCATAAATTTAGTCTAGAGGAGGTTGACTTTCAAGTTTTTGTTTACTAGTTATAAGTTTACGTCCACAAAGACTTATTGATGTCATTCTCGTAGTTTTCGCTATTCTCCTGAATTACGATAGAGCAGTCCGCGAAAAGTGTAACCTTATGACAGGTAACATATGGTAAGTCGTTAATGTAGACAAGAAAAAGCAGTGGCCCAAGTACGCTACCTTGAGGGACACCGGTAGCAGACATCGTGTGATCAGATGGATATTTTATCAGCGTCTCTGTGTTACCATCGTATTTCCTTATCTCTGTGCATTGCATACGCTGGCTTAAGTAAGTTCTGATCCATGAATCAGTCCTTTAACAGGGTCATGTGCCGCCGTATATGTCCGGCTAAAGTGGTTTTCTGCGCAAACCGCTTCTGACAAATGTCGCAACAAAAAGGTTTACGGTGTGCGTGGATGCGATCTTTGTGCTTCTTTAAACTTTGTAATGTCGTAAACTGCTTTTTACACACGCTGCATGTGTATGGTTGTGCTCTCTTGTGAGTTCGTTCATGTGTCTTTAAAGCACTTGAATGTGCAAACTTCTGTTTACATATTGCACAAGAAAAAGGTTTTTCTCCCGTGTGAGTTCGTTCATGTGTCTTTAAAGTACTTGGCTGCGCAAACTTCTGTTTGCATATTCCACAAGAAAAAGGTTTTTCCCCCGTGTGAGTTCGTTCATGTGTCTTTAAAGTGCTTGGCTGCGCAAACTTCTGTTTGCATATTCCACAAGAAAAAGGTTTTTCCCCCGTGTGAGTTCGTTCATGTGTCTTTAGATTACTTGACAGCGCAAACTTCTTTACACATATTCCACAAGAAAAAGGTTTTTCCCCCGTGTGTATTCGTTTATGTCTATTTAAACTACTTAAAACTGTAAACTTCTGTTGACATATTTCACAAGCAAATGGTCTTTCTCCCGTGTGAATTCGTTCATGTGTCTTTAAATTATTTGACTGTGCAAACTTCTGTTTACATATTCTACAAGAAAAAGGTTTTTCCCCGGTGTGTATTCGTTTATGTTGTTTTAAAGTACTTGAATCTGTAAACTTCTGTTGACATATTTCACAAGCAAATGGTCTTTCTCCCGTGTGAATTCGTTCATGTCTCTGTAAATGACCTGACTGTGCAAACTTCTGTTTACATATTCCACAAGAAAGAGGTTTTTCGCCCGTATGACCTAGTTCATGTCTCTTTAGATTACTTGACCGTGCAAACTTCTGTTTACATATTCCACAAGAAAAAGGTTTTGCTCCCGTGTGAGTGCGTTCATGTTCCTTTAAAGTACTTAACTGTGCAAACTTCTGTTTACATATTCCACAAGCAAATGGTCTTTCTCCCGTGTGAATTCGTTCATGTCTCTTTAACTTGCTCGGCTCCGGAAACTTCTTTTTGCATATCTCGCAGGAATATCGATATCCCCGAGCGCGAGTTGGTTCCCGCCCCTCCCCCGCTGGCGCTGGAACACAATGCACGTCGACGATTATTCAAAATGATAAAGATAAATTTATTTTGTTAAACAGAGGTAGGTAACACGGATAATATAGGCTAGTAGACCCACGTTTGAAATATATTTGAAATGGTTAATAATGATCTTACTAGCTAGCTCTAAAAAAATGTCTTATATTTTGTGAAAGCTAGAAAGCTAAACTTTATCAATCGAAAGTTAGAAATTTCATGAACAGTCAAAAACGCCGTCCGTCATTTTTGCCTTTTGCTAATCTGTGGCGTGACGTAGAATTGACAACATTTCATATTTATAACAGGTGGAAATTAATATAGAGATCGACAGGGCTTTAAGTCGTGTACCTTAAAAAAAAAATCTTTGAATTTATTCTTCTGTATTTAAAGAAATATAAGAAAATACATCAAATAACTACAATCTAAGACAATACGGGCTGAATAGGGTTGTTGTCTAAACCAAAGAGCGAAAAAATATATATTTTTTTATTTGACGTTGACAAGTGACTGATTAAGTTTTTTTTTAATAAGAAAATGACTAAAGTAACCGTTCCATTAAGTTCTGGTTTCTGTGTTGCCACATTTTAAAATGAGTATGTTTTTATAAATTAATAATAAAGTAAATAATCATCTCAGAAAATAAATAAAAACAGAGAATACTTCATCTTTTTAAGCAGAATTCAGAAAAGTAATAAAATGATAGTCTTAAAAATATGAAATGTTGTCAATTACGTGTAAATATTCGAAATTCGACCGTCGTATAGTGCCATTCCGCTCACTCCAATATACTTTGGCAGGAGATCGAGAGGGACGGCACTATTCGAATTTGGAAAACGTCAAAGTAGACTCAGTTTTCTTTACAGGACCGATGACGTCACTATCATAAGCGAAAATGGCGGATAGCGTTTTAAGCATTTCAAAATACAGATTAAAAACCATATTTTCAAATTAAATTTTTTCAGCCACCTTTCACTTTTATGAATTGAAAAATATAATATTTAGGTTTCCTTTGCTAGGTAAATACAATACTTAATAAACATTAGTTTATGACAATTTGACATAAGTCAACCAGCCTATTGTACATGACTACATGAGGGTTAACCTCACTGTTTTACGTATAGGCGTGCAAAATTTAATTTAATTATTTATTTTAAATCATAATTATAATGAGCTAAGCATTTATTTATTCTATACCACTTACTGTAACATAATTTCAGTTATATTTGGTATCAAAATTTACAATTATGACTAATTGAGAACATTAAATGTAGTTACATTTTGTCATTATTTTGATGTCAATTTGATTAAACGTAAAATGAAATATAATTTCAATTCTTAGTTGTATTGGCAATGAAAATCTGGTATTATTATTATTAACTTTGAGACCTGTCATAGGTCTTATTGTTTCACACTTACATCATTCAGATAATCTTTGATAGTCCGTTTTATCTACTAACGATCTAATAGCTCAGTTGGGAGAGTACTACGCCAGAAACGTAAGGCTCGCAGGTTCGAGTCCTGCTCAGATAGTAGTACCTAGATCACATTAGGTACATTTTTTTTTCATAATTTACCTTTGTGTCAATATTATTAAAAAAAATAAAAATTTTGTATTTCCACATAATAAAATAGAATCCATAAAAAAAGGTTCTTTAAAAATATTTGTCCCATAATATTTATTTATTGTTTAATGATGATGAGTATGTGTGTAGATAAAGTGTTTTAGGACCTCTTATTATGTAAAAGTTACATAAACTACTATTATATTAATGTTGACGATTAACTTTTTTAATAGATTACAAAATTAATCGATTAATGCCCATCTCTGGAATAAATGTTTCACCTTATGGCCATGTCAATATAGCGAAATGGCCAAGCCACGTATTTTGACTAAGGTGTAAAGTTTGTGAAGTTTGCCTAAGCCTTAGGGCGAGAGTCAGAAGCTTGGCTCTACATAAGATCCCCTGTTGTATCTTATATCGAAAGTCGATTTTGCTAGTACCTACGTTTGAAGACAACGACAAAAATGTGGATTGTTGTTGAAGATGCTTCCACAAATCAAACTCACGCACTCACACATGCTTACACAATGATTAAAAACAAAATACCAATAAAACCATAACTTACCATCACGGGCGACGCCGCGCTTACTCTCATCCTGTTCCGTGCGTCGGTGGATATGCGTCATAACATGCTCCACCAGCTGGGTCTTCAGACCAAACTTCTTCTTACAAATATCACAGACATAGCTTTCTTTTTCAGTGGCTATATTAGTTGTTGTATGTGTTGGATTGCCCACATCAGCATTATGTTCAACACGCCTCGTCCCCTCGAGCAGCGCCTCGAGACTGTCGATGCGCTCGAGCCGCACCGCACAGTCCCTCAGCACGGGTTGTTCTCTGACGGCTAACGCTTCCCACTCCGCCTCCTCTTTCAGGCACTCTACTACTTCCTCTTTGACGTGCACTGCGAACAATTACACGATTATCAACGGATTCCATACTTTTCATGACACATAAGACTATTGCGAGCTATGGTATCAACCTTCACATTGAAATTCGAGTTGATTTCCACTCATAGTTATTTTTTCTATACAAAATTATAATCTGATACATTTGTATGACAGAAAAGTAATGAATGAACAGTGAATAAATCTTTCACCTTATGGTCAATATAGCGAAATGGCCAAGCCACGTATTTTGACTTAAAGGTGTAGAGTTTGTGAAGTTTGGCCTTAGGGAGAGTCAGAAGCTTGGCTCTACATAAGACCTTTTGCCAGTGCGAGTCATTATATGGCTTCGTCTTGGCATCATTTTACATGAAAATCTTTTTGGTGGGATTGTTGTTACTATAAAGTTAGAGGAATGTTCATAAAGCGGCGTAACTTTAAAGCGATCCATATGAAAATTATAAATATAACCCCGAGTTGGAACCCCGGTTGGTTTAGTGTCTGCACACCTGTGTTTGACAGCAAGTATTGCCACTGACACTTAGTTTAACGATTTTCTAAAAACGGCTGGATCGATTTGAAGCATTATTTTTTTGTTTGAAAGGGCACACTTTTATATGTTAAGTACCACTGTCACAGGACCAGGATCTTCGAGGCACACCAATCGAGATCTGAGTTTTATTACGTGATATCGTTGAAAATATTTAAGCCAACTTACTCGTACAGTTACTGTTAGTTCTATTTTTAAGTATTTGTTGTTATATAGCGGGAACAGAAATACGTCATCAGGGAAAATTTCACCTGTCTAACTATCACGGTTCATGATATATAGCCTGGTGACAGACGAACAGACATACGGAGGGACAGCGGTAGAATCTGACTGCCCACCACTAACCTTCTGTGTCTGGACTTTCCGTTTTTGCATATGTGTGGTCCTGGTGAGAGCCGCCACGGGAGGGCTCCGAGTTCTCGCGACTTTCTGCAAGAGTGTACGTAAATACATTATTCTATAAAAAAAAGTAATAATAACTTTATTGGCACACACAAAAGAATTACATACAAAATAACAATAACATGAAGTAAATGCATGCACATAGCGGAATAGTAATGGCATAACTTATTCAGGGGTTCCCAAACTAGGCGCAGCCTGTATTTTGGGCAACCAATTTGTACTTATATATATATTATTTCGATCATTGCCGAAGTTAAATTTTAAAAGTAGTCTTTAAATTAGCAAGGAAAAACGTGTGATTCGTTCACGACAATATATATTAGTGTAAAGATTATAAAAACAACAGTTGCTAGGAAACAAATAGCAGAGATATAAAAAGAAGTATAGCATAGACAATGAGTCCATGCTCACGTTATCAACCTTCTTCTTAACATCCCGTCTCCTCTGAAGCGACTGTTAGTTTTATGAGACTCCTGCTACTTTCAGTAAGTCCTCTAGCCGAGGTTTAAATAAAGGCTTGGTAAGGAAGTCGGCCAGCTGATCCTTAGTGGAGATCTTATTAACTGTTAAGTCCTTTTCTAGGACACACTGCCTTACAAAGAAGTGCCTCAGCTTTATGTGCTTTGTTCGCTGGTGTGTTTCGTAAGGTGGATCATGAGCCAATCTTATAGCCGATTCACTGTCCACGTATAATGGGGTGATCATTTTCTGTAAATCACTCTTCATAAAATTAATGATCCGAGTGAGCCATATGATTTCTCTCGCAGCCTCGCTAGCAGCAATAATTTCCGCTTCCGTAGAGGATATAGCAACAGAACACTGTCGCTTACTCTGCCATGCTATTGCGCCATTCGCGTAAATGCATATCATGCCGCTTGTGGAGCGTCCAGTAGGACCGTCACCTCCATGATCTGCGTCACTGTAGCACCTCAGACCTTTAAGTGCAGTGGAAGTCTTAAACGTTATTCCGTACGTCAGTGTACCCTTGACATACCGCAAGATTCTTTTCACCCTCGCTACGTCTTCAGGTGTTGGACTGTCGAGTTTACGTGATACAACTCCAACAGCATACGAAATGTCAGGTCTGGTGCCAACCATTAAGTAAGATAGTGCACCAACAGCTTGACGATATGGAAAGTTCTGGGTTTGAGCATCCTTCGTGGAAAGCACGGTATCCTTTACTATCGGTGTCACAGCTGCTTTACAATCCTGCATTCCGAATCGTTCAAGTAACCGTTTTGCATATGCTTTTTGGCAAATTTTGATACTCCCATCAGCTTTCCGTTCTATTTCAACGCCGAGAAAGTAGGAACCGCATTTCGTTGTTAATTTGAAACGTTGCCGCATTTCATTTAAGAACTTTTCAGTTTCGGCGGAGCTTGCAGAGGCAATAAGTCCGTCGTCGACGTATAAAGCTATTAACAGCTTATGGTTCCCCTCTCCTCTTTTGAACAAGCAGGGATCACTGTCACTCTGTTCAAAACCTAGTTCTTTGATGTACTCTGTTATCGTAGAGTTCCAGCAGCGCGGAGCTTGTTTAAGGCCGTAAAGGCTTCGTTTCAGTTTGCAAACTTTTCCGTCACTATTCGAGTATCCCTCTGGCGGTTTCATATAAATTTCTTCTTTCAGTGTTCCATACAGGAAGGCCGTCGATACGTCAAACTGACAGAGCGAAAGTTTTTCTTGTGCAGCAATACTTAATAAAGCTCGTATCGTGCTTGTCTTCGCAACTGGACTAAACGTTAGGTCGTAGTCTAGTCCCTTCTTCTGCGAAAATCCTCGTATCACAAGACGGGCCTTGTATTTATCAACAGAACCATCTGGGTTCGTCTTAATTTTGAATAGCCACTTACAGGAGATAGCTTTTCTTCCTTTGGGTAAGTGTACCATTTCCCACGTCTCATTTTCTTTGAGAGAATTGATCTCATTGTCCATCGCTTTTCGCCATTCATCAGAATCCTTGCATGTCGTTGCTTCTTGGAACGTGCTTGGTTCTGTCCGAGGTTCATCACCAATCGAGTTGACGTTGAAGCAAACGTTGCAGATGTAGTCCTTGTATCTGGCTGGTGGCTTAAGGTTTGAGCGCCCTCGTAACGTCATCCTGCCTTCCTCCTCTATCTCGGATGCTGTCAGTGATGAAGAATTTCGACTTTCTGTCTCTGTTTCATTAGCATCATCGACTTCATAATCTGCTTCGATCATGTCATTGACCTCTTCTTCAGGCTCTTCAATGGATTGTTCTGCTTCGAAATATGAATCAGCCTCAGGCATTTGTACTTCAATCACTGGCTCATGAACTATACATGATGGCCCAGCTACTTCATCTTGACCATCTTGCTGGCGTGGTGAAGCATTAGCTCTATCTCCATCATGACTAATCATTGGCTGCTGATTGTCGCTATTGTGGTGCAGGCTTCCATATTCGGGAACAACGAAGTCAAATAGGCTATTAGGCTTAGCATCGCGTTTGCTCTGTTGGGTATCAGCTTCTTTACTCTCTTCAAGATGACCCAGCAAGGGATTTTCATCGAAGGTTACGTCTCTAGACCGTATCAAATTGAATGACTCTCTATCCCATATGCGGTAGCCATCATCACAGTCATAGCCGACAAGTATTCCCTTTTGTGCCTTTTTATCTAATTTTCTTCTTCGTTGCTTAGGAACATGTGGATAACATTGAGATCCAATTATTCTCAGGTGACTCAGTCTGGGTTTCTTATGATGCCATAGCTCATACGGTGATTTTCCATCGATGCAGGTAGGGCCTGTTCTATTCAGGATGTACACCGCAGCTAGTACCATTTCAGCCCACAGTCCCGTAGGAATCTTGGCGTGTGCATACATGAGACTTCGTGCCATTTCCACAACAGTCCTGTTGTCTCTCTCTGTTGGGTTCTGTTGAGGAGTATAGGGCATTGTCAATCTCTGTTTTATGCCTTCTTTGTTGAGAGTAGCTTCTACTTTACTATTGACGAATTCGCCGCCATTATCGCTTAGCAATTCTTTTATGACAACTCCAGCAGCTTTCACTTCAGCCAGCATGAGTAATAGCTTCGCGTGTACTTCAGCTAAATCTGTATCTTGTATAATCATCTTTGAAGAGGACAAAATATCTTCGCTTCGAAATTGAGTAAGGAAAGGGTCCACAGACATCAGCGTATACCAGTTCACCAGGTCGTGTAGCCTTCTGTCTTGTCCCAAACTTCAGCCTGTGTGATTTCCCATAGATACATCCTTCACAGAGTTCCTTGGTGGCTTCTGCTTTAATGTCGAACTCTCTTTCAATCAATTTCTTCACATGGCTTTTATTTTGATGTGCAAATCTTTCATGATACAGCTGTAACAGATTTGATGTTGTGGACAGCTGGTTCACTCGTACAGTTGGCTTGAGACATCTGAGCTTTAATTTGAATAGTCCGCCAAACTTGCTGCGAGTACCAATGACTTTGATCTGTCCATCCATTTTTAGAGTACATTTTAGAGTAGTGGACTCAAAAACACTATTATCCGATTTGTCATGGGTAGCGAGGACTGAGAATAAATTTCTGCTGATACTGGGCACATACCAGACATCTTTCAGCAGTATCGGCTCTTGTTTGCCGTTTACATCAGCCTCTGCTAGAATATTTCCAATGCCCAGGGCTTCAATACATTGGCCATTCGCGCCGGTCACTGTGTGCTGGCTTTTGAAGTATGTAAAGCTTTGAAACAGATCTCCTCTATTGGTGACATGACTGGTTGCTCCATTGTCCACGTACCAATTTTCTCCATCTTTTGTTTCTCCAAATACTTTTTCCGAATGTACTGTCATCACTGTCAGATTCATGTCAACAATTTTGGATTCCTTAGGCGGTCTTCCGTCATGGATCCACTTCTTGCAACTTCTAACTCTGTGGCCCTTTTCTTTGCAATAGTTGCATATAAGCTCCTTGGAAAATGTTTTCTTCTTACCCTTACTCGTTCTTGCAATCAAAGCTTCTGCAGCGGTTTCGTCTTCTGTGACTTGAGTGTCTTTCTGACGTAAAACCCTTTCGTGTGCGCATAACTGACTTGTCAGATTTTCGACTGAGCGTTCCTTTTTCGAAATTAACAGCCAACTAGACTTGAATCCTAAATATTCTGAAGGTAGGGTGTCTAGGATTTTGCACATGAGGAGAACTTCTGGTAATTTCGCCTCACTCTGCAACTCGGTACACAAATCGCTCCAGATATTCTTTAAAATTGACACATGTGTAATGATGTCATGATCCTTGTCTTTTTTGTAACTGAAGAATTTCAGGCAATAGTCGTATGTTTTATCCACACAGGTGCCTCCATAGATGCGCTCTAGCTCGTCCCACATGTCTTTAGCACAATCAAATCGCTCGTTCTTGCAATCAAAGCTTCTGCAGCGGTTTCGTCTTCTGTGACTTGAGTGTCTTTCTGACGTAAAACCCTTTCGTGTGCGCATAACTGACTTGTCAGATTTTCGACTGAGCGTTCCTTTTTCGAAATTAACAGCCAACTAGACTTGAATCCTAAATATTCTGAAGGTAGGGTGTCTAGGATTTTGCACATGAGGAGAACTTCTGGTAATTTCGCCTCACTCTGCAACTCGGTACACAAATCGCTCCAGATATTCTTTAAAATTGACACATGTGTAATGATGTCATGATCCTTGTCTTTTTTGTAACTGAAGAATTTCAGGCAATAGTCGTATGTTTTATCCACACAGGTGCCTCCATAGATGCGCTCTAGCTCGTCCCACATGTCTTTAGCACAATCAAATCGAACGACTTTTTGCAAGACGTCATCGGACATGTTTGTCGTGAATAAAATTAAAATTGCACTGTTCATAGTTACAAAGCTGTGAAGATCCTTTTCAAACTTAGCCTTTTCTTCGGCAGTTGCAGTTGGCGCCAAGGCTGGTTTTGTCTTCCTTCCCTCAAGGATATCCAAACTGCCCGGCATTGCCTTCAGCACTAATTGAATTTTGTACCTCCATGTTTTGTAATTTTTGGGGTCTAAATTCCCAATTTGAACTTTGCACGCATTTATCACGCATAAATCCATTATATCTCTGCTACCACTTTAAATTAGCAAGGAAAACGTGTGATTCGTTCATGACAATATATATTAGTGTAAAGATTATAAAAACAACAGTTGCTAGGAAACAAATAGCAGAGATATAAAAAGAAGTATAGCATAGACAATGAGTCCATGCTCACGTTATCAACCTTCTTCTTAACAAAAGTTACATTACAAACTATTTAAATATATTAAGAACTTAATTTCGTAGTATAAGCAAGCTTTAATAAAACAATGCAATAAAACAGTCTATGGATGTATGTGTGTATGTAAACACTTTATTGTACACAACAGCTGGTTATAAATACATTCAAAACAATTAAAACATTTACAAAGGCGAACTTATCCCTATTAGGGATCTCTTACAGTTATTCTGTTTTATTACCTAAAGAAATGTTTACTGGTCTAATTGTCCTTAACAATTATTCAGTGAACTAAACTTTAAGCACAGTATAACTAGCAATACTAAGGTTGGTCGTCCACTACAACCAAGTTAAAAATAATACATGCCAGATGAGCCCGATGTCTACAGATAGAACACATGTGGCAGGTCTCCAAACCTAATAGCCGGATAGACCAGCCAATTTGACCAGACATTTAGGTAAAAACTCCGAACACCCTACAATATGAAGGATTTCGTGTCTCAGTATTAGTAAGTACAAGAAATAAATTGTATGTGAAATCATGCTATGGTTGGTGCTTGCTCGTTTGGGAAATGTAAAAAACCCATCAAAAGCTGAACAAGCCAGACACCGTTTTTGGTAGAACACGCAATCAAAAAGCCTAACTATGTTGGGCTTTATACGAACGCCTGGCAACACTAGCCAGGTGGAAATTAATTACTTCAACTTGAAGTGATGTACCAACAGTTCCTAAGATCTGCTGAAGAGGAAGAACTGCTTCCTATTATATATCCTTCATATTATAGAATTTGGCAATTAAATTGAAGCTCAACGATATGTAAACAAATACATAGGCTTTAAATACTTTGCACTGATCAGTACTTCGACATATCAAGGGTTAAGGAAGTTCTGTGAGGTTTGCAAGTAGATCTCAAGAGCATTTTCCAAGTCGGATTCTATGAGATCAACACTACTTTTCTTTATAGATATTAGATACTGATATCACAACAACTAAAGGAAATTGATAGATATGTCAAATTCAGCTATAGTGCATTCATAAATAATAATATTAACCACCTGCTGTAAACACGGCATCAGGGGGCTGCAGCACCTCCGGCCCGATCACCAGCTCCTCCTTCACTTCGTGATCAGTATACAAGCCCGCAAGTGCGGCCGCCTCGCTCACACTGTGCGAGCCAGTAACTTGCTCCCATATTGGTTCCTCTTTCACAGTCACTGTATCTGACACCATACTGCTAACTGCTGAAACATTTCCCTCCATGATGTATGTTTATCCGAATAATAGAATAACTGCTGAAATTGTGTTTCATCTATTTGGTTAGAAATTGACTTCAAAGTCATTAGCTGCGTCGTCTATCATGATTGAAATAAGTGTAGACCCATAATATAAATAAGATTTGAAATAACACAGCAAGGATATTCAGAAATTCAGAATTACAGTAGAATTTTTCCAAGTCGGATTCTATGAGATCAACACCACTTTTTTTTATAGATATTAGATACTGATATCACAACAACTAAAGGAAATTGATAGATATGCGGAATTCAGGCATTCAAAAATAATAATATTAACCACCTGCTGTAAACACGGCATCAGGGGGCTGCAGCACCTCCGGCCCGATCACCAGCTCCTCCTTCACCTCGTGATCAGTATACAAGCCCGCGAGTGCGACCGCCTCGCTCACACTGTGCGAGCCGGTCACTTGCTCCCATACTGGTTCCTCTTTCACAGTCACTGTATCTGACGCCATACTGCTAACTGCTGAAGCATTTCCCTCCATGCTGTATGAGACAACAGCACATTTGTTTTACCAGAGTCCGAATAATAGAATAACTGCTGAAATTGAGTTTCACCTTTTTGGTTAGAAATTTACTTCACACTCATTAGCTGCGTCTTCTATCATAATTCTAATAAGTGTATATCTATAATATAATATAACATTTGAAACAACACGGCAAAAATATTCAGAAATTCAGAATTCCGATTTGCATTGCATTGATATGACATGACGGGGACCACTACTAAGAGCCTTATCACACTTGCGATTTGCGAGCGTATTTTGTATGAAGGCGATCGCGCAGCGTGTTCGCCGCGTCGCTTATTTGTATAGAAAATACGCTCGCAAATCGCAAGTGTGATAAGGCCCTAATGTACAGCCAAATAATGCTCAACCCAATAATGTACAGCCCAATAATTGGCGTCCATGATGGACGTGGATTATTGGGCTGTACATTATTGGGGTCTACATTCCTGGGTCGAGCATTATTGGTACGGGCCAATAATGTGCGGCCAATAATCGGCGTCTACTAAATGGATTCGAATATAGGTCGTGCATTATTGGGATGAGCGTTATCAGGGTGTACAAGCTCGGTCCGAGGCAATAATGTGAAGCCACTATTTGGACAGGGCAATAATGTACATCCCAATAATTGGCGTCCAAAAAAGTGGTCGCCAATTATTGGGCTGTACATTATTTGGTCGTACATTAACCGGACTCAAAAAATAGCGGGTTTGGGGACCACTAACCATCCACTAACTTAACTATTTACCATAACCATAACCAAACCTGCGAAAGCTTCGTGCTACAGGTATAGATTATTTCAACTAGTTATATCATTTTACGCGGTTGTAATAAGTATATCGTCATTTAGTAAATATATAACTTGTCCTTACAATAGATTTCGCTTTGTATCAATAATTAGATAATTAAATTAAAAACATAACCTTAACCTTTTCAGGTCCGAAGCATCGTCAGCGGTTTCTCTGCGAAGTACGTGTCGACAGCATCTCCTATGTTGGTGCGGGTAATTCTACCACCAAGAAGGATGCTCAGATGAATGCAGCCAAGGACTTCGTGAATTTTCTGGTCCGAACCAATCAGGTGGCTGCAAACGAGGTGCCTGAAGAGGTTAGGGTGAAGACTGAGGATAATGGAAGTAGCGGCAATTTTGGGAACAGTGGCAACAGCGGGAACTATGGAGGAGCAAGCTATCAGGGACAGGAGCAGCAGAATAGACCAGTTTTTCAGGTAATTGTTGTTGATACAGTAATTGACTTATGAAGAAAACTTAGGGGCATTCCACTAAAATGTTGGGCATGTGACACTATTCTTTTCATACATTTATAAAGAAGTTGGAAAGTACATTTTTGGTGCCATACTTTATAACTTGGCTTTTGCATTGATAGTGAATTCTTGGACTTTTTGTATCTTTTTAAAGTGCTGTCATAGCCATTACATGCCTGACAAACCCGTTCAGCACCTCTAGCACAACTGTGATAAGAGACGCATTTTCATGCATGATATACTCCCTATCTCTTTCTGTACAATACTGTGAGAGAGTGACGGGTGATACTATGTCATCCTAAAAGAAATGCGAATCATAGTTGTGCTAGACAGGCTGGTCGAATGTTCCTTAATACTATATATTCATTTAGCTTTTGTTTGACTCATATACTCACTTCTGTTTTATCTGATGTTCATAAGTTATTCAACAAATTGTAGGAGGGTCAAGGACCAGAAAGCATGGGTCAAGCGTACCAGGCCTACGGTGGCCCTAGCCAGAACTTCACATACATGGACCGTCTCCAACAACAGAAGAATGTGGAAGAAGCTGAGGACCTGGATGTCAATGCTAGTCTCCATGGCAACTGGACCATGGAGAATGCCAAATCTAAGCTTCATCAGTTCATGCAGATGAATAAAATCAATGCGGATTATGTGTACAAAGCTGTCGGTCCAGACCATACCAGGTTTGTTTTGAAACAATAGTGCTGTGCTACAGTAAAAAGGTGTATCTTGATCCATACAAAGATGCAACCTTTTACTGTAAAACCGCAGAATTACTTTGATTGGTTATCTTTGAAACTGACTACATTTTGGTATATATATATATATATTTTTCCCAATCATAATTCGGCAAGAAAATCATTCATCATCTAGCTTGTATATCCATTTTATCATCACATGTACACACGCACACATAGCACTAAAATTACCACCACACCGGCAAATTTCCAGAGTGGCTAAGTTGTTTGCTTAAGTATCATCAGATGACGTATATGATTGTTTACTAACTGGCCTAAGGCCTCGACTAAGGATCCCCATGAACACCAATTGTGTGTTACTTGTCTCTAATGGTCGGCCTTTCAATCCATCACCTTTTTCTTTATTATATTTTTATAATATGTATACTTATGAAAACCTTTAAAGCTAGTCTTAATAATTCATTATGGATAAGGCTCATGACCAAACCCAGGGTTTTTGGTGTACAAATGATTTTGACGCCTACTGTCAGAGAATAGCTCCTCTCTTCACTTGTTTAACGAAATTTAGATCAACATAACCTTATTTTTGAAGTGCACCACAATTCGAAAAAGGCGCCCTGATCTCAGCTCACCAATTGGCCATAGTTATCAAGTACAAAGTCATTGTAAGTAGTGTTACTGCAAAATAAAGCAACTACAACTTTAATCGGGGGGCACGGCAGTGCCCCCGCCAAGTCGAGCGCGAAGCAAACACTGCCGTACCATCCTTTACTGGAACCATTTCGCCGCATTTTCAGGCCCCTATTTGAGCACCTCTGGATAAGACCAGAGCGCAGAAGTTTTTGTCATCCAGTAAGCTATAATAATCACATACTTTAAATCCAAAATTTCAAGTCTGTAGGTCATTTAGTTCCGAAGTTAAGCGAAAGCAAAGTTTCGCATTTACGACACTCACTCACTCATGATCATCAGTAAAGAACTAGTACTTCCCATAAATTCAGAGAGCTGAAATTTGGTACAGAGTTAGGGTTTAATGGCCACATAAAGCGAAAACTATATAAATTGGCCAAGTGCGAGTCCGACTCGCGCATGAAGGGTTCCGTACCATAAAACAAGTTTGTTGTATGGGAGCCCTTAAATATTTATTTTATTTTATTTTTAGTATTTGTTGTTATAGCGGCAATACAAATAGATCATCTGTTAAAATTTCAACTGTCTAGCTATAACCGTTCGTGATTTACAGCCTGGTGACAGACGGACGGACGGACGGACAGCGAAGTCTCAGTAATAGGGTCTCGTTTTTACCCTTTGGGTACGGAACCCTCAAAACTAGGATAATCGAAGATCTGGAGTACTCTGATTAGAAAACACAAGAGCCCAACCAAACTATTAGAGATCGACATACCGCCTTTACAAAAAATATTCAACTTGTTGTTGTGTTCGGTTGGCCGCCGTCGTCGCGACTGATCATCTCTCCTGATGATGGATCGCGTACCGATTCGAAATCTGTCGAGCGTTATTCGACTTCTACGACGTGAGTAAACCCGTTTAAGTATTTTAATATTCAACTTAGTGGGCCGCTTCATTTGATGTCAAAAATCCAAGGTCTGAAGTATTTTGACGACGCGTTTGGCTCGGTTTGTAGACACCTCCCTACTGAGCCGGCGGTCCCGGGTTCGAGTCCCGGCCAGGGCAAATATTTGTGTGATGAACTCGAATATTTGTGCTTGGGTCATGGTTGTTCTATGTATTTAAGTATATCTTTATCTATATAAGTATGTCTATCGTCGTCTAGTACCCATAACACAAGCCTTCTAGAGCTTAATTTGGGACTAGATCGATTTGTGTGAGGTTGTCCGATATTTATTTATTTATTATTTATTTGATGAAGAACCCTCAGCTGGTCTCAGCTGTATTAGAGATATGGTAATGCCCCCTTCTACTATTGGTACATTAAAAAATCGACTGTCATTGAAAAAATCCAGCGTAGTGGGTACACATCTTCTAATTTAATCTAGCCTATAGCGTCCCACAGCTGGGTGGATTACGTATTACAATCCCGAAAGTTCATAATACCTAGTAGTTGAAATACCGATGGTCAAAATACCGAAAGTTATACATTAGACAAGCTCAGAGCAAACTCTCCTTCAAGCGCATGTTGCGCAAGCATCTTTCGGACAATCTCTCTTCCTAACTTTCTTCGAAATATTTTACTTTGGGTAGGTACTTAATATATGTATGTAAGTATATCATATAAAGTATTCGTGTACGTTTATGGCAATTATATAAAGGGTGGGCCCTGTAACAGGAGCAATAAATTAAAACATAGATTCGTCCCTTGAAACTAAACAACATTTGTTAAGCAACTTCTGAAAATAACGTGTATTAAATGACATTTTGTAGAATAAAGTTTAGACAAAGAAGCAATGTATTGCGAAATGTCCGATATTAGTAGAGTGACAGCTATGTCAATGCTCAGGGAATGTCAACGTTGGACGACATACATTGAAAATACTATTTACTTTGTTTGAAATAATAAAATTTTGAAAACTGTTTTTTTTTTAAAGTTGCTGAACAAATGTTGTTCAGTTTAACGAGTAAAATCAATGTTTTAATTTTTTGCTTATGTTGCAGGGCCCACGTTGTATACATTCCTATATATATCTTACATTATTGATTTGTGTTTTAATTATTTTGTTTCTCTGTAACTCTGATCCTGCACCGACTACATATTTCTGTTTAACCCAGTGGTTGACTGGTAGAGAATGCCTAAAGGCATTAAGTCCGCCATTTGTACTTTATTTGTATTGTGCAATAAAGTTTAAATAAATAAATAAAGTTCAAAAAGCCGCTATTCTATAAACCGAAGCTCAAATTACCTATTTTCAGAAAATCGAAAGTTCAAAATCTCGAAATTTCATAATCCCGAAATTTTTAAAATCTCGAAATTTTATAATCCCGAAAGTCAATGAGCACTTTAAAAGCGTAAGACCTTCGGCGACCAGCCTCAGCCGCTGCGGCTCGCTTGATGCTCGCACTTTCTTACGGCGGCCGGGGGCTGCCCTCCCTCCGCGCCTCCGGCCTTTTATATACACTCTAGGGGTAGGGCAGAAAAGACCACGTGGAATCGGGGTTGACAGCTTCGGTTCTGTGGCAAGTCGATTAAGAAAAGGAAAGAGTCCGGGAAAGTGGGAAATTATGACACTAAATATTCGATATTATGATAAAATATTCTGTCATGGACTGCCAACCGAACCGAACTTGTCTGGAACCGAAGCTGTCAATGCTCGCCTCCACAGCTTCGGCTTTTTGGTCACCTTCGGCGACCAGCCTCAGCTGCTGCGACTCGCTTGATACCCGCACTTTCTTACGCTAGGGCGGAGGGGCTGCACATCCCGCAGCGCCGGAGCAGATCGGTTCCACAGAAGAGTTCACTTATAAATAGTAAGTATAGTAGTAGGCAAGTAGGTTACGTAATTTAGGTTAATATTCTTTGTATAAAATAAACATTAGAATCTGTAAGACTACAGAAATATAATTCTCGACAGTTTAAATAATATTCCGGATTACAACCTTCAGGCAGGATCATAGTCTTCGGAATTATAATCTTCGGGATTACAGTCTTCGGGATTTCATTCTTCGGGATTACAGTCTTCGGGATTATAATATTTGGTATTTCATCCTTTCGATCAAACGTTCTTTCGGGATTTTAAACTTTAGGTCAAATAAACATTCGAAATTTTAATTTTCGGCCTTCCGTCCATAGGTCTTATGAAATTCGGTATTTTGAACTTCGACATTGTAATACGTACCCGCTGGGCGAATGCCTCCCCTTCTGCTTTTAATACGCATGTAAATAAAATTAAAGGAAAACTCTGGATAAGACTAGACTGGCTTTTATACTTATACTTACAAGTTTACAAGAAGAAATAGTCGTATGATTAACTTTATTCTACTCGAACATTACACAAATTATATAAACAGATTACACCAAAATATTAATTTCGCTCAAAATTTGGTCAAAATATAATGCATTGGACTAAGAGTGGCGGTGATATCCGCACACGTCGCCAGATGGCGCTAACTGTATTTTAAAACGCGCCTACGTTTGTTTTTCCGATAATCTTATATGGCGAAGTGGCAACCGGCCGCGTTACAGTCGTTTACGACATTCTTCTATTGCGCTCGGAAACGTTTGCTAGGGATAGGAGGGATTATTTGCATTTCGTTGATTTCGCTTATTATTTCGTGAGTTTTGCTAAAGTGAATTAGCAGGTTGTTATAAAACAATATGCCCACGTTTCTACAAAAAGAAGTGAAATCCCACCAAAAACATTCTGTAAAAAACTAGCCAAGTCTCGATGGAGCTGCTTGTTTATCTCTAAAAAGTAATGAAATCTAGACAAAGTCGTACCAAGTCTAAGGTTCCTTACTGCGATTTCTTTATTATTATAGTTAATTTTGTGTGACTTGGCCGTTGAAGAGTACACAAGGGTACAACACCAGGTGCTCCATGACACCATTGCACCAATCTGTCGCTAGAACCGCTACCCATTGACGATGGAAAATTGCCACTTGGAAAACGTTGATTCAATAACCAGTCAATTGTAGGCTTGATAAAGCTGCGTATTTCAATAATACTTATGTATAGGCGAGCCTGAAACAAACAGTATAAAAAATATTTCTAGTACAGATGGACCTCTAATCATTGGTAGAAGTCCGTCTGTACGTCTATTTTATGTTAGATCGGTGGTCGATTTGACGCTCCAAAAAGAAGAGAGCAAAAGTCAGCATTGTCAATGCTGAATGCATGTGCTGCACGATCAACAACAGCCTAAAATGAGACACTAGCGTCAAATTACCAATACCAATATGGGCTATTATCTCGCTTAACAAACATAGGTAGTTACAACAGATATAACATTACGTGTAAACAAAATTGACTTGTAGCGGTTCTGGGGACAGATTGGTGCAATGGTGTCATGGAGCACCTGGTGCTGTACCCTTGTGTACTCTTCAACGGCCAAGTCACCAGTGGCGGATTTACCAGCAGGCTGAGTAGGCTCGAGCCTAGGGCGGCAGATTTTGGGGGCGGCAAATTTGGGGAAAGATTTTATTTTTTTACCTCATAGAAATCAAAAAGATTTTTCTATGACGGTTTTCTGATGTCTTACAGATAGAAGTCTGCAATAAATTTTGTCGATGACTTTTCTCTCTCACTTGTCATTGCACATTCCGAGAGTGGCCACATATCTTCGCAAAACATTTTGGTAAAACCAGATTCCACATCATTAGAGAGCCTATCTTTGTTTCTGCCAAAACAGAGTTTGCAGAACGTTTATCCGAAATGGACATAGCCCTTCGTATGGCCTGATGTACACCAGCGACTTATCTGAGATCGACCGGTGAAATTACTAGCATAGAGGCATTCCATCTTCGTCCTCCGGGTAGGCAAGCACTTGTGACTCCTCTGCTGTTGCAGGTGTTTATGGGCGACGGTAATCACTTTCCATCAGGCGATACGTTTGCTCGTTTGCCCCCTATGACATAAAAAAAAAAAAAAAACCTCGAGCCAAGAAAAATTAAACGCTTTAGCTCTTTCGTGCATAGAGTCGGAATTAATGAACAAGATTACTTACGACGACATCATCGATGATTTTGCCAACAAAAAATCGGCAAAAAGGCATTGTAACGAACTTCTATTTCGTCGTAAGTAATCTTGGTCAAGAGCAATAAAGATTATTTATTCACGTTTACCAAATGTTCATTATTGTGTAAATAGCATACATTACCCCGCCCATACTTGATTGAGCTTCGATTAGCTCAAAAATATACCGCGAAATTATTTTACGTGCAATTTCAACGAAATTGTTGCATTGTAAAAATAATGTATGATATGACCATTATTGAGGCAAGGGCGGCAAAAACTATTCAGCCTATACCTTGAAAATTTGTAAATCCGCCACTGCAAGTCACACAACATTAACTATAATAATAAAGAAATCGCAGTAAGGAACCTTAGACTTGGTACGACTTTGTCTAGATTTCATTACTTTTTAGAGATAAACAAGCAGCTCCATCGAGACTTGGCTAGTTTTTTACAGAATGTTTTTGGTGGGATCCGATTTTCTACTTCTAGAATATTTATATTATCAATTTGTGGATTAAATATCTCTACAGAGGCCAGTTAAATCTATAGATCCGCCATTCAAGACCCTTGAGCTGTATTAGTGTAAGGACCAAAAAGTGGGATGAAATTTAGGCGTAGGTACGAGTATAGAAACGAGAGTGGCTACTCCGGTGTGCGAAAATATTTACGATACAATAAGGAACCTTAAAATACCTTAAGCTATGTTGTACGATTGTTAATTATCGTCGTACAACGGACACATTCATACAATTTTTGACTAAGTTAAGATGGTAAACTTTTTGGTTTCCACCCATAAGCTGTTTGTAGTCTGCATTTAAATCCGTCTTTAAAATAGGTCCTGTAACCTGATATGTATTCAACAGGAGTTTCTGCTGCGAAATGTCCATATACGTCCGGCAGTTGGGACTCAACGTGACCGGGCGAGAGACTGCTTCCAACAAGCAAACTGCCAGAAAATCCTGCGCTCTCTCGTTAGTTCGACAACTCTACCACCTCGGAGTCATTGAGCCGTTCAGTGGGACCCTGAAGAAGGACAGGTAAATTACTAGATATGTATTTACGTGATGGTTGATGGCTAGAAATGTGTATATGTGTGTAAGGGTTGGTTGATGATGAATTGATGATGATATGCTCCTCTTATCCCTCATTAGGGACAAAGCTCACATAATTTGGTCTATTACATATCACAGCCTATAATCGATGTAAGATTAATATGAAATTTCGTAAGGAGATAGTTTCGAGTCCCAAGGAAGGATAGACGTTTTTATTACGAAAATGAACTTATAAGGGAGTAAAAAGGAAGGTGGTAATGGTAATTAATAATAAATATGCGAAGTTCATCACCTGTAGGTTCACTAATTGAATTCTGAAGTCGCAGGTTGAAGCTGGTTTAACCCTTTGAGCGCCTAGCTCATTGGCGGAAAACTGTCCCAGACGCCAAGCTGACAGCAGATAGTATGGCATTATATAGCGGCTAATGACGTTGTGGCATCTGGGGCACAGCTTTCCGTCGACGTGATTTTGCCGTCTTGGCGCTCAAGAAGTTTATATAGATGTAACAGTCCCCTGGTTAGTCCGCAAACTACCAAACAATCTATAAATAATGACACAAAGGTAAATTAAGAATTCACACTTGCTGTAAAGCAATGGGGACAGGGGATCGTATCGTAAGAATTATGGAATGAAAGATTTGGTGTGATTGACGTAGCGATCTAATAGCTCAGTTGGGAGAGCCATACGCCGGAAACGGTAGAGGTCGCAGGTTCAAATCCTGCTTAGATTGTAGTAGATCGCATTCAATTTTTCTTTTTTAATCTACCTTTGCGTCATTATTTATAAAAATAGAAAATGTGGTATTTCCACATAAAAAAATAGAATCGATAAAAAGATTTTATTAAAATACCAACCAATCTCTTAAAGAAATTTGAATGTGTGTGCGGTTTCAGGTCCTCAGAAGGCAAGATGAAGCCTCATCCTGTAGCTATTAGTCCGGAACTGGAACAGCAATTGGAGAATACTTTAAACGGTACTGTATAATGGATCTTTCTCTTTTCTCGTGTATCCTCATGACTGACCACTTGAGGAGGAATTTATGCGCCACTCTTTTAGAATGTTTTTTTTAGGGTTCCGAACCCAAAGGGCAAAAACGGGACCCTATTACTGAGACTTCGATGTCCGTCCGTCCGTCCGTCAGTCACCAGGCTGTATCTCAAGAACGGTGATAGCTAGACAGTTGAAATTTTCACAGATGATGTATTTCTGTTGCCGCTATAGCAACAAATACTATTCATGATAAAACAATAATAATTAAGGGGGCCTCCCATACAAAAATAGGGCTTTTTGCATCATATTTCGTTCAACGGGCATTTTCTCATGAACCGTTATAGGTAGACAGTTGAAATTTTCACAGAATGTATATTTTTGTTACCGCTATAACCAAAGAGCATATAATCACTACGTTTTAAGAGTTGGCACTTTCATACAAGCCACTAATCGGAATTATGAAAGCCTTTTGTACCAACCTAGCAACTTAAAACAGTAGTACCAACATAGTAAAATCCAATTTTACTACGAGTATGTTGGTACCACTGTTGTTAGGGCTTGACAAATACGAATCATACTTTTCTATCGATATCGATAAATATTCGATATTCGTAGTTGCGTAGGTTTGAAAGCAGATTTTTTTTGTAATGAAAAAACGACCAACATTATTGATTGATTAAAATAAAAGTCACTTTGACAAATAAATATGCTGGTCGCTTCCTGCATAACTTTGGTCAATTTTAGTGCTGGTTTTACGAAAATAAATATACGCCTTAAAATTGTTTATTTATTTGACTTAACCTAGGTATATGTACAGGTTACCATTGGTTTTTGTTTTCAAACATAAAGTCGGTTGACCTAGGACCTGTAAAAGAAGCGCTTTATGAGATTTTCACATTTTCATTTAACTTTCTAATCGGTAAATACGCCAAGTCCCCATTGCCCGTTATCTTCACGCATAAACGGCACCTAAAGATAAAACAACAAAGTTATCGATATTTTTTTTTCACCTCACTATGTTATTGTTTGCTTAGTATGATTTGATTTTTGAGAAAATACATTATTTTTCGTATTTACCTGATATCTACTACAATCTGAGTAAAACAGCTAACAAATACGATATATATATATATAAAGTAAATTGGTACTGAAACACACCAAGTTTTACCTGTTCGGGTCATGCGGAAATCTTCAAAATTCTTTATTGCTTATTACATTACAAATATAGTTGGAATTAAAAATAAATAGGTCTACATGTGACGCCCTGCAAAGGGCACAGCAATGTCAGAGGGCTAGAAGTAGTTAATTTAATAACAATTATTTTATTCTATTCTTTAAATATCACACTAAATTCATAAATTATTACTACGCATTAGTTTCAATTCTGATTATTCATGTTATTTACTTATTACTAAGCATAATAACTCACATACTAACATGGTTAAAATATTCATTTAAATTACAAAAACAAGCATTAACTAAATACAATTTCAATTCCCAGTTCGCCAGTACTTCCTAGAAGACTGCATTGAACTCACCAAGTTCGTGCCCCCGCCAGAGACCAGGAAGAGGAAGGCGTCCGGGAAAAAAACCAACAAGGACGACAAAGATGACGAGAGAGAACCTATTTCCATTTTCAGTGGGATAAAAAATGCAAAGAATGAAGAGGAAAAAAAGAAGCTTAATCAACTTTTAGAGACACTAAGGAAGAAATTGCCTGAGGGCTTTAAGATAGGAGCTGCTATAGGTGAAGGGGATTCTTTCTTTGATTCCATAGCTCAAGGATTGAACGAGCTAAAAGATAAAGGTCTGATTGCAGGTAGTAAAGGATTTAGTGTAAAGTCTTTGCGGGAAAATTGTAAGCAATATGCACAACAAGTTAATCAATCAAAAAAAGGTTCATGGTTGGGTAGTGCTTTAAAAGGAGAAGGTGAAAAACTTTGTGAATATATTCCGCGTATTGAATTTACTGCAGAAGACATTAAAAATACAAGCTCTGAACCAGAAATAAAAATTCTAAAGTTTGAAAACGCTATATGTGGAAGACCTGAAGTTGAAGGAAAAATTATATGCGAAAAGTATGGCGTGAAAGTTAGGACTATAGAATTGAGAGATAAAGAGATAAATGGATTACATGTTACTAAAGGTAAGGTAGGTACAGGTAATAATATTATTTACATAGTGAATTACAGGAACCATTTTGTACCACTTCTTAGTAATATTGAAAAAGATATAAAGAGAAGCATAAAAGTTTCTAGAGAGGAAGCCTACGGTAATGTGGTAGGTTCAAATTCAAACAATATTTCTCAATCTTACAGTTCTACACCATTACAAGATATTGAAAACTCCTCGCATAAACAAGGTAGTCATTCAAGGAGTCCAGGTAAGAAAAATCATAAAACAAGTAGAAAACGTGGGCGTTCTGTTATGGATAAAGATAATAAAGCACCAAAAAGGGCGCGCATGGATGTAAATGTTGCTAGTAATGAAGATTTAGAATCTTCTAGTGATTTACAAGATGAACCTAGACAGAATGAATTAGATAATACTTGTCAAACTAAGCAATACATTCCTCATCATTTGATAGGGCTTATGTATCGATTAGACTTGTCAGTGCTTTGCTCCCTTAGAAAGTCTACGTATGAACATAAATATCCTTCATTGTCATTAGCGTTTGAAGATTCTGAAATTGATATGTTTAGTAATATTGTTCTTCGTTACGAAAATAAGTCTATTCATATACGAATTGAAAATGTAGACGAATATTATATAGATAATGATATTAGCTATGCTAAATTATTTACTAAAGAAAGACGAAGTTCTTCTATTAATAGTTACTTCGATAGTTTTGTTAAACATCTAATCTCTAAAACAGATAGTTTATCAAATAATGTAGAATATCTTATTGTCTATACTAATTCAGGCTTGGATCTTACAGAAAAAAAGGAATTAAAAAAAGGACAGTTGAGAAATTTTTATCCTTTTAAATTTGATAGCATAAATACAGAGGAATGTGACATTTTAAAAGACTTTTTGTTTACAAATGATAATACGCAAGGGAGTGGTTTTTATCAGTTTTTGCAGGATGATGCAACAAGAGAAGAACTTTTAGGACAATTAGAATTTTCTCCTGCTATGCGAAAAGCAATAATAGGGAGAAAACTTTCTCAAGAGTTTGAAAAAGAAACAAAAAAAGCATTTTTAGATAAATTAGTACTTGCAGTTAATCAGCCTAATAGAGAAGAACTGAACAACATCGTTAAAAACGAAATAAAAAATAGTAAAGTTCAAGACGATTATATAGCATTACAAGAAAGAATATTGTGTGATTTAACAGCTCCAGAAAAGGATAAAAAACTTAAGAATTATATATCTGGAGTTATATATGAATTCAATTTATTAATACTTTTCTTGCATGAAATGTTCTTGAATAAAAACATGCTTTCCATTAGTTTTGAGGATGAGGAAAAAAGCCGTGATACATCTAATAATATTACTATTAATTATAAAGATAGAGTTACTTATGTAAAAGCTCATAATGCAGATAGTAATATTGGTTATGATCAGTTATTTCCCTCCAAAAGACAGGAAAGGAAGAATACGTTTTCTATTAATAAATATTTTACTCTTTTCATTGAAAAAAAAGAAAATGATAAGGATATAAAATATTTTATTATCTATACTGATGCAGATCTAGACCTAACAGAAGAAAAAAAATTAAAAAAGGGGCAATCTAAAGATTCTTATCCTTTAAAATTTGATAGTATAGATATTCGAGAAAAAAGATATAAAATTTTAAGAAATTGTTCGTGTATAAATGGGAATGGTCTTTATCAATTTGTGCAAGAAGGAACAACAAGAGATAAACTTTTAAGTCTATTAAAGCTTCCACCTACTTTGCAGAAAGAAGAAGAGAAAGGAAGACTCTCTGATGAAAATAAAATAGAAATAAAAGAGAAATTTTTAGATAAACTAATACTTGCAGTAAACCAACCTAATAGGGAAAATTTGAATAGTGTTATAAGAAATGAGATAGGTAAGTCTGATATTCCATATAATTACGAGAAATTACATGAAGTAGCGTTACGTTGGTCAGAATCTCATGAATTTGGCCCTATTACGAAAGGAATAATGGAAAAGCTTTTGGAAGATATAAAAAATAATAGATCCAGTTATCAGAAAATTCAAAATAAAATAATTGATGAAGAAATTAAATTTGCTAAAAGTGTGGTTGGTAAAAAAGGAACACCTGCATTTAATCAGTTCTTAAGTTTTTTAATTAAAGGAGAAGGAAAAAAATATCTGAAAGTCATGAAAAAAGAAGGAATAAGCTTGACTAATGTGTCCAGTATCTTAGGCGGAGCGAGAGGTAAAGCTCCTACAGCATTTAAAGGCTTATATCGTCTATGGTTTGATAAAGAGGGAAACAAAACTCAATATTTAAAAACCCTAGAAAAAGAGGGAATAAATCTAGCTAATATATCTAGTATTTTGAATAGAGCAAGAGGTAAAGCCCCCACAGCGTTTAAAGACTTATATGATCTGTGGTTTGATGAAGAAGGAAATAAAACTCAATATTTAAAAACTCTAGAAAGAAAAGGAGTAAATTTGGCTAGCACGTCTAGTATTTTAAGTGGAGCAAGAGCTAAAGCTTCTACGGCATTTAAAGACTTACATGATCTATGGTTTGATAAAGATGGGAATGAAACTCAATATTTAAAAACTCTAGGAAAAGAAAAAATAAATTTAACTAATATGTCCAGTATTTTAAGTGGGGCTGGGGCTAATGCTGCAACAGCATTTAAAGGCTTGTACGATCTGTGGTTTGATGAAGATGGGAATAAAACTCAATATTTAAAAACTCTAGGAGAAGAAAAAATTAATTTAACTAATATGTCCAGTATTTTAAGTGGGGCTGGCGCTAATGCTGCAACAGCATTTAAAGGCTTATATGATCTGTGGTTTGATGAAGATGGGAATAAAACTCAATATCTGAAAACTCTAGAAGAGGAAGGAATAGATCTAACTAATATGTCCAGTATTTTGCATGGAGTAGGAGCTAATGCTACAAAAGCATTTAAAGGCTTATATGATCTGTGGTTTGATGAAGGTGGAAATAAAACTCAATATCTAAAAACTCTAGAAGAGGAAGGAATAGATCTAACTAATATGTCCAGTATTTTGCATGGAGTAGGAGCTAATGCTACAAAAGCATTTAAAGGCTTATATGATCTGTGGTTTGATGAAGATGGGAATAAAACTCAATATCTGAAAACTCTAGAAGAAGAAGGAATAAGTCTAACTAATATGTCCAATATCTTACATGGAGTAGGAACTAATGCTGCAACAGCTTTTAAAAACTTATATAATCTATGGTTTGACGTGAAAGGAAATAAAACTCAACATCTGAAAATTCTGGAAGAAAAAGGAAT